>CM024757.1:113194040-113742109 GCA_014218235.1 Colocasia esculenta
AAACTCACAACGACTCTCTAGCCGTAACGATTTCTTTAGACCTCGTAACGATTTCTTTAGAAAATTCGCAACGACTCTAAGTCATAACGATTTCTTTAGAACTCGCAACGACTCTCTAGCCGTAACGATTTCTTTAGACCTCGTAACGATTTCTTTAGAATCGCAACGACTCTATAGTCATAACGATTTCTTTAGAACTCACAACGACTCTCTAGCCGTAACGATTTCTTTAGAATTCGCAACGACTCTATAGTCATAACGATTTCTTTAGACTTCATAACGATTTCTTTGGAGTCATAACGATTCTTCACTGATCATAACGCCTTGCTTTGCATAACGATTTCGTGTAACGATTTCTTTAGATTCATAACGATTCTTCACTGATCATAACGCCTTGCTTTGCATAACGATTTCGTGTAACGATTTCCTTACAACTCGATAGTCATAACGATTTCTTGTAACGATTTCTTCAGAACTCACAACGACCTGCTTGTTGTAACGACTTCATAAGTTATCACATCGATTCCTTACAGTTCATAACAACTTGCTATAATTCATAACGATTTCATAAGTCAGCAAGATTCTTTTTATCGAATTTCTTGATGCATCAGTATAATGCTTTTTTAATAGCGTTGAAAAGTCAAAGTCATATCTTGTCCGTTGACTGCTATGCATTAAATGCTCTCCGATCGTATCTCCCATGCATGCAGACAATATCTTCCATTTCTATGCTACTCTGTCTACGTACTTTTTTAGACAGAAAGGAGCTTTGCTATATACTGCAATATCTGTTCCATCTCAACTAACAATAGACAGCAGTCCTAGCTGTCTTCTATTTATTGATGATATGCTTACAGATATCTGACAAGACTCATCTGGACAACATTGGACACAAGATACAAAGTTCTATGACATCTCTTTGGCGTGTACACAAGGATAAAAGACTGACGATCAGAAGCTTCCTCAGTGACCAGTCTAACGTACACAAGGATAAGAGACAACGGACACTTCAACGTTCGAATTTGAATCAGCAGTTTAAATAGAAGACTCAAGACGGAAAAAGATGGTGTGTGCAACAACGCTTGATTTTAGAAGAAGAAGAAAGAAATCCATCTCTTAGAATCTTTAGAACTTTGAAGAAGAGCGAAGCCTCCACTCCAAACCTTGTTCTAAGCTCTTAGCTCTCTGTGCTCAAAAGGAATCTTCTCATTTGTAAGAGCCTGTGTGGTCCTTGGAGAGAAAAACCTTGTTAAATCTCTTTCTCTCTCGGGGGCTTAGGAGCTTCAGTGTGTAGCTGGTCAAGCTAGAGTCTGAAGCCTGTTTTCACACCCTTTTTCTTATTAGGTTGTGTTCCCTTCTGGACGAAGGAAGACCTGGTGGTATCCAGGGTGGTTGTTGTTCCCTTCAGGCTGAAGGAAGACCAGTTGAGGCTGGGTGTAAGGATCCTTAAGGGGATTGTACCCTTGGTAGTAAAATCCTGAGGTATTGCTCAGGGACTGGACGTAGGTCTCCTGTGGAGAGGAGTTCCGAACCAGGATAAAAATCCTTGTGTCTTGTGGATGTGTTTTGTGTGATTGTTGTCTTGTTTGCTCTAACTCTAACCTTGTTATTAAGTTGTGCAATCCTTTCAGTAAACAGGTTTTAATCAGAGATCGAAGTTTTAATAACCCATTCACCCCCCCTCTGGGCTAGCTAGCTGGGCAACAAGTGGTATCAGAGCTCGTCTCTTCGACAAAGAAGAAGATCCAACGATCTGAAGAGCAAAGATCAATGGCAGCCCAAAGTAACTTCGAAGGTCAGTCAGTCAACAGGCCTCCCTTGTTCGATGGAGAAGATTACACATACTGGAAGACTAGAATGGAATATTTTCTACAAGGTCATGATTACACAATCTGGTCCATTGTAGAAGAAGGTGATCTTTTGGTCACAAACGCTAAGGCTCAGTGGACAGATGATGATAGGAAAAGAATATCCTTAAACTGCAAAGCCAAGAGCATATTATGCTGTGCCCTAAGCAAGAAAGAGTTCAATAGAGTCTCAGCCTGCAAGTCCGCAATGGAGATGTGGGAAAAGCTCAAAATTACCTATGAAGGGACAGACAAGGTAAAGGAGACAAGAATTGATATTCTAGTAGCTCAATATGAAAGATTTCAGATGCAGACAGGTGAATCAATAACTCAAATGTTCAGCAGATTCACTGACATCACAAATGGATTAGCCGGTTTGGGAAAGGTCTATAATGCACCAGATATGGTTAGAAAAGTCCTCAGATCTTTACCATCTTCTTGGACTCCGAAGGTAACAGCCATTGAAGAAGCCAATGATTTAAAATTAATGTCATTGGAAAAGCTAATAGGATCTCTCATGGCTCACGAGATAAACATGGAGAGATTAGGAGAATCCTCCAGCAGAAGAAACAATCAAATGCTCTCAAAGCAAGTGAAGATAATTCGGAAGAATCTTTGGATAATAGTGAGAGTAGTAAAGACAGTGATGATGAAGAAGCGATGCTGTCTCGAAGGCTTCAAAGGATTCTAGCAAAGAAAAAGAAGTATCAGTCAGGAAGAAAATTTTTTAAGAAAAACAAAGACTTCAGAAAACCAGAAGTAAAGGATCAAAAGAAAGGAGAAGTGATCTGTTATGAATGCAAAAAGCCTGGACACATCAAGGCAGATTGTCCCATGATCAAAAAGAGTGATCACAAGAAGAAGGACAACTTCAGAAGATTTAAGAAGTACAAAAAGAAAGCAATGGCAGCTGCTTGGGAAAACAGCAGTGACTCAGACAGTGAGTCAAGCTCGAGCAGTGAAGGTGAAGAAGCCAACTTGGCTCTAATGGCCAACACCGAGGACAAGGTAACTTCTGACTCTTCTTTTGATTCATGCAATGATTCAGATTCTGACAATTTGGAAAATGCTTTTAATGAACTTTATGAAAAATACAAAGAAGTATGCAAATTACTTAAAACTAGTAAGAAAAATATAATCTGTCTAGAAAATACAAATTCAGACCTAAGAACAGAAAATGAAGAACTTGAAAAACAAATTACTGAACATAAAAGAAGAATGAATTATTATGTGAAGATTTAAAAGAGAAAAATAAGAAAATAAATCTTCTAGAAAAACAAGAAGACTTAGGTGAATTTAAAATAGAAATAGAAAGACTAAATAAAGAAAATGATAATCTATCAAGTACACTAGAGAAATTCACCAACGGTAAAAACTCTTTAATATTAAAAGTGCTAGGAGATCGGGTAAAAAGAAAAATGGATTAGGATATACACCCCCAGACAATGAAGAAACCATAATATACCCTAAAACATATCCAACACCAAAATTTGTACCCGAACAAGATATAGCATACAAAGCTGATTTCAAATATATAGAAAAAGTGACTAAGTTATCCTGCTGCAGTCACTGCAACAAGTTAGGACATATTAAAATTACATGCCCAACAAGACATAAAAAATGGATATTAAAAGGTAAAGTTGATGATACTAACCAATCAGGACCCAAAAGAATTTGGGTACCTAAAGCTTGATGTTCTCATTTCAGGTTAACCCTCGAGCATCCAAATGGTATTTGGATAGTGGGTGCTCAAGGCATATGTCAGGCAACAAGAAGATATTTGTTGATCTCCAAGCTGAAGAAGGTACAGTCACCTATGGAGATAATGGAAAAGGGACTGTGATAGGAAGCGGGTCTGTGAACATCAAAGGAAAATCAGTTATAGAAGATGTAATGCTGGTCAAAGGGTTAAAGCACAATCTCATCAGCATCAGCCAGTTGTGTGACAAAGGCCATCAAATTCAGTTTCAAGAATCAAAATGCAGTATCTTAAAGGATGGTGCAGTCATATTTGAAGCCTACAGAGAAAGAAATTTGTATGTTCTATATCTCGAGAAACTCAAGGATCAAGATGTGTGTTTGGCAGCTAGTAAAGATCAATCAACTGAGTTGTGGCACAGAAGATTGGGCCACTGCAGCTTGGATGGGTTGAACAAGCTCAGAAAGAGAAAACTAGTTGAAGGACTGCCAAAGGTAAATTTCAGATTGGATAGCATTTGCAGACCTTGTGCAAGAGGAAAGCACACCAAGAGCTCCTTCAAATCAAAGACTGTAGTAACCTCCTCAAAGCCCTTAGAACTACTTCACATGGATTTATTTGGGCCAATGAGAACTACCAGTTTGGGAGGAAAGAATTTTGGATTTGTAATAGTTGATGATTATTCAAGATTCACTTGGGTATCCTTTTTAGAGCACAAAGATGACACATTTGAAAATTTTGTCAGCTTCAGTAAGAAAGTTCAGAAAGATCAGAAATTCTCAATTGTCTCTATTCGATCAGATCATGGTGGTGAGTTTCAGAATGAAAAGTTTACGAAGTTCTGTGATGATCAAGGAATTGAGCACAACTTCTCAGCTCCAAGGACACCTCAACAGAATGGAATTGCTGAGAGGAAAAACAGAACTCTTTTGGATATGGCAAGAACCATGTTGTCAGAATATGATCTGCCAAGATATTTCTGGGCCGAAGCTATCAACACTGCATGTTATATCATAAATAGAGTGATGATCAGGCCAATTCTGAAAAAGACGTCTTATGAACTCTACAAAGAAAAGAAGCCAAAGATTAGCCATTTCAGAATATTTGGATGTCCTTGCTTCATCCATAACAATGGAAAAAGGGACATTGGTAAGTTGGATGCCAAATCAGATGAAGGCATCTTCATGGGGTACTCTTCTAAACCCAAAGGTTATAGAGTTTTCAATAAACGTTCCTTATTGATTGAACAATCAGTACATGTTATTTTTGATGAATCTAACCCTTCCTTGAAAAAGGAAGAAATTAGTGACATTGATGATGCAGATGACTTGTCCGAAAAATTAAAGAATACTTCAATTAAGGACAAAGAGGATCCAACTCTGGAAGAACTGCAGCAAACAGAAATCCAACATGAAGATCTTCCAAAGGAATGGAGATATCAGAAAGATCACCCTCCTGAAAACATCATTGGTGATCCATCTGTAGGGGTAAGAACTAGAGGTAATGTAATTCCATGCGACTATTTAGCATTTGTTTCTCAAGTAGAGCCTAAGACAGTCAATGAAGCTTTATCTGATGAATCTTGGATATTAGCCATGCAAGATGAACTAAATCAGTTCAAGAGAAACCAAGTATGGTCACTTGTTCCTAGACCATCCAATCATTCAGTATTGGCACCAAGTGGGTGTTCAGAAATAAACTGGATGAGTCTGGAATAATCTTAAGGAACAAAGCCAGATTGGTGGCTCAAGGCTACTCCCAAGAGGAAGGCATAGATTTCGATGAAACTTATGCACCTGTAGCTAGACTTGAGGCCATTAGGATTTTACTTGCTTATGCATCTGCACTTGATTTAAAACTTTTTCAAATGGATGTCAAATCAGCCTTTTTAAATGGTTTCATCAAGGAGGAAGTTTATGTTGAACAACCTCCAGGTTTTGACGACACTGAATTTCCAAATCATGTATTTAAACTACATAAGGCTTTATATGGTTTAAAGCAAGCTCCTAGAGCCTGGTATGAAAGGCTCAGTACTTTCTTATTAAATCATGGTTTCACTAGAGGTAAAGTAGATAGTACATTATTTATAAAATCTAAGGTTAAACATATACTTCTTGTACAAATCTATGTAGATGATATTATTTTTGGATCTACTGATGAATCTCTTTGCAAGTACTTTGAAAAGCTTATGCAGGGAGAATTCGAAATGAGCTTGATGGGGGAGTTAAGCTACTTCCTTGGATTGCAAATCAAGCAAGGGAAGGATGGCACTCATATCTGTCAAGCAAAGTACACCAAAGAGCTGTTGAAGAAATTTGGATTTGAAGATGCAAAGCCATTATCAACTCCAATGAGCACATCAACCAGAATGGACAGTGATCCAAAAGGTAAAAGGGTAGATCAAAAGAATTATCGAGGTATGATAGGATCATTACTTTACTTAACTGCCAGTAGACCAGACATTTTGTTCAGTGTATGCATGTGTGCTAGATATCAGGCAGACCCTAGAGAGTCTCACTTAATTTCTGTAAAAAGAATATTTAGATATTTAGCTAGAACTCATGACTTAGGTCTCTGGTATCCTAGATCTTGTGAGATAAATCTAATAGGATATTCAGATGCTGATTATGCTGGTTGCAAAGTAGATAGAAAGAGCACCAGTGGATGTTGTCAGTTTCTTGCAGGATGCCTAATATCATGGACATCCAAGAAACAAAATTCAGTAGCTCTATCAACAGCTGAGGCGGAATATGTTGCTGCTGGAAGTTGCTGTACACAACTTCTTTGGATAAAGCAACAACTTGAAGATTTCGGCATTCACATCAAATCAATTCCTCTATTGTGTGATAATACAAGTGCCATCAACCTCACCAAAAATCCAGTTCAACACTCAAGGACGAAGCACATTGAGGTAAGATATCATTTTATTCGAGACCATGTAGCTAGTGGTAATTTAGAAATTTCGTTTATAGATACAAATGGTCAATTGGCAGATATCTTCACAAAAGCCCTACCTGAAGAGAGATTTACATCTCTTAGAAGGGAACTAGGGATGTGCAATTTGTGAAAGAATTTCTGTGATTTTATTGACATATAAATTTTTCAGATTAAATGAAAGTTCTCTCTCCGTTAAAGTTAAGCAAAACTCAGTTATCTATATGCTTTGACCGCTTCTGTGTGGAAAGTTGTTTGACTTGTCAAATCTTTTTGTCGCTTTCTATCTTTACCGCCTTTGGCGCTCCTCCGTTCATAAAGTAATATTATTTTATCCAAATCGCTTTGAGATCGACTCGTCTTCTACCTTTACCCTTTTTATCCTCTATCTGTTCACCCAAAGCCGATGCCCTAACGATTTTGGATCGACTCTCTGCAACTTTCGAAGCCTTCTTCTCTTCCCGCGAAGAATTCCTTCGAGAACTTCCGTCCCTTCCATCATCCTCCCTTCCAGAATCTTTTCTTCTCTGCACCCATGGCCGCTCCGTTGATCTCCGGAAGTGTTGGGGGCTACAGTGCTGAGTATTTATCCCCAAGGGAGCAAGAAAGATTTACGTTTGTGAAGACGAAGATTTGCGGAAATAAGGCAGTGGATGTTCAGAATCTTGAGAAGAATGGCATGGCCAGGCTAGTTGATACTCTAAGAAGATTGCAGTGGATGGATGTGGTCACCTTCAGTGAGGTAAGCTACCCGGACTTGGTAAAAGCCTTCTACATTTGTCTGAAGTCAGAAGCAGATGGGTCCCTTGTTTCCTCTGTCAAGGGCATCCAAATCAGAATAACCCATGAGCTTTTGCGTGATTTGTTTGGAGTGAAGACCTCTGGATTTAGTGGCATTCACTCTGTGAATGATGAAGTCAAAGGTCTCGGGATTATCGGTCCAGGATTTAAGTTAAAGGATGGGAAGCTTGATATTAATCAGATGTCCGCATTCAATAGATTGCTTCACTTTATAGTCTGCCAAATCTTAGTACCTCGTAGTGCTACCTTTTCTTCATGCACTAGGGCAGATTCGGACATAATGTTCTGGGCAATCCAGAACAAAGAGATAAACCTGGCCGCAGTGATGATTGAGCGAATGATGTTTGCACATGCTCAGTTATGGGAAACAAAGAGCAAGTTGAATGTTTCCCTTCCGTATGCTCATCTACTGACCAAGATTTTCAAGCACTTTGGAGTAGATTTGTCAGGTGCAGTAGCTGAAAAGATGGGCCAGTCTATAAGGTCCAGAAATCTGAAGAAAAGTGGATTCTCAGTGGTAGATGGAATGTGGTCAAAGACTTCTGTGGCTGAGGGAGAGGCAATCATTGCAGATCCAGCAGAGCAAGCAGCAGCAGATCCAGCAGAGCAAGCAGCAGCAGATCCAGCAGAGCAAGAACCAGTAGAGTCAGCTGTGGGATGCCATCCGAAGCTCAATTGGAAGAGGGTGCAGCTGGTGTGGCAGATTCCTTGCCCACCACCTTAGTCGCCTCTATTTTAAGAGAGGTATTGGATTCCATTCCCTCCATCTCAGTCTCTTCTAAGGCAGGTGGACCTGATGAAGAAGTTATGGCAGCAGGCCATACTGAAGTTCAGTCTGAATCGGTTGCAGATGTTGAGGTACAAGCAGGTACTCAACAAGATGTGGTCATGGAAGAAGCTCCTGCTCAGGGGGAGCAAGAAAGTATTGAAGTCCCTGCTCCCATTCAGGGGGAGCAAGCTGAGATTGAAAAGCCAGAGAATGAAGCTTTTCCTGAGAAAGCTGCACCTACTCAGGAAATTCCAGCTCCAGCCTTGGTTGATGTTAGTGAAGGCCCAAGTTCAACTATAAATCTTGAGGAGCCTGTCACTCATCAAGGTAAGCAGAAGAGAATTGTTCACAGACGGTCAAGGAAGGGCCCTAGAAAAGTGAACTTGAAGCCTGTTATGGCTATGTTAAAGGCCCAAGGAGTGATCTTGGCATCAGTCCAGTCAGCATACAAGGCATTGTTTCTAATCAAGCTTCAACTTCCTCAGACGTATCTTCAATAAGAAATGCAATGAGGTATTTCAATAAAGAGATGTCTGATATGAAGAATTTGCTGGCTAATCTTTCAAGGTCTAGTGGTGTCCCTCCTGCACCCACTCAGAGCAGTCCAGCTGAAGTTCCTAGGCCACCAGGGCCTCCAGCAGAAGTCTCTCAGCCAACAGGGCACCAGTTCAAGGGTCAGGGCCATCAGGGCCATCAGTCGTGAGGTTACCCGGACCAGTGGCAGCCTCAGGGTCTTCAGGACCCTCTCCAGCAGTCAGAGAAGTCAGGCCAAAGGAAAGAGCCAGTGTCAGTCTCCAAGGCCCCTGATACTTCATCTCTTGCCACTCCAACCCTCTCCACACCTTCATCTCCCACTACTGCACCTCCTGCTCCACCAACCATAAAACATCCCATGCCTCGCACCCAACCTTCCTCATCCTCTACTTCATCTCAACCCTCCTTCTCTCCTACTCCAGCTCACATCTCAGCTCCATCCTCATTAACTCCTCAACCTTCACCTATTAAAATTCAAACATCTCCTCTTCAACCAACCTCTTCCTTTAATCCTAAACATTTTTTCTATCCTCCTACTCCTCCTAATTCTGTTATCTTTCCTCCAGATAAACCTCTGCCTCTTGGTGTCTTTGACACCAATGTTCCAGACAATTTTGAAAAGAACACCCTCCTCACCATTCTTTCCACAGCCTCTCACATTCACAGGACTGACCCTCCCAGTCCTGCCTTGAAAAAGAGAAAAACCTCCTCATCTCTAAGCACTCCTTCTGTTCCTCTATACCCTCCTTTATGGTACTCTCTTACCCTTGATCCTAAGAGAAGACCTATCTACAAAGAATACCTCCAGAAATGCATTCTTTCTACCATTTATGGTATTCCTTTTCTCAACCTATCCGAACACCTGGACATTGTTCTTCCTTTTACTCAGATATCTCAAGCTTTCAAATCCAAAATCTTTGAGGGCACTGAGTTCAAGACTGAAGATCAGTGGGCAGCTATCAAAGGAAATAAGGCTCAGTATTCAAAATACCTGACTGCAAGGGCCGAATCCCTCTCTCTCAGAGATCACCCACTCACCTTCTCTGAGTGGTTTATCATCCAGCACAAGAACTCTTGGGGATCTTTCATTTTGAAAGAAATTCGCGTTGCCAGAGCCTTTCAGCTGTACAGTGACTTCTGTTTCTTGAACAAAATACCAGAAGTTCAGTTTTGCCAGTTCCATTCGCAGATTACTGTGCTGAAATCAGAAACCCCTCTCAACCTTCCTCTTAAAGTAGACTTTGTCTCTTTCAAGGTTGATTTTCCAGTTCTTCTGCCGAAGCTGCACTCTTTGGTGTTTGATTCAGATGCTGGGTCTCATGCTTTAGATATGTTTGCAAGACAGTTGGGCAGGATGTCAGCCAAGCAGGGCAGATCTCCTTCCTTTTTGCGGTTCATCTTCAGAGAATATCACTCTGGCCGCATGTCTTCTCAGACCTTAGCTCCACTCATTTCTGAGTGTGAAAGACTCACCTCATCAGAATGGACGCTTCTCTATCAGGCCTCTTATCAGCAATTGGAAGCCATCAATCAAGATCTTATTAGTCAGAGGAAGCCTGCTCTTTCTGCAGAAGCTTTTATGGATCTAAACTCCATCGCACCCATACCAGAGATCTATGCTGTATGGGCATCTAGATATTCTGCTTTCTATGCCTTAAAGCAGGATTTGTTAAATCAACAAATTCACTATCCAATTTCCTTGGACAGATTTCTCCATAGGGCCAGTTTTGGTAAGAGTACTTACTTCAGATTCATTTTGGACAAAACTCAGTATGGAGAATTCTTAGAGCAGCAAAGGCAACTCTACATTCAGAGGAACATCCCTTCCATGGGACCCTCCTTCTCAGTTGCCTCTGGCGTTTTTCTGCAAATTTTGAGGATCTTGAGATCAAGGCATGGGCTGTTGTCTCACAGCATGCCTCCTTGTTATCTCCTCTGTATTATCTTTCTCCATCCTAATATAAATCTTTCTCTCTTCTTTGTCTCACCGCTTATCTTTTTGCTTAATGACAAAATGGGGGAGACAACTAACGTAAATCTGAAAAACATTTCATTTTTTGTATGATGTTTAGTATATTTTGTCATCATCAAAAAGGGGGAGATTGATGACCAAACTGTCCCCATAATAAATATTTCCATTTATTTATATATTAATTTTGATGATTAACAAAATAACACTAATGGATTACTTGAGCCTTAAGTACAGGAAATAAAAGAAAAATGAAAGTTCAAGACAATCTGGTAAGTCCATCACTTCTATCCAAGTCTTTGTATCGACTTCTTTGATAAGCAGAACGATTTCCTCTTTGACCGGAAAACTCACAACGACTCTCTAGCCGTAACGATTTCTTTAGACCTCGTAACGATTTCTTTAGAATTCGCAACGACTCTATAGTCATAACGATTTCTTTAGAACTCGCAACGACTCTCTAGCCGTAACGATTTCTTTAGACCTCGTAACGATTTCTTTAGAATTCGCAACGACTCTATAGTCATAACGATTTCTTTAGAACTCACAACGACTCTCTAGCCGTAACGATTTCTTTAGAATTCGCAACGACTCTATAGTCATAACGATTTCTTTAGACTTCATAACGATTTCTTTGGAGTTCATAACGATTTCTTCACTGATCATAACGCCTTGCTTTGCATAACGATTTCGTGTAACGATTTCTTTAGAGTTCATAACGATTTCTTCACTGATCATAACGCCTTGCTTTGCATAACGATTTCGTGTAACGATTTCCTTACAACTCGATAGTCATAACGATTTCTTGTAACGATTTCCTCAGAACTCACAACGACCTGCTTGTTGTAACGACTTCATAAGTTATCACATCGACTTCCTTACAGTTCATAACAACTTGCTATAATTCATAACGATTTCATAAGTCAGCAAGATTCTTTTTATCGAATTTCTTGATGCATCAGTATAATGCTTTTTATAGCGTTGAAAAGTCAAAGTCATATCTTGTCCGTTGACTGCTATGCATTAAATGCTCTCCGATCGTATCTCCCATGCATGCAGACAATATCTTCCATTTCTATGCTACTCTGTCTACGTACTTTTTTTAGACAGAAAGGAGCTTTGCTATATACTGCAATATCTGTTCCATCTCAACTAACAATAGACAGCAGTCCTAGCTGTCTTCTATTTATTGATGATATGCTTACAGATATCTGACAAGACTCATCTGGACAACATTGGACACAAGATACAAAGTTCTATGACATCTCTTTGGCGTGTACACAAGGATAAAAGACTGACGATCAGAAGCTTCCTCAGTGACCAGTCTAACGTACACAAGGATAAGAGACAACGGACACTTCAACGTTCGAATTTGAATCAGCAGTTTAAATAGAATACTCAAGACGGAAAAGATGGTGTGTGCAACAACGCTTGATTTTAGAAGAAGAAGAAAGAAATCCATCTCTCAGAATCTTTAGAACTTTGAAGAAGAGCGAAGCCTCCACTCCAAACCTCGTTCTAAGCTCTTAGCTCTCTGTGCTCAGAAGGAATCTTCGCATTTGTAAGAGCCTGTGTGGTCCTTGGAGAGAAAAACCTTGTTAAATCTCTTTCTCTCTCGGGGGCTTAGGAGCTTCAGTGTGTAGCTGATCAAGCTAGAGTCTGAAGCTTGTTTTCACACCCTTTTTCTTATTAGGTTGTGTTCCCTTCTGGACGAAGGAAGACCTGGTGGTATCCAGGGTGGTTGTTGTTCCCTTCAGACTGAAGGAAGACCAGTTGAGGCTGGGTGTAAGGATCCTTAAGGGGGATTGTACCCTTGGTAGTAAAATCCTGAGGTATTGCTCAGGGACTGGACGTAGGTCTCCTGTGGAGAGGAGTTCCGAACCAGGATAAAAATCCTTGTGTCTTGTGGATGTGTTTTGTGTGATTGTTGTCTTATTTGCTCTAACTCTAACCTTGTTATTAAGTTGTGCAATCCTTTCAGTAAACAGGTTTTAATCAGAGATCGAAGTTTTAATAACCCATTCACCCCCCCTCTGGGCTAGCTAGCTGGGCAACAGCTGTTACTAGTTGTACTTTCCTTTTTTTCCTAGCACAAAAAGGATTATTGTATGGACAATATTGGACAATGTAGTTCTTTATCTTGTATTAATGTGGACATTGTCTTTCTATTTCGCTATTTAGATTGTGGAATGTGTGTTGGTGATGGGTAAGAGTTGAGTTATTTATTTTATTCCGCTGTACTCTATTGCTATCCAGGTACATATCAACCTATCGACTAGTGTTGGGTACATGTCCCACTGTGACGACGCCCTTTATACCGATGGGGATTGGTATAATCGTACCGGTATGAAGAGGGTCGTTACAATTTTTATGTACATATTATATCTATTTATTTCGTGCATGGTGTATTTAAATAATATAGTCTATATAGTATGTAACCATTGTTGTATATCTTGTAAGTACGCATAAGGTTATTTTGTACATGTAATATATATTTAAATGTGCATGCATTATCAATTGTTGAAGTACATAGTATATACATTTAAATCTATGCATGTAGTATGTAATTATGTTGTAATATATATACATATATATATATATATATATGTGTGTGTGTGTGTGTGTGTGTGTGTGTTTAACTTTGTGTACGTAATATCTACTTATTTTCGTGTCCATTAAATTGTTATGATGTGTTAATACATCAATTTTGAATGAATAATTGTTTTCTAGCCAAGATGCATAGTTGGCGGCAGCATCCTGTGCCGCTGACTGCATGCCTTGGTTGGTTAGCGTCCAGATCGATGGACGTCTACCTATCTGTTGGTGGCACCTTATGTGGACGCCAGGTTCCCAGATGTGTGACGGTTTGAGATTTGGTAAAGCTCGCGTTTTGCCCAGTTCCAGTTTAGGAAACCCACCTAAAACCGTAGGAAACCTACCCTTAAGTGTACCCTGACCCCGTGGCTTATAAAAATCTCCCTATTTCAGCCGAGGGAAGTCTTTTGGTTTTTGGGGAGAGCTAGGGTTTTCTGTGTGCAAACCTTGATCTTGGAAGAGCTGGATCCAGCGACTGGAAGGACCTTCTGGCAACTTGCACTGACTGGGCGATAACCCATACATAGGAGAATCATCCCCAACTCTGAGGAGCAAGCTACATCAGCAAGAAAGACCTGATTCAAGCAGTTTTAGACCTCTTCTTGGCTTGGCCGAGGAGGGCTTCACCGGCAAATCTAGATCCTTTTAGATTTATTCCCAGGCAAGTAGCTTAAGGTTTCAATCCATAGACTTGTCCTCTAGGGTTTGCACATTTTTATGGATTTTTAAATCGTGTCCTGGACCCCTAAATTCACCTGTTTTTGTGTTATCTCTACACTGTGTGCAGACAAGAAGTAGACGGCCAACTTGTTGTCGTCTACTTCTTATGTCGACGGCGAGAGATCCTACCGTTAACTTCTTCTGACGGCCAGGACCATGCCATCAAGTTCACTTATTTTTGCAGAAATACTGGTTAATCTTTGTAATGTGATTTTGCTTGTTCGGGGGTCTGTACATGTTGTGAAAATCAGGATTTGTCAAATATGATATTTAGGTCATATCATGAGGATCTACCAAATTTCTGAGCATGATAATAATTAGAAGGATTTCTGTTGATTGAGATTAATTATGTTTTGACTATAGTAAATTCTGATTAAATGGTTTTTCTTGCATGTTATGGATTAAGGAAATTTTAGTGATCTTGGAATGACTGTTCTCATGTTTTAGACTTGCTAGAACCGACTTATCACTGTAAACCATGCTCAAGTGATTTATCTTATTAATTTCATGTAATCTGTGTTAATTATTAAAAATAGTGTTTTACTCTAAAAATTGTAAAAATTTTCATGTATGTTCCCTATATTATATGTGAACCGTAGTTAAAATTTGGTAGGATTCTAAGTACTGTGCAGAGTGCTATTAATTTCTGAATTCTTAAACACCATGATATGATAATTTAAATACGGAATAATTATACATGTTGAAGGGTATTTTTTTGGATATTTTAATGAAGTTAGAACCACTGTGTGCATGTTTTATATCTATTAGGATGGATGGTTCACCGTTTACCATGTTCAAATTGAAATATCTTGTAAATTGCCTAAAGTCTATGTTTAATGTTAAAAATAGTTTTACTACTTATAAAATTTTGAAAAATTACAGATATGTTTCTTATGTTATATCCATCTTGTGGTGAAAATTTTATATTATTTTGAACACTATACACACTGCTATGATTTTTTGAATGATAAATGCATATAGAAATCAATAGACATGATAATGTATATGCATGTTGAATTTTGGATAAAAATAGTACTATGATAGGTTGTTGTTTCACAGTAGGATTTGATTTCAGAATTTAGAAAATATGATGGGTGATAATGGTATTGTCATCTTAATAAATTATGCAAGAATGTACAAAAGAGCATGATTTAGTTATATAAAAATGTTAGTTTCATCTGATAGTTCCATAATTACATTAATATATATGTTATTACATTTCTGAAATGATTGGCCAATAAGACATTGCTACTATAGAGATTTCCTACAGGGAACTACACCATGGATGCCCCTATGGTAATGGTTCAACTATATGAAATGACCTATTGAATCCGTGGGCAACGGATTGAAATCCTAAAGGTAGACAAGTTCTACTGGTTAAGGTGGGAAGGGCTTTCCCCGGTTTTGCGCAATAACCATGACTTCATCACTGCATTGCCTAGGTGATAAGTGAATGTCTATATGCTATATGATCTCTATAATAGTGAGGGCTATGTCTTGGCAACTAAATGATGAATGACTACATGACTATAAGCTACATGACTACATGCTATATAATAAATGACTACATGCTATATGACTACATGCTACATGTCTATACGCTACATGATTACATGCCATATGAACTACATGTCATTTGTTATATGTAATATTTGTTACATGTTTAAATGATCACTTGCTGCAGGATGACTAATTGAACGTTGCATAATGCAGGTTAAAAAATTGCTTGAATTTGTTTATATACTACATAGCATTGGCTACATGATTTTGTTTAAATGCTTTGTTTCATAAGTGGTATCCATATGCTACATGTCATGAAAAAGGTAAATGCATGTGTTAACATGATCCATGTTAAATAATGAATATGATATTACATTTAGTACCATGAGTAGGATTTTGTGAATTTGTCCACGAAAAAGTATTTACTTGATAAGCATGTGTTACTATCATGTTATAAATTGGAAAGAATGTCATGTGTTTGTATTATATAAAATCATGAAATGAAAACATGTAAGTATACAAATGATCTCCATGTTATAAGTATCCATGCTTAGAAATCATTACTTTACATGTATTAGTATAGTTTGATTAAAGGATTCCATGTTTGATTCTTATGTTATATCATGAACATATAGGAGATTAAATGTTAAATTCTAGTAAGTTAGTAAAATGTAAATTGTTAGAAGGCATGTGTGATAAGAGTATGGTTTGTGATTTTAAGTTGCTTGCTGAGTCTATTGTGTAGACTCACCCTTGCTAAACATTTCAGGAGACTTAGAAGTTGAGAACGTGGCAAGTCCCGGCGAGGAACGTGAAGATTAGATTGAAGACTTGTATTTCATTTGCTAGTAGGTGATGAAATTGTAATTTGAACTTTGGTATTATTGTACTTGGAAACTAGAAACTGGCTATGTGGATGTTATGGTTTATGCTATTTCTTCATGGACTATATAGACTGTGGTGTGTGGATTAAAAATGTTGATGGAATAAGAGTTGTTTAATTTCCGCTGTAACATTTCATTCTATTTGTGCATATCTCAATCCATATGAATATCGTTGGGGTTTTCTCCCCTGTAGCGATTTACTCTCATCCAATGTGGGTTGGTATAACCGTAGAGGGTGGAAGTGTGTCATTACAACATTGCCACTTGGATGACATGTCATTTTGGTAATTATGGAATCTCCCATACAGATCTCAGAAGGAGATCACAACCGTTGGATTCTATGCTCTGCATAATTCTGGATTTACAGAAAAAGAGAGTCGACTCATATTCCCAATAGACTCGACACTACTAACCATAAACCAATTTCATCTCATTGGCAAAACACTAGTGTCGACCTGACAGACCACTAGTTTCCATCTGATCACCAGGTAGAGTCGACTTCCTGTGCATTCCATTAAATCAAGTTCACTGGACAGATACTAGTGTCGATCTCACTCTCAGCTAGAGTCGACACTTCTGACATTTGCTCTTCAGAAACTTACTGGGCAGCCTTTAAGAGTCCACCTATCTGTCAACTAGAGTCGACCTGTCTGTGACTTTTTCTTCAGAAGCTTGCAGGGCAGACTGTTAGAGTCGACCTGTCTGTCAACTAGAGTCGACTTTACTTTGACAAGAACTTTGTAAACCTGTATGAATGAAGAGTAGACCATCAAAACATGTCATTCACAGTAGGATATGAGATATTAAACATCAAGAACATGTTGTTTGAACATTATTGTAATATATTCAATATGTACAATATGTTTAATATGTCATCATCAAAATCAAAGTATGAGTGATGTTCATTGGTCATCATTAAAAATTCATCTTTAAGAAATTCTAATACACACACAACACAACAGTTGAGACCCAGCCTAGGTCTCAGGAGGAGATTAGCAAGAATCTGAATGATGTGGTTCAGTTAATAATGAAGCAACAAGAAATGATGACAGTTCCGTCGATGCAAATCCAGCAGATAGATGTCAGATTCGATTATATGTCTGAGGAGGTCTAACAGATGAAGGACCTTTTATTGCAGTTGGTGTGCCAGTAGGGCACTAGTAATTCTCAAGTTCCTCCTACTCAACCTAAGCAGGACCACCAGCAAAAATAGCAACAACCAGAGGCAGTAGGTGTACAACCAGAGAGTAGTTCAGTACAGCCTGATAAGGATCAAGCAGTAGAATCAGAGCAGCAGTAGCTAGCACTTGAAGTTCAACCTTCTAAGCAGCAGATGGAGAAGAGTGATCAGGAGTTAGACCCTCAGGACAAGACCTTTAAGAGAAGGGTTAGGAGAAAACTTATGAAATCTGGTCAACCAGTCTTTCCATCTCAACCCTTGACTATTACTTCTCCTCCCACTGATCAAAGTCCTCCTTCTGCTTTTGATCCTACACGTCCACCAGTTATTGAACAACCTCCTCCTCCACCTCAACCTATTCCTCCTTCTCTCTATCTCCCTAGCTCCACCTTTACTCCATGATGTAAACATTACAACAATCAATATAAGCTTGTTTCTCCACGATTGCTGTGATATCCTAAAATTTGTTAGTAGTTTTTAAATTTCAATTGATATTTAATTTATTGTGTATTTAGAAAATTCTGTGCATGAATGTATATGGTTTTGTGGCTTGTAGTGTAGAATGGTCTGTTCTCGGGTGGATGCAGGTTGACTTGTGTTTTTGACGCCAACAATGACTGCCGTCAATAGTAGGTTAACGACAACATCCTTATCGTCAACTCCAGGTAAATGTCCATATCGATTGACGTTTACTCTGTGTAAACGACAGTAAACCTTGACGTCTACTTCTTCCGGAACTGACAGCGAGATTCTCGCAGTCTAGCTCTAGTAGACTTATGGTAAGGGCTGAATTTATGGTAACCTTGGGGGTTACGGATCTGACCTCGTACGACAAGGTTGGGAGACCAACTCTTTTTATAAAAAGGGTGGTTTAACCTCTTGGAACCAGTTTTGGGAGTCTTCTCCAAGCTCTAAGAAAGTGGAAGGAAGAATCGGCGATTCGATCTTTGTAGAGGCTTTCACTGAGTTTCTGCAAGTTGAGGATTGGTGTCTTTGAAGGCTAGAGGCATCTCCAAGGTGTCAAGGTGTGCATACCATCAGGGACCAGCGGATCTAGGGTTTCAGCCCAAAAAGGAGGACTACCTTGGTTGGCCAAGGCGGGGTTCTTCAGAAAAATCCGTGAATCTCTTGGTGTTTTAGAGGGAAGTAACCTAGGGATCGGGTTCCCAACTCTATATTCTACCCTTTTACAATTTTTACAGATTTTTAAAAAAGTTAAAACAGTCAGATTTTGGGGTTTACATGAGTCCCGGATGAGTTCAGTCTTCCTGTCAGGTTAACGTCCACCTTGACTGCCGTCAAGGATGAACTTATCGTCCACTTTGTTGTCGTCTACTGAGGTTAGCGGAAACAGGCTTGCCGTCTAGTTCTTCTGTTCACTATTTTGACCTGTTTTGACATTCTGATTTATAATTTCATGCTTAGACTTCGAATGGACTTTCTGAAAAAGGTGTAGTGCTCAGTAGAACAACTTTTTTGATACACTGTAAATTTGGGTAATTTCTGTAGACATCATGATTTAGAGCAAAGTTTTCAATTCTGAAATTGAGCTTAGATTTAATAGAAATTTTCACATGTTATGCATGCTCTTGATAAAAATTGTGATTTCTTTGTAGTAATACATGACAGGGATGTACCATATTTTGTTAAATCTGAAATCCAAAATTGACTATTTTCTATAATTTCCAAGATTAAAGCACATAGATTAGTAGTACTATTTTAAATTGATAAATAGTTTTTGGATTCCAAAAATCATGAGATTTTGAAAAGTGGTTTGTATGATTATAATATGTGCGAAGTAAAAATATTGAATCATGTTAATAGATAGTTTCAATATAGTGAATTTTTCTCTATTTTTAGCAATGATGTGAATACTGTGGAAATTAGATTATATGCCATAAAATTGTGAATAATTCCTGATTTGATTTATGATAGTAGAGGCATATTTTGGAAAAATTCTTAGAATTTTAGATGACTGTAACTATTTATGTCTGATTATTAGTATGAGAATTGTGTTCTTTTGAAATAAATTGTGGGAAAACGTTTAAAATTGCAGCATGTGATAAATTTGAAATCAGTCTCTGTCAATATTTGATCATATGTATATGATTTGGAAGTATGGTATGTTGCATTTTAAATTGAAGAAATTTGTATATGAATAAGTATATGGCCAATAAGACACTGCCACCATAGAAGTAATCTGGAACAGGACCATAGTAATGCCCCTATGGAAATGTTCAATATGTTATATGTTCCCGAGGGCATAGGAAGAAATCCTGGAGGTGGACAAGTACCACTGGTTAAGGTGGGGAGGGCTTCCCCCGGTATTGTGCAATAACCAAGACTCTATCACTAATTGCCTAGGTGATGACGATGCTTTCTCTCTCTAGATTCTAGAGAGAGAGGCTTTGGGATTTTCGTGAGCCAGAAGCCTGCTGGGGGCTGCTGCCGGCCTTGGGCCGGCGGTGTTCTCTTCTTGTGGTGCTATGGCATCTCCGGCGATTGGTGGGGAGGCATCGCAGGTTGTACCGGGGGAAGCTTCCTCTGTGGGGCGAAGATCCTATGCTCAGATTATTTCTGAATCTAAACCGCCTCCTGTGGTGTCCATTGGAATCAAACTGCCGGGTTTCACAGATGCGGGTGAACCAACAGAGTTTTTCTCACGGGAAGAGGTTGGTAAGTCCATTGTTACTCTCAACTTGGCTGTCATAGTGAGGTGTGCGTATGGTAGGAGCTCTATTCCTGAGTTTAAATCTTGTTTGTCTCAAAGACTGGGGCTTAAGGTAGACTTCATTGTTAGCGTTCTAAACCCTCGTCATCTTTTACTTCGATTTGAGGAAGAGGAGGACTACTTGAAGGTCATTTTGAGGAGGAGTTTATACATTATAGGGTTGCTCTTCAGATTCTTTAAGTGGAATGCCCACTTCAATTTCCATGCAGACCCAACAGTTATGCCCATCTGGATTGGTTTTCCAATGCATCTTGTGAACTTCTATTACCAAGATTTTCTAAAGTCTATTGCAGGGAATATCGGCCAAGTCCTTAGAATCCATGAACCAACCCTGGCTCTCACTCAGACTCAGGAGGCGTTTGTTTGTGTCAAACTAGACATTGCGAAGGTCAGACATGAGAGGATATGGATAGGCTATGGGCAGGATGGATTTTGGCAGAAGATAAATTATTATAGAGTGCCGAATGTCTGTGGTTTCTGTAAGAAGCTAGGGCATGCAGAATCTGAATGCCATAAGAAGTTGAAGGATGCAGTGGTGGCGGCTGGTCCTCAGGCTCAGCAAAAGGATCTTAATCTGAAGCAAGGTGGTGCGGCTGCTACCAGTCAAGTCTGGTGTCAGAAGGAGAATCCAGTGGATCATTCTGTTCCTATACAGGATACTAATGTGCAACCTGCAAAGGAAAGCCTCTGTGATGGTGATGGGAGTTTCTTCATCGGAGTTATATGTGCCTCCTTCTCAAATCATGGTTGATCGGGAAGAGGTTGGCCTCATGCAGAACACATTGCATAGTAAGCATGGTGCAAGTTTGGAGGGGAGGCTGGGTCCTGGAGGAGTTACTGCTGATGTTACATTCCCTGGCCTGCAGGGCGTTCATGAAGTGGAGGAAGTTCCTAGGATGCAGGGAGTTCAGGACGAGGAACTATTGCCTACGTTGCATGGTTTGCATGGTAGTCCTATCGTGGTTCATTTGTAAGGGTCCCAGTCGCCGGAAGCTGGGGACGAACTAGGCAGGGGAGTCTCTCCGTTGATGCCTCCCACCGAAGAAGAAGCAGTCTTGCCAAATCCTGCTATTTCCATTTCTAAACCTCCAGATTCTGATCTTTAAAAGATGGCTGTTTTGGCTAATATGGAAAACAAATTTATGCCTGTTATGGCTACCAAATCTAAGGAGGGCCAGAAAGAAAAGGTGGGCACCAGGACTAGCTCCAAGGCGAAGGTAGCAGTGGGTTCCTCCTCCGATTACTCGTCCTCATGAACCCTTCCATTCTATATTGGAATATCAGGGGCATTGCGAACCTTGCCTCTAGGCGTTTGCTTAGGAGACATATCAATAAAAATAGTGTGGATTTTATGGCTATTGCAGAGCCAATGGTTCCTATGGATAGAGCAGATTCTGTTCGTGCATATCTTAGCATGGACTCGGTTATTGGCAATAGTAGTGACAATGCTAAATTATGGGTCTTATGGCGGCACTTTCCTTTTCAAATGGTTCAGTGTTCTGATCAGTATATCACCATGTCGGTGGTTAAAGACGACATGGCTCTTTTTCTTATTACCATTGTGTATGCTAGTTGCCATGCAGATACAAGACGCCTTCTATTTGATGAGTTGCAAACTTTTTCTCTTAATGTGCAGGCACCTTGGCTAGTGGGGGGCGACTTTAATTGTGTCTCCCTCCCTGCGGAGAAGTTGGGTGGCTCTGCTGTTAACCTGAATAGTATGATGGATTTTAATAAATTTATATCTGGTGCTTCTTTGATGGATATGTGGTTCATTGACTCAACTTTTACTTGGTCCAACAATCGCACAGGGCTCGCGTCAGTCAGGGCCAGGTTGGACAGGTTCTTATGCAACTCTTCTTGTGGTGATACTTATTCTGCTCTCGAAGTTCGGCATCTTCCTAGAGGCATGTCAGATCATGCCCCCCCTCCTCCTATCTCTTCTTGCTACAAACTGTCCACTTGCCAGATTCATATTTTAGTCCATGTGGTGCTCCCATGAATCCTTTAAGCAAACTGTAAAATCTGCCTGGGAGGCCCCTACGGGATGGCATTACAACCCTTTTGTGGTTCTTCACCTAAAACTTAAGGCGGTGAAAGTGGCTTTGCGTATCTAGAATAAGCAAACTTTTGGTAACATCAATGACAATCTAACCCGAGATGAAGAGTTGGCCAGGGCTGCTCAATAGGCGTTTGATGCTGATCCCTCCCCGGGTAACAGGTCTACTATGGGGGTAGCTAATGCCAACCTGAGGAAATCTATCAGTACTATGGAGCTCTACTGGGCTAAAAAAGCTAGAATGCAATGGCTAGAAAATGGTGATAAAAATATTGTGTTTTATCATGCAATGGTCAAAGGGAATAGAAGGCGCAATTGCATTCACAGGTTGAAGGTGGCAGGTTCTTGGTGTGAGGACCAAGCGGTTCTTAAGCAGGAGGCTGTTACTTTTTTTGGGAATCTTCTTCAATCCTCTGCCCATTCCATTGATGAATCCCTCCTCCATGTCATTCCCAATATAGTTACAGATGATCAGAATACAAGTCTCACTACTGTGCCTACCAAGGAAGAGATAAAAGCGGCAGTCTGGAGCTTGAACGCCAACAGTGCCCCAGGTCCTGATGGGTTCACTGGTTACTTCTACACTTCTTGCTGGGATGTAATTCATAAGGAGGTATCTTATGCGGTTATTGGTTTTTTTAATCGGTTTCCCATGCCTAGAGGGGTGACTTCCTCTTTGATTGCTTTGGTCCCCAAGACTGATAGCCCTTCTTCTTTTGGGGATTATAGACCGATCAACTTGTGCAACTTTTGCTATAAAATTGTGTCCAGGATTTTTTGTGAAAGATTGGTCAATATCTTACCTCAAATTATATCTGATGAGCATGGAGCATTCATTAAAGGCATATTTATCCTGGATAATATTTCCCTTGCTAGACAACTGGTGAAATATATAGGCAGGAGGGTCAGAGGTCACAATGTGCTATTTAAACTTAACATCAGGAAAGCTTATGATAGTGTGGAATGGGACTTCCTCTTTGCGGTGTTGCGGAATTTTGGCTTTTCTAACAGGTTTATCTCCTATATTGGTATGTTGATTAGTAACTGTTGGTTTTCTATTTTATTCAATGGCTCGCTGGCAGGTTATTTTCACTCCACAAGGGGTCTAAGGCAAGGTGATCCTCTAGCCCCAGCCCTCTTCATCATTATGGAAGAAGCTCTCAGCAGAGGTATCAAGAATCTAGTTCATACGGGCTACTTGCATCCTTATGCGGGTCCTAGACGTTGCCCACCGATCTCCCACCTTCTGTATGATGATGATACTCTTGTCTTTATTAATGGGGGGATCTATAATGTGAAGATATTGATTAATTTTCTTGATAGATATTCCTCTTCCTCGGGTCAGCATATAAATTCTGCCAAAAGTAGCTTCATGATATCGGAAAAGGCTCTTGTTTAGGCGGTTAACAGGATTAAAGCAGCGACTAGGTTCATTAGGCAAAGAGGTCCCTTGGTCTATCTTGGTGCTCCTTTGCGTCCTGGAAGAATTCTTTGCTTCAGATTTTAATCCGATAATTCAGAAAATAAATGGTAGAATGGCCTCCTGGAAAACCAGATTTATCTCTCAGGCTGGGAGAATTACTTTGATCAACTCGGTGCTGGCCTCCATTCTGGTTTACTTGGCTTCCTCTTCTTCCATTCCCATTAGTGTTATTAATTACATTGAAAAATTTTGTGCTGCCTTTTTTTGTAATGGTATTGATGGAATGAGAAGACGCCATTGGGTAGCTTGGTCTTCCATTCAGCGGCCTACATCAGAAGGTGGGTTGGGTGAGCGCAATCTTAAACAGGTGCAAGTTGCTTTGGCGGTCAAATATATCTGGAATGTTTACCATGGTTCTTCCTTCTGGGCTTCGTATGCTAGAAAACGGTTCCTCCTGGGCGGAAATTATAAGTGCATGGGCATTCCGGGTATTTCTTCCAAAATTTGGACTGTTGCTCAGAAATTAGTCCAAGAGAACACTAGATGGGTTTATGGGAATGATCAAACAATTGATATTTTATCGGATATTTGGCTTGGAGAAAGACCTCTTGCCGATTTCCTAAATTCTTCTTATGAAGGGAATAGCGTGACTGTTCAGGAGGATATTGGTAATGCTATTCACCCTATAAGATCCCTTCTTCCTGCTACAATTCTTCAGGGGGTTACCCTCAATGAGGATAATGATAAATGTGTCTGGGGGCCTTCTCAGGATGGTCAATTTTCTGTTAAATCTGCTTACAACTTGGTTCAGCATGTGGTTGTTCAGAGATCTCCTTTTAAAAAAATTGGCATAGCTGTTTTTAGAGAAGAGCTTCACTGTTTTGTTGGAAGATTATTAATAGAGCAGTACTTGTGGATCAAAGAATTGCTGAAAGTGGAATTCAAATGGTTTCCTGTTGTTCTTGTTGTAAATCCCCTAAAGTTGAAGATGTTGACCATTTATTCATCAAGGGCGATTTGGTTGCCTCCCTTTGGAATTGGTTTCTTCCACTTACCAACTCTAAGGTTCACCTTCACAGTCACATTACGGTAAGGATATGGAGTTTCTTGACTGTTACTAATACCAATACTCCTTTTGGTTTCATCTCCATTCATTGCCTTCTTATTATGCTTTGGGAGATTTGGAAGGGAAGATGTGGAGCTAGATTTGAATCTAAAAAACCTACTGCTGGGACTGTGATTAATAACATTAAAGCTATGGTTGCCCATTCACTTGCTAATCACCAGTTCAAAGTCGCCCCTTCTCCTGAAGAACTTTAGCTTCTTCAATGGTATGGCTTCTCTCTGAAGTTTAGTGGCATGCAATTAAAACTCATCCGGTGGATTCCTCCTATTCTTCATTATTGCTTGAATGTGGATGGCACTAGCAAGGGCAATCCAGTTGATTGTGGAGGTGGCGGTTGCATCCGAGATAGGAAAGGATCTGTGTTGGTGGCTTTTGCACACTTCTATGGCCCTTGGAATAGCATGATTGCTGAAATTAGAGCTCTGTTTGATGGCCTCCGCCTTGCAGAAAATCTTGGTATTTGGATTTCAATAGTTCACTCAGATTCTTTGGCGCTGGTAAACTCCTTCAAATATGGGAAGTGTCCTTCTTGGCAAGCTTATAGATGGTGGCGGGTTGTTGAGGTTCTGATCCACAAGAATAACTTTTTCTTAGATCATGTATACCGTGAGACAAATCAGGTGGCGGACTCATTAGCAAACTATGGTGTTTCATCTAAGGTTAACCAAGTGTTTTGGGGGCCTGGTTGCGTTCCTCACATGTGTAAAGGCCCCATTCTCCTGGACAAAACCGGTCTCTTTCATGTTAGATCTCTGTGACTGGTTGGTCCCCATGTACTTTACTTCTTGCATTTATAATATATATTCCGGCCCAGGTCCTTCCCTGGTGGAGTGGGCCCATTCTCCCCCCCTGGGGGAGGGTGCACTCTCCCAGACCTAGAACCTGAGGACCGATTTTGATTAAAAAAAAGGAGTATATGTCATATGTGTATCTGACTTCTAATGGGTGGTTTGGGCTGTGTCTTGGCAAAAGAAAATTTGTACATATGTATATGCTATGAACAAAGTTTGTTTTCAGCTCTATAAAGATTTCATGTAATACTTGTTTATTTCCATTTGAGTGAATGATATGAAGTCATGCTTATTATGCAATTTCTTGGAACCATGTATATAAATTGTACCATGTTATATCTTGAATCCATATTATCATGTTTAGATCTGAAATCTTTTAGTAAGAATAAACATTGTGCAGTTAAGATCATGTCTTGGAATCATGCTTTATTCTAGTAGCAATTGTACTCACTTGTGGTTTAAATTGTGAATGATAAATATACATAATGCAAGTAGTATGGTTGTTGAATTCTATATGTATTAACATGTTTTGAAACCTCTAGGTATATGCTAGATTGGCAATCTATTTTTGGGTTGCTTGTTGAGTCTTCGTTGTAGACTTATACTTGCTTAACATTTCAAGTGAGACAGTGGATCCCGAGGCTTTGATAGCGGGATAGGATTCGGAGCGAGAGGATTGACTCAGATTGTGTATTTGAGAGATATTTGTATGTGAGGAATTGATTATGTTATGAACATTGTAATTCAACTATTTATAGCATGGTGGATTTATTTGATGGACTATGGACTTGATTATTAAAGTTGATGAGTTTTGCTTTATTGCCGCTGCATTATTCTTTATTTGTGAATGAATCAACCTACATTTGATATATGTTGGGGTGTGTTCCCTATGTAACATGTCCCTTAGGCTCGATGGAGTTGGTATAACTGGACCGGGTCTAAGTGGGGTGTTATAGAGATGGTATCAGAGACATTTGTAGGTTGAGTATATTCATAAGTGAACTTCAACTCAAGTGATCCATGTTCATAAGTCTAAAATAAAGTATTAGATAATTAGAACTATAGAGATTAACTAGCATAATATTTTGCTAGGCCATGGCTAGTCGTGGACGTCATGCTAATGTCCAGGCTTGTGAGGAGGAGCAGAGGGAGAATGCAAGTGCAGGGCAGCAGGTTCCAGCACCTCATGGACCACCTGTGGCACCTCCTCCACCCTTGATAGACTATGGAACTTTCATGCAAGGGTTGGTTCAGGCTATGCAGACCCAGGCCCAAACTCAGGTAGCATTGCAGGCCCAAGTGCAAGCTCAGGTTAGGTGTAGTTAATTGTTGGCCTTGGTTCTCTTTAGTGTATCTATCCTATGTTGATTTGTGTCATTTCAGGCTCAGGCTTCACCTGCTGTGCATTTGGAGCATAGAAGCCCTTCGGTGATGGAGAGGTTTAGCAGGATGGCTCCACCCTCTTTTAAGGGGGAGAGTCAACCACTGTTGGCTGAGAGTTGGCTCAGGGAGACTGAGAAGATATTTAGAGCTATTTGTTGTGCTGAGGAAGATAAAGTCAGTTTGGGGACTTACATGTTACAGGTGATCATAAGGCAATATCTATGTATGAAGCATATTAGTGTGATTGGTTATGCCTAATGTAGATGTACTATTTGCAGGAGAGGGCTGATGTGTGGTGGACTTCCACATTGTGTACTAGGTTTGAGGATGGAGTTTAGGAGGTGACTTGGGATGAGTTTACTCGTCTATTCAAGGCTAAGCTCATTCCTGAGCATGTGTAGGATAAGATGGAGCAAGAATTTCTTTCGTTGACCCAAGGAGCCATGAGTGTTCTAGAATATGAAGCCAGATTTGCAGAGCTATCAAAGTATGCACCAAACATTGTAGCTGATGAGAGGAGAAAGATGAAGAAATTTGTGATGGGGCTCAGACCATCACTATGTACCAGGCTTGTGGCATTTGATCATCGTACCATGGAGGAAGCGTTTAGTGCAGCTTGCAGGCAAGAAAGCGAAATGGAACAATATTTTGAGGAGAAGAAAGCTACTTCCAAGAGGCCAGCATCGCCATTTTTGAGGCAAGATAAGAAGAAGAAGGCTATTTATGTACTTTAGCAGGTACCAGACTATGGAAAGAGGGCACCTCAACAAGGGAGATTTCAGCAGGAAGACAAGCCGTTATGTACTTATTGCGGCAAAAGGCATGGAGGTCAGGTATGTTGGTTGAGTGCAGGGAGATATCTTCGTTGTGGAGACAAGGACCACAAGATCAAGGACTGCCCTAAGATGGCGCAGCAGATAGCAGCAGCAGCAAAACCAGTGGAAGACCCTGGGCCCAAGCCCGAGTGTATGCATTGGCTAAGGAAGATGCAGAACAGGCAAAGCATGTGACTGAAGGTACAATTCCAATTATGGGTATTCATGCTAGAGTTCTATTTGACACTGGTGCCACACACACATTTGTGTCAGAGAGATTTTCTAAGGTGTTGCTTAAAGAGTATGATGTAGAAGTTGTGGATTTAGAGATTCCGTTGTCTGTGCATACCCCAGCAGGAGCTACGATCACTAAGAAGTGCTTCCCTTCACTTTATGTATGCATAGAAGAACGGGATTTGGCAGGATGCTTCTATCTTTTGAAGATGAAGGATTATGATGCTATTTTGGGTCTAGATTGGCTGGAAGAGCATTATGCTTTATTAGATTGTCGGAAGAAGAGGATTATTTTCCGCATTCCAGGTGATGATGAGTTTTCACATCCCTTACCCAAGAACATGGCAGAAAAGTTTGTGGTGTCTACATTGAAGGCATCCAAGATGTTGAACAATGGTTGCAGTGCCTTTTTGGCTAGTGTGGTTGTGTCTAAGGACACTAATACACCATGCATTGAGGAGATCGAGGTTGTTCGTGATTATGCAGATGTCTTTCCTGAGGATCTTTCTGGTTTTCCACCGGAAAGAGACATTGAGTTCGCTATTAAGTTGATGCCGGGTACAACTCCTATTTCCAAGGCACCTTATCGTATGGCCCCAGCAGAATTGGCAGAGCTTAGGAAGCAATTGCAGGACTTTTTGGACAAGGGCTTCATTCGTCCAAGTTCTTCACCATGGGGATCTCTAGTCCTTTTTGTTAAGAAGAAGGATGGTTCAATGAGGCTTTACATAGACTATCGGAAGCTTAACCAAGTAACGATCAAGAACATGTATCCTTTACCCCATATTGATGACCTATTTGATCAATTGCAGGGAGCTTCAGTGTTTTCTAAGATAGATCTTCGTTCGGGTTATCACCAACTCCGAATAAAGGCCGATGACATGTCTAAGATGGCTTTTCGGACTTGGTATGGTCATTATGAGTTCTTGGTTTTACCTTTTGGCTTGACGAATGCCCCAGCAACATTTATGGACTTGATGAATCAGGTCTTCAGGCCGTATATGGATAGTTTTGTAGTGGTTTTCATAGATGATGTTTTGATTTATTTCCCGAATGAAGTGTCTCACATGGAGTATTTGAAGACTGTGCTGGAAGTCTTGAGGGAGAACAAGTTATTCGCCAAGTTTAGCAAGTGTGACTTCTGGATGAAGAAAGTTCATTTCCTTGGGCATGTGATCTCGGAGATGGTATAGCTGTGGATCCTTCTAAGGTAAACGGAGTGCTAGAATGGGAGACTCCAAGATCACCATCTGAGATACGGAGTTTCTTGGGTTTAGCTAGCTATTACCGCCGTTTCATAGAGAGTTTTGCATCCATTGTAGCACCATTGACCAAGCTTACAAGAAAGGGAGTGAAGTTTGTATGGTCATAAGATTGTTAGCAAAGTTTCAATGAATTGAGGAGTAGATTGACTTCTGCACTTGTGCTAGTTCTACCTAGTGGGGCAGATGGCTTCATGATCTATACTGATGCTTCTCATATTGGGCTAGGTTGTGTGCTTATGCCAGATGGGAAAGTGCTTCTCGTCAACTAAAGGAGCATGAGAGTAACTACTCCACCCATGATCTAGAGTTGGCAGCGGTAGTGCATGCCTTGAAGATTTGGTGACATTATCTGTATGGTGTCAAGTTTGAGGTATTCACTGATCACCAAAGTCTTAAGTACTTATTCTCGCAGAAGGAGCTAAATCTGAGGCAGAGGAGATGGATTGAGTTCTTAAAGGATTATGATTTTGAATTGCATTATCACCCAGGCAAGGCTAATGTGGTAGCTGACGCGCTTAGCATGAAGAGGACAGCAATGCAGAAGGATTGGAAGATGATAGAAGATGCAGCTTGTGCTTTTGTGGAGGTTGAGTCACAATGGTGCTAAGCTTTTGTGGCTCAGTTGACTATTAGGTCTTCTCTTCTAGATAGTGTGGTAGAAGGTCAGAAAGATGATCCTAGACTGCAAGAGATGATAGGGAAGGCAGGCATTGCTCGTGATGAGGAGGGTATTATCCGATTCCAGCATAGAGTTTGTGTGCCAGACATTGTTGATGTTAGAAAGTAAATTTTAGATGAGGCTCACAGGTCCAAGTTTACTATACATCCAGGTGGTAGCAAAATGTATCAAGATCTAAAAAGGGCTTTTTGGTGGCAAGGCATGAAAAGAGATGTGGCTGACTATATGGCTGGATGTTTGACATGCCAGCAGGTGAAGGCAGAAAGGCAGAGGCCATCAGGTTTGATGCAGAAGATTGACATTCCATTATGGAAATGGGAAGAAATTACTATGGATTTTGTCTCTGGTTTGCCCAGGTCTTTTAGGGCCAATGATTCCATTAGGGTGATTGTGGATAGATTCTCCAGGACCGCACATTTCTTACCTATGAAAAAGAAGCAATCTATTGAGAGTTTGGCCAAGCTTTATGTTGACAATATTGTTAGATTGCATGGGGTTGCAAAATCTATTATCTCGGATAGAGACCCAAGATTTACTTCAAGATTGTGGCAAGGTTTGCAAGTTGCTCTTGGTTCTCAAGTGAAGCTTAGCTCAGCTTTTCACCCACAAACGGATGGGCAATCCGAAAGGACAATCCAGACTCTTGAAGGCATGTTGAGAGCATGTGCTCTAGATTGGAAAGGTGATTGGGAGAAATATTTACCTCTTATGGAGTTTGCCTATAATAATAGTTTTCATGCAAGCATAGGTATGGCTCAATTTGAGGCTTTGTATGGAAGGCCTTGTAGATCTCCTTTGTGTTGGGAGGAAGCTAGTGATAGACACTTGGTTGGACCTAAAATTCTGCAAGAAACTTCTAGTAAGATTCAGCTAATTCAACAAAGATTAAAGACAGCTCAAGACCGACAGAAAAGCTATGCAGATAATAGAAGGAAGGATTTGGAATTTGAGGTGGGAGAGCATATATTCCTTAAGGTCTCTCCAACAAAAGGGGTGATTAGATTTGATTAGTATGGAAAGTTGAATCCAAGGTTTATTGGACCATTTGAGATCTTGAAGAAGGTTGGAAATGTGGCTTATCAATTGGCATTACCACCATGTATGGAGAATATACATCCGGTGTTTCATATTTCTATGCTAAGAAGGTATGTTCGGGATCCATCTCATGTTCTTTCTTATGAGCCGAAAGATTTGCAGCAAGATTTGTCTTTTGAGGAGCAGCCCATAAAGATTCTGGACTGAAAGATGCAGCATTTGAGGTCCAAGAGGATTCCCTTAGTGAAAGTTTTGTGGAGGAGCTTTGCACAAGAAGAAGCAACATGGGAGTTGGAGGATGGAATGAAGACGAAATATCCACATCTTTTTGGTGAGTTTTCTTACACTCAATCTTCGAGGATAAAGATTATTAAAGGGGGAGAGAGTGTGATATCCTAAAATTTCTTAGTAGTTTTTAAATTTCCATTGATATTTATTTTATTGTGTATTTAGAAATTTCTGTGCATGAATGTATATGGTTTTGTGGCTTGTAGTGTAGAATGGTCTATTCTCGGGTGGATGCAGGTTGACCTGTGTTTCTGACGGCAACATCGACTGCCATCAACAATAGGTTAACGACAACATCCTTGCCGTCAACTCTAGGTAAACGTCCATATCGATTGACGTTTACTCTGTGTAAACGACAGTAAACCTTGATGTCTACTTCTTCCAGAACTAAAAACAAGATGAATTGTTGCGGAAAAACTGCAATGGAGAAATCTAGAAGGGGGGGGGGGTTGAATAGATTTCACTATATTTTGAATTCTACTTGATTAGGATCTTAGATAGATTGGATTGAGAGTGAAATCTAAATATTAATGACAATTCTGAGCAAATTAGACAAGTTGGATGATGAAATTCTAGCGAGCCTATCAAGCATCTAATGCAAGAGACAAGCAAACCACAATGACAAAGAGATTTTGGGTGGTTTGGATTACACAACAGTGTATCCTACATCCACCATCCACACACACACACACAATTGTGGCTTATCTTGCCAGTTCAGAAAAGTCACAACACACCACGCGCACTCTGAGAATTAGAAATCTCAGATTCAACCACACACACGAAATTGGGCACAAGGACTATACCAATTTCACAAAGCACACACTCTAGAATAGATTTGAGATGAGTAACCAGACATAACAGTTGAAAACCAAAGTTGGAAGTATCTGGTTCGAAGGTCCCTGTTTCTGCTTCAACGAAGGGGACCAGCTCTTCTACTCTATCTTCAGGAAGAAGAATCTGAAGACTTGAATCCTTTCTCTAGATGGATCATCCAAGGTGCACGATGCTTCAATTCCTTCAAATCTGGAAGCACATCGCCAGGTTGAAGTCTTCTTCTGGAATCGGCTGGAGAACTCTGGAAGCTTGGAGAGCAGATGAATGCTTTGATGTTATATCTCTTAAAGACAAGTGGATAAGGGGCTTTTAGAGTCCCAAGGGTCCACAAAATATCTTGGGATCTGGGGGCACGGAAATTCCCGCTCAAAAAGGCCCTAGCAAAAACATCCACCTGTCTCAGCAATTTGGATTCTGCAAAAAATTCAAAGTGTGTCGACACTACACACAGATGTGTCGACACACCAAGCATCAGCCTCAAATTGTTCTTCTGGGACAGTATACTAGTGTCGACACACAGCTGGACTGTGTCAACACCACTGGGCACTTGCTGAAATCATGGTTCTGGGACAGTGAACTAGTGTCGACACACAACTGGACTGTGTTGACACCACTGGACATGTCTTCTCTCTTTTGCTTGAGCTACACATGGAAAAACAATGTGAGGTTTAAATAAGATATGATCAACATGATTTCCACATATTTATGAATCATATTTAGGCATCATCAAAATAAGAGATCCAACAATGTCCCCCTTTTTGATGATGTCAACTATGATTCATCAATTTGATTTGATTTCTCACAAATGTGAAACATAGTAATGAAATTCAAGATTTTGATCACTTCAACAACAATCATGTCATCCATTTGTCACTTTCAAAAAGATCAAACATACAAGTGTTCAATTACCAAAGTATCCATCATCCAAAATGTATAAATCCATTCAATAGCATGTTAAAAGACAACGTCCAAAATAAACAAGACAACCAAAATGATAAATGGTTCTTTAGCCCAGCCAAACTAGTCCTTCTCCCCCTTTGACATCATCAAAATAAAACAAGAAACATCATGTAGATGGAGGAGGAATTGGTAGTAAAATGCTTTCAATCTTCTTCATCCTTGCTTCCAAAGCAGACAAATTGGTTCTCAGTTGTGTTTGCATAGTAGATAGTCTGGTGTGCAAAAGATCTTCCATTCTATGATGGTTTTCATACATGTTCTCTTGGAAGACACCAAGACTATGAGCTGAATGTTGAGAAGCAGTAGATGAACTAGGAACTATGCCATGTTGCCTAAAATTACTGAAATCTGTCCTGAGATCTGCCATCTCCCGATCAATATGAGCAATGAGTGTCTTTACTCTATCCATATCTTCAACAATATGAGCAAAGGACAAACGACGCTTAGACACTTGAATCACAGTTTCTTTACTGGTTTGAAGTCCTTGTAGAGTGTTTTCCAAGATTGAAGCTAGAACTCCTTGAGTCTTGAGCTAAAGATCTTGTAGTTGGGTGCAAGCATCACCCAATGTTCCAATCAATCTGTTGAACCTCCTAGTGGCATGCTCAGCTGCTTCTTGTTTTCTTACAAACTGTGCATTAACTGAATTTTCCAACCTTTGAATTCGAAGCTCAAATCTATCAGACATTTCTCTAATTGATGAATTGAGGTTATCAAACTGAACTTGGAGAAACTTATAGAGTTCAGGTGGAACAGAAGGTCCACCAGAAGAAGTGGAAGCTGAGCTATGATGTTGATGGAAAAAATTTGGAGGGACAAGCATATTTGAAGGAGGAGGAGATGCATGAGGTGTAGGTGGAATTGGAGTTTCATGAGGAACCTCAACCTCAGAAAATGTCTGTTCCACTGAATCAGCTTGTGGAGCAATAACTTCTAGAGCTTGCTCTTCTGCTAAATGTTCTGCTTGTGGCTCTGGCTCTACAACTGACCCTCTAATCACTTGATCTCCATCAATTCTAAATCCCATGAACTTTTGCAAATGATGCAGGCAATAAATGTTGTTATGTGGAATCTTTTGAACCTTTTCATTCGCAAAGGAAACTCCACAATGCTTGAAAACAGCAGTCAAATGGGCAGCATAAGGTAAAGATCGGTGAAGATCTTTCTTATTTGTTTCAGACATGATTTGAGTCATGATCAGGTTCAAATTTACATGAATATTCTTCTTCATGCAGTACATCACCAATCTTTGAATATAAGTTAGTCTATTCCTACCACCACCCTGAGGTGTGATAATGGTGGTAAGGATGTGATGAACCAAATGAAGAATTGGAGGAAAAGTATTGGTGTTAAACCTTGTGACATGAGTTTGTCGAGAATTCTTCTTATCATGTGGAAGACCAGTAAGAAGTGTGTAAGCTTCATGAAGATCGAACTCAAACTCACTATAGTCTTTACCATCATTAGGGAAATGAAATAGTTCAGAAGCCAGTTCAGGAGTAAAAAGGATAGGAACACCTTTGACTTCAGACTTGAAGCCCTCTGGAACATCCACCAAGTTCAAATAGAATTCTTGAACCAGACGGGGATAAAAAGTTCTGAACTCTGAAATAAATCACAACCATCCTTGAAATTGAAAGAAGGGGATAAATTCTGGGAATGCAAGTGTAAAAGCTTTGTCAGGCAGTTCGACAGCCCTAGGCTTGAGAATGGACCTTCCTTCTGTAGCAATCTGGGATGGGGTGACCACTGGAGTCTCAGAAGAATCAGAGGATTCAGAAGATGAATTTGCTTCACTTGAGTCACTAGAATCTGGAAGAAGCTTCCTCCTAAGGTAGCGAGATTGCATAGGAGACTTGCCTTTACTCTGAGGAGTTTGACTTCCCCTTTTGGATGGAGTCTCGGAAGGATTGGACACACCTTTCTCTTGGAAAGATCATGCTGAAACTTGCTCTTCCTTTCCAGTTGGGGTTCTTCAATCACAATGCCCCTTGCAGCAGCCCTGGACTTGGCTCCTCTCCTTGGAGTTTGTTTGGGAGGCATGATGGAGGGAAGGATGAGAAGGGATGAAGGTTGGATGGGTTGAAGAGAGAAAACTGGAAACGCAGGGGATTGTTTCCTAGAAGGTTGGAGGAGGAAAGAGTTTGAATGGTGTGGGAATCGCAAGTGGTAGGGTCGATCTGGGTTTTAGGGCATATAAAAAGGCTTTTGACACCACAAGAAGGGGATTAGATGAACCGTCGGTTCATTTAACCCTAACAAGGTCCAGCGGCCAAACCCTATTGTGTCGACACAAGAGAAGGAGTGTGTCGACCTGACAGACTCTGGTGTTGACATGGCAAAAGAGTGTGTCGACTTGACTTGACAAAAATTGTTGAATTTTTGAGAAGTATGAGAAGGAAAATCTTTGATATGACAAGTAATATCTGAAACCAATTATTCAAGGATTTTTAATATGTTAAAGAATTCATTCCCAATTTTCTCATCATAAATCCAACATAGGCTTACTGGGTTGAAAAATATCTGACATGATTTGATTATTAAAAATTCTGAAGCACTAGGACGACAATTTTAATTGAAATAAGATATTCTATTGAGTCAATTGCAACCTTTTACACTTTTACTAAGCCAAGGTAATGTGATTTCTTCAGGATTAAGGTAATTTGTATTGAAGTTAAACACTCTTGAAAGATCTGATTTTAGGTTTAAGTTGTTCATTTTGATTGATTGACTTTTCTTTAACATTGAAGCAATAAGCATTCAAATATAGTAAATCCTTTTCACTCAAGTATACATGCTTTTTACACACCAGAATACTTGGTTACTAAAGATTTACTAATTATCCTGCTTCAAGGGGTGAATGAAAACATTTTTACATGGAAATATACGTTTATCAGACGCCAATATTTCCAGTTACTCAGTTAACATTGGTTTTTAGCATTTTAATTATTTAACCCCTTAGAACAGAGATAACAAAACACCTCATGACATACATGGCTCTTCACTTTTGTGAAGGTGTGCAGTTTCTTAGTGTAAATGCCATTGCTCTGTCAGAATTTTTTTTTTGTGTAAATGCACATAATAAATTTGACACAACTTTACCATTTATCAGATTTTAAAGTAATGTGTAAAGTCAATACACAATTGAACCTAATTCCAATAAAGAAATCAGATTACTTTAGATGCTCAAAATATAAAAGAGTGTTGACTGAAGGAATACATCATAACAATTAACATGTCAATCCTTGTTTTCTTCAGAAGCGTTAATGAGCATTTCATGTATTAGATATTAATAAACACATTGAATCAATGTTTTGGTTTAATGAGAGAAAAATAGCAATGAAGTCTTTAACTCCCCCTGAATTATTGATCTCATCTGATTTTTTATTATAAAAAACAAAGAAGATCCTTCTTCAATAAATGAATTGTTAGAATGATCAAATGAATCGAGGAATTGAGGACTACAAGGATGAACATGTGTTTGATAGAATTCAGTGAGAGATTTATTCACAGCTCAGAAATTTCACAAAAACTCACACCACCTCATCATTTTCCTGACCAACTTCAGCAGTCTGTTCTCAAAAGGCTTTATGTACAATCCTAATTTACTTGAACTCAATTCTCCGCTTACCTTTGCTTCTCAAGCAGAAATGCTCCCCCTCAACATGTGCATCAATAAGGCATGCAACATTCAAACAGTTCATACTGAATTTCAGCATTCACTTTCATCAAATAAACATACATGATCAATCATGTTTTAAGCACATCAACAACATTTTTTTTTTAAATTTGAAATTAATGATTCTTACACAAGATAGATTATTGGTACTTGGCAGAGGATTTTCCTCAACACATAATGAATGTTTTCAGACAAGCATAACTTGTCCTTCCACAAATCACCATTTAATATACCAAATAATCTTTGCATAAGAAATCAATTGTTTTTCAATTTTTATTCCATGTTGCATATTCCAAGTTCTCTTCTTAAAGATGTGAATCTATCTTCAACCAATGGTTTTGTGAAAATATCTGCAATTTGCTTTTCAGTGGGGATGAATTCTAGTTCAATGTTCTTGTTTGCAATTTCATCCTTTAGAAAATGATGCCTAATCTCAATGTGTTTTGTTCTAGAGTGTTGAATTGGGTTTTTGGAAAGATTGATTGCACTAGTATTGTCACACATGATAGATGAACATCCAATATCAATATGATAGTCAAGCAATTAACTTTTAATCCACAACACTTGAGCTGCACAACTCCCTGCAGCAACATATTCTGCTTCTGCAGTAGAAAGTGCATTTGAGTGTTGTTTTTGGATGCCCATGTTATCATGCAATTTCCTAAGAATTGACAATATCCACTAGTACTTTTTCTATCAAGCTCACATCCAACATAATCAGCATCAGAATATGAAATCAAATCAGCATGACATCCAGCTGGATACCATAAACCCAAATTACAAGTTCCACAGAGATATCTAAAAATTCTCTTAACTGCATGCAAGTGACTTTTTTTTGGACTAGACTGAAATATAGCACAAAGACATACACTAAATTGAATGTCTGGCCTACTTGCAGTAAGATACAAGAGAGATCCAATCATACCTCTGTATTGCTTTGCATCAACCAATTTACATTTTTCATCATTGTCCAATTTGATGCTTGTACTCATGGGAGTAGTTGCTGGTTTGACTTGTTCAAAATGGAATCGTTTGAGTAATTTTTTGATGTATTTGGCTTGATTAATAAGGAATCCATCCTCAAGTTGTTTAACCTGCAAACTAAGAAAGAATTGTAATTCTCCCATCAAACTCATTTCAAATTCACTGTTCATGAGATTAGAAAATTCTTCATAGAGTGAAGGATTAGTGGATCCAAAAATGATATCATCCACATAAACCTGAACTACAATGATGTGATTGTGGACTAATTTTGAGAAGAGAGTTTGATCCACCTTACCTCTGGAGTAATTCTTACTAACCAAAAAACTGCTCAATCTGTCATACCATGCTCTTGGAGCCTGTTTCAAACCATAAAAAGCTTTATGCAGCTTATAAACATGGTTAGGTTTATCATGATCTTCAAATCCAGGAGGTTGAGCTATAAACACTTCTTCTTTTATGTAACCATTCAAAAAGGCAGTTTTCACATCTATTTGAAACAATTTGAAATTTTTGGAACATGCATATGCCGTTAAAATTTGACTACTTCTATCCTGGCTACTGGCGCAAAGGACTCCTCAAAATTAACTCCAAATTCTTGATTATATCCTTTGGCAACCAGTCTAGCTTTATTTCTCACAACTTTGCCTTCCTCATTCAATTTATTTCTAAAGACCCATCTAGTTCCTATTATTGAATTTTCAAAATTTCTGGGAACTAGAACCAAACATTATTTCTTTTAAATTGATTCAATTCATCATGCATTGCTTCTACCCAAGAATTATCTTTTAAAGCTTCTTCAATGTTTTTGGGTTCCACTTGAGATATAAAAGCCATTTGATCTTGTTTAATGATATTTATGAAATGAGATCTAGTATGAACTCTATCATTGACATTTCCAACGACATTCTCAAGTGGATGAGCTTTGGAGTATCTAAAATTACCTCTTGTTACTGTACTTACCTGCTCTGGTGTCGACTCAGTGTTTTGTTGTGTCGACACATCTTCATGTTCACCAAGTTCTTCATTTTCCACTAGTTGATCTGATTCTTTTTCAATAATTTCAGCATCTTCTTCTTGGTTCCTATTGAAATTATGGTCAGTAAGTTTCTCACAGTTTTCATCAAATATAACATGAGGAGTTTCCTCCACATTTTTTGATTCATTATTGAAAACTCTATATGACCTTGAATTCTCAGAATATCCCAGAAAGATGCATATATCACTTTTCTTTTCAAATTTATTTAGATCATGCTTATCATTGTTGTGGATGAAGATTTTACTTTCAAAAACTCTAAAATAAGCAATGTGAGGCTTCTTACCTTTCAAGAGTTCGTAAGAAGTTTTCTTGAGGACAGATCTTACCATTACCATGTTGAGAATATAACATGAAGTATTGACTGTGTCTGCCCATAATTTTCTTGGAAGATTGCTTTTAATCAGGAAGGTTCTAGCCATCTCCACCAATGTTCTATTCTTCCTTTCAACAATTACATTTTGTTCAGGGGTTCTTGGAGAAGCAAATTTATGATCAATTCCTTTATTCCTGCAAAAATAAAAAAACAAGTTATTGCCAAATTCTCCTCCATGATCAGTAAGAATGGAATGAATTTTATTTATTTTTGCAATTTTAATTTTATCAACAAATTCTTTGAAGTTTTCTAAAGTGTCACTCTTGTGAGATAGAAAATACACCCAGGTAAATCTAGAGAAATCATTCACTATTACAAACCCAAATCTATGTCCACTAAGACTGAGTGCCCTAGTAGGACCAAATAAGTCCATGTGCAATAATTCAAAGGGTTTGGAAGTGATCAAGGGTGAAACAGATTTGAATGACTTCCTAGTTTGTTTATCTTGGGCACAAGTAGCACATACAATTGCATTTTTCCTTTTCTTCATTTTTGGCAAGCCATTCACAAGAGCATATCTTAACAATTTATTCAAAACATTTTCACTAGCATGACCTAACCTTCGATGCCACAATTGAAATAGATTATGTTGGTTGGCAGCAAGACAAAGATTTTCATGATGACGATCATTCAAATCAACCAAGTAAACATTATTAATTCTTTGACCAAGAAATTTTATTTTACCAGAATCTTTTTCAACAATTTCACAAAATTTAGAATTAAAAATTACCTTAAGGCCTTTGTCACATAGTTGGCTTATACTCAGAAGATTATGATCAAGGCCTTCAACAAGCAAGACATTCTCAATGGAGCTTGAAGGATTCTTACCAATTTTTCCTGTTTCAATGATTTGTCCTTTGTTCTTACCTCAAAAAATCACTTGTCCACCATCTTCTTCAATCAATGTGGAAAATTTTTCTCTATCTCCAGTCATATGTCTTGAACAGTCACTATCAAGGTACCACTTATCTTTCTTGTGGGCTGTAAGACATTCCTGCAAAATGATTTAAAAAGAGAATTTTGGTACCCAATTTGCTTTGGGTCCCATCAGTTGTTTCAACTCAGCAACAAGATGTTTGGAATTCAGATTTGCTTTATCTTCTTTGCTTTTGATCTGCATTTATCATCAGTGTGACCAGATTTTTTGCAATTTGTGCACATCATGATCCTTTGTGGTGTGAAACCTTTATTCTTTTTGATGTAGGGTTTTTAACCAACTGAAAGGTTTTCATTGTTCTTTGGATTTAAAGTTGGTCTAACACTGGATTTTAAATCTTGTTGATTTTTGGCTTGAATTCTTTCATGATTGAATTGTGTTCTAGAGTTTTTGACCTGACTTTGAATTTTTATTTTTGAGTTTGCTTGTGATTTTTCTTTGATGTTCTTTTCAGAATTGCCATAGGAAGTGCTTCCTTGAACAAATGAGGTTATCAAGGTTTGTCTAAATTTCTTATTATTTTCAGACTGATAACCTAGGCCATGCTTGGTAGGGTTCATCCGAACTCCTAAAATAGCATCTAGGTTTTGATTATCTTTGACAAATTTTGACAAGGTTTCCTTTTTGTCATTCAATTCTCTCTGGACATCTTTCAGTTCCTCTTGAATTACTTCCTTTTCCCTTTAGAGATTTTCATTTTCATCTAACAAGATTTGTTTTTCGATTTCAGTGGACTGACATCTTTCTTTGATGACATCAATTTGTTCATTCAAACACTCTTGTTCCTTTTTCATGTTCACAATTTCATCATTCAAAAGATTTATTTGTTCAGACTCCTGAGGATTATGCAATATGCTATTTATCTTCTTTTTCAGAGTTTTATTTTCAGATTTTAGTTCACATAACTTTTCAAACAAAACAACATATGCTTCTTCCCAATCATCAATTGTAAAGTCTTCAAAAGAAGAACTTACCTCAGTATTTTCTTCATGTGTAGCCATGAGACATGTCACTTCTTCCTCATCAGATTCATCTTCTTCTTGTTCTTCCTCATCTTCATCAGACCATGTGGCCAGCATTGCCCTTCTCTTCTTGAACATTTGGTTCTTCAATTTCTTCTTCAAATCAGAACACTCCCCTCTCATGTGTCCTAGTTTCCTGCACTCATAACAAATAATATCAGTCTTTTTGTTGGTTTTGTTGCTCAGTAAGGTAGCCCAGAGGGGGGGTGAATGGGATTTTAAATTTTCGTCAACTAAAACTTGTTCACCAAAAGCGTTCACACAAAAACACACTTCGATGGATGTTAGTGTTAATTAGAATAAACAGCAATCATGCAGGAGCAATCACACAACACAAAGAATTATCCTGGTTTAGATCTCCTCTCCTTAGGAGTCCTACGTCCAGTCCCTGAGCAATATCTCAGGATTTACTACCAAGGGTACTGTCCCCCTTAAGGACCCTTACACCTAGCCGCAGCTGGTCTTCCTTCACACGAAGGGAATTACAACCCCCTGGATACCACACCAGGTCCTCCTTCAACACGAAGGGAAAGACACACCCTAGATCCCACCAGGTCTTCCTTCACAACAGAAGGGAACAACTGAAGAAATAGTGATCAAAGAGATGGTGCCCCTAGATCAAACTTATAGAACACTGCTTGATCTGAAGCAAGGACTGAGAAGAAGAAGAGATCTACAATCAAGGACTCTTCTCAGACCGACAGGCTCTCACACAGATGTGAACTTAGCACCGAGAGCAAGAGCTAAACCTAATGGGACTTTGTGCTTGGCTCTAAGAATGATTTGCAGAAGGTTGAAGGCGTTGTAGCTTGTTATTCTCTGACTAACTACTTATTGTCGAACATCATTCTTCTATATATATCAACGTTTAAAATTCGAACATTGGAGTGTCTGTTGTCTCTAAACATAAGTGTACGTTAGACTGCTTGACCCTTGGAAGCTTCCAGTCAATAGTCTTTTATCCATCTGTGCACAGTGCACGCAAAGAGATAGGATCTTCTGTAGTATCCCTTGGCTTCTATTTTTTCCAACGTTGTATGACGAATGTTGTCAGAAACCTGCATACATTAAATGCTAAACAATAGACAGCTAAGCTGTCTCTTGTTGTCAGTCAACGTTAGATTGATTTTATACAGAAGTAGAAGTTTCATTCTGTTCTTCCAAAAAGATGTTTGCAGAAAAAGCACGAGAATAAAAGATATCGTCTACATGAATACAGAGATACGTTCAGAGTAATAAATGCACAGACGTTAGAAAGATGTGCGAGAAAGCTTTGACTTTTCAACGCAGTCAAAAGTGAGTTAAATATCAAGTCCTTATACTTGGCTTAAGGAATCATTGAGCAAATTGGTATCAATAAGTCATTATAATCAAATTGTTATAGAGTCATAAACAAATCGATGTACAAGTCTTTATGACGTTATAAGCAAATCGATGTAAAAATCGTTATGACGTTATAAGCAAATTGATGTACAAATCGTTATGACGTTATAAGCAAATCGATGTACAAGTCGTTATGTCGTTATAATCAAATCGATGTACAAATCATTATGTCATTATAAGCAAATCGATGTACAAATCGTTATGACATTATAAGCAAATCGATGTACAAATCGTTATGACGTTATAAGCAAATCGATGCGATGACTAAAGGAATCGTTACGAGAGCAAATCATTACGATGACTAAAGGAATCGTTACGAGAGCAAGTCATTACGATGACTAAAGGAATCGTTACGAGAGCAAGTCGTTGTGATCACTTATTGAATCGTTGTGAGGGCAAATCGTTGTGATCACTTATCGAATATGAAATCTTTGTGAATGTAAGGAAATCGTTATATCTTAATAGAAATCGTTATGAACTTAAACAGATATAATGCTTCAAACTTACATTGTTGAGAGTGATGAATACTTACATCAAGGTTGATTTGCTTGTTTACCCTTGGTTTATTTCCTGTGCTTAAAATCTCATAATAAATTGTTAAATTAAATAATTATCATTGTTTTGTTAATCACCAAAATAGATATGTAATTAATTTAAATTACATGGGGATAAACTGATCATCAATCTCCCCCTTTTTGGTGACGACAAAACTTAACAATTAGCAAAGATGATTTGAAATAAGTCTAAGCATTCTTGTGAAAAGAATATAAGGGAAATATTTCAGAAATGCTATATTTTTCCCCCTTTTTGTCATTAAGCAAAAAGATATAATGAGAGACAAAGAAGAAGAGAAAAACTGAATGAGAAATAAGACAACTGTTATATTCATTTAATTTTGAGGAGGTACAAGAAGATAGAAAGCAGGAGATAGGAGGGAGGCAAAGTGAGAAATAGTTTCCCATGCCTGCTCTTCCTGCTTCTCAAACATTGAACGAAAAACACCAGGAGCAGAAGAATAGGTTGGTCCCATTGTAGGAGCCATCCGCTTGAGGTAGAGAGCTAACTGATCTTCAAGGAAGTTGGCATAAGCATCTCCATCAAGGGACATTTTGAAGAAGGACACTGTCCCAAAACTGGCACAAGCAAGGAATCTTTCTATGGAAATAGGGTAGAAATTCTGCTTTGCCTTCAGCTCCTGACATAATGCTACATAGACTTTGTATCTTTCAACCCAAGTCCTGAAGGGATCCTAGACGAGGTGAATGGAATTCATATCCAAAAAGGTAGCTGCAGAGACTGGAGGGTGACCTTCCCTGGCTTGGGAGTCATTCAAATTAGATAGCTGCTAAGCAGAAAGAGGATAAAATTTGGCCCAATCAGAAGGGGATAATCTTTCACATTCTGACAGAATGGGAGCAAGAACTTCAACACTAACATGGCCCTGGTGATATTCCCTAAATAGGAATATGTGAAATGCAACCAGATAGCCCTTCTGTACCTTGATTCTGCCCATTACTCTGGCAAAACGCTCAAAGATGATAGAGCCAGCTGAGGATTCGATTATCAGAGAGTGAATGGGTGGAAGTGAAATTTCCTCTGGCAGGTGAAGAGTAGCAAAATCGACTTGGACAGCTTCAGTGTGAGCTACAGCTGAACTAAGTGCGTTTATGGCTTGCTTGAATTGACTGAGCTGGACCTCAGGGAGACGATGGACATACCGGTAATTGTTGAATAGCTGGAAGGGCCTGGCCATCTTGATCTCCTTCTGAATGAATGGGGCCCAACAGTGCTTGTGATGAATTTGGAACCATTCTGAGAGAGTCAGGGAATGGTCCCTTGGAGGGAATCTTGCAGACTTGGCTAGAAGAAATTTATTGTAAAGCTCTTTGTGCCCCCTAGCCCATTGCTCTTCAGTCTTAGAATGAGCAACATAAAAGATTTTGGATTTTTTAGTTTTGGTGAGAGGGGTATAAGGTAGAATGACATTTAAATGGTCTGAAAGATTAAGAAAAGGAAGGTTGACAAGGGTGGCAAAGACAACCTTCTAAAGATATTCTCTGTACAGTGATTTATTTTTGTTGTCCACTGTGAGAGAAAACCACAGAGGAGGATAACGGGGTTTAGAGGATAGAGAAGAAGTGGATGAAATTTTTCTCTTTTTTGGAGCAGAACTAGAAGAGTCTGCCCTATAAATGTGATCCCCAACCTTCAATACAGACCTGCGGATGACTTCTTCAAACTCATCCTTGATTTCCAAAGATAGGACTCAAGTTGAGCACACTTAGGAATTATAGTAATGAATGAGGGTGGAGGAGAAGGGTGTAGAAGAGAATGTGAGGTAGTAGGTGGGATATCAGATGGTCCAGAAGAGGGTGGACCAGAAGAGGAGGAGGCGCCAGCTGATGATGATACTGGAGGAACCTCAAAAAACAGGTGGAGGTGGAGAAATGGGTGTTGAAGATGCAGGAGATGAAGTGGATTGAGAAGGAAAAGGTGTAGGTGTTGAGATGGTTCTGGGTTGAGGTTTCTTGAAAGTTTGAGGTGCAGGTGGAGCTGTGGATGATGAAGGTGGTGATGGAGGTACTGGGGTCTGAGTGGAGGAAGGAGCTGGGGGCTCAGAAGCTACAGCTTCTTCTTCAGCTACAGGCTGCACAGACACTGACTCCACGGGCCCTGATGGCCCTGACACCTTCTCAGCTGGCCCTGCTGGTTCTTGCACCTGCTCAACTAGCCCTACTAGCTCTGACTCACTATCCTATGCTGGAGAAGCTACTGCTTCCGGCCCTGATGGCCCTGCCACTTGCTCAACTGGCCCTGATGGCCCGACCACATGCTCAGCTGGCCCTGATGGCCTTGGAACATCTTCCTCACTTCTCTGAGCAGCAGGAGGTGGAGGAGGAGGAGGAGCTTGGGCTCCAACTGCCTTCAAAATCTCAGAAAGCATGGACTTCATGCTTCCCATCTCCTTGTTGAACCACCGGACTGCATTTTTCACTTGAGACAACTCCTTGGATGTTGATGCCTGGCTCATGAAAATGGAGTTCACATCAGACTGCACTAAGCACAGGATCTCACCTTGAGCATCCAACCTTTCTATGACAGGCTTCAAATTTATTATGAATCTTTGCCTCTGCTGCCTTTGAAAGGGAGTGTCAGCAATAAGAGGAACTTCTGATGCTGCTGCTTTCCCTTTCTCCCTTGCCTTGTCCACTAGAGGCTGCTGATCTTGGTCTTCTTCTGAATCTGAGGAGCTTGCAGTCTCTCCATCTCTGAATTGATTCTCTAGGGGTGTTCATTTCCCTCCCCCTGAGTCTCACCAACCTTTTTATCCCAAAAACTCTTCTTCAACAGGCACATTTTCCATGGGAACATCTGGTTTTGCTGCTGCTGCTACTTCATCTTGGACTGGGGTTTCTGCTAATGGAACTTCAGTGTGGCCTGATGCCACATGAATTTCTCCTTGAATCTCCTATGCCACTGATTGCTTCCCCTCAATAGGAGCATCTTCCATCACAACATCTTCGTGAACATATACTTGCTCCTCTTGACTTGGAGCCTTTTCCATAATCACTTCTTCAGTGTGGCTCACTGCCACAGATTCTACCACTTGAGATTCACTTGCCACTGGCTACCCCTGAGAAGTGGAGTCCAGTGCATCCCTAAGTAGAGTGTCTACTTGGGAAGAGGGAAGAGGATCCTCTAAAGGTTGCCCAATGGGCTCAATGTCTTCAGGAGGAATGTCCTCAATCCTTCTGCTAGCTACTTCCTCTACTGCTGTTGGATCTTGGTCCTCTTGGGCTTCACTAATGATGGCTTCACCCTCAACTGCCCCAATCTTTGACCAAACACCATTTACAACTAAAAGACCGCTCTTTCTCAAGTTCCTGGACCTAATAGCTTGCCCCATCTTCTCAGATACATCACCAACTACACTTATGCCAAAATGATGGAAAACTCTCGTCAGGAGATGGGCATATGGTAGTGAGATGTTCAATTTGCTCTTAATATCCCACACTTGAGAGCTTGCAAACTTCATTCTCTCTATGATTAATTCTGCAGAGTTGATCTCCTGATTCTGGATAGCCCAGAACATCAGGTCAGAGTCAGCCTTGGTGCAAGAAGAAAATGTTGCACTCCTTGGTACAATAATCTGACAGATTATGAAATGCAGTAACCTATTAAAGGCACTAAGCTGATTGATATCCAGCTTCCCATCCTTCAGCCTAAACTCCAAACCGATAATACCTAATCCCTTGGCCAGAATGTCCACAGAGTGGACTCCACTGCGACCGGTGGTAGAAACTTCAAACAGAGATGCCAGTAAATCTCTAGTAATCTTGATATGGGTTCCCTTGACCATGGAAGTCAAGGTCCCATCCTCCTCTGTCTTCAAGCAAACATAAAAGGCTCTAACAAGATCCAGATAACTTACTTCAGAAAGAGTCGCAATCTTTGTCCATTTCAACCTCTGCAGAGCTTCAACTAAACTGCCCATGCCATTTTTCTCCAGGTCTGCCAAATCCACTGCCTTGTGACCACAAAGCTTCGTCTTGACTGTCGCGAACCTTGCTTGCTGATCTGCGGTGAGGAACGCAGCTCCGTAGCCCCCAACGCTGTCGGAAACAACTATAGAGGCCATGGAATCGAGCAAGAAAAGATTTTGGAGGACTGGAGGTGTGATTGAAAAAGAAACCCTCAAGAAATTTCTAGCGGGAGAGGTTGAAGGCTTCAAATCTAGGGGAAGTTGATGCCGGGGTTGATAGGTTATCACCTCAGGCAGGAGGACGAAGGAGATAAAGAGGGCGGACGAATCGTTCCCACACAGATTTTGGGATTTGTGAAATAAAGAATAAATATTCTTTTTTTTTTTGAAATAGGATGCGCCTTTAGCAGAAAACGACAAAAGTCCAATTCGAAAGTGATAAAGAATTATAAAATAGCGAACCGACAGGGATATTTGCTCATGAGTGATAAATGAGATATTTTCTTAATTTCAGGGAGAATAAATAATTTAGGCTCTGAAATTTAATATCTCAGTTTTAACAGATAAATTTTTTTTCATAATTTACACATACCTAATTCCCTTCTGAGAGAAGTAAACCTCTCTTCAAGTAAGACTTTTGTGAAGATATCTGCTAACTGATTATTTGTATCTATAAATGAAAATTTTATATTACCGTTAGCTACATGATCACGAATAAAATGATATCTAACCTCAATATGTTTGGTCATTGAGTGCTGTACTGGATTTTTGGTGAGGTTTATCGCGCTGGTGTTGTCACATAATAATGGAATTGTTTTAATATGAAGTTCATAGTCCTCAAGTTGTTGCTTGATCCATAGGAGTTGTGTGCAACAACTTCTAGTAGCCACGTACTCAGCTTCAGCTGTAGACAGTGCTACTGAATTCTGCTTCTTGGAGGACCAGGATATCAAACATCCTGCAAGGAATTGACAACAACCACCAGTGCTTTTTCTATCTATTTTGCATCTAGCATAATCAGCATCAGAGTATCCTACTAAATTGAATTCACATGATTTTGGATACCATATTTCTAGGTCATGAGTTCTAGACAAATATCTAAAAATTCTTTTAACTGAAATTAGATGAGATTCTCTAGGATCTGCTTGATACCTAGCACACATGCATACACTAAATAATATATTAGGTCTGCTGGCGGTCAAATAAAGTAGCGAACCTATCATACGTCTGTAGATCTTTTGATCTACTTTCTTACCATCCTTGTCACTGTCCATCCTTGTTGATGTGCTCATTGGTGTTGACAGTGGCTTGGCATTATCGAATCCAAATTTCTTTAAGAGCTCCTTGGTGTATTTGGCTTGGTAAATGTGAGTGTCTTCCTTTCCTTGTTTGATTTGTAGTCCAAGGAAGTAGTTGAGCTCTCCCATCATGCTCATTTCGAACTCTCCCTGCATAAGCTTCTCAAAATACTTGCAAAGAGATTCATCAGTAGAGCCAAATACAATGTCATCAACATAAATTTGAACAAGCAAAATATGTTTGACTTTTGACTTGATGAATAGTGTACTGTCTACTTGACCTTTTGTGAAACCATGGTCTAATAGAAAAGAACTAAGCCTTTCATACCAGGCTCTAGGAGCTTTATTTAAACCATATAACACTTTATGTAGTTTAAAAACATGATTCAGAAATTCTGCATCATCAAAACCTGGAGGTTGTTCTACATAAACTTCCTCCTTAATGAAACTATTAAGAAATGCAGACTTTACATCCATTTGAAATAATTTCAAATCTAGTGTCGATGCATATGCAAGTAAAATTCAAATAGCCTCAAGTCTAGCTACAGGTGCATAAGTTTCATTAAAATCTATGCCTTCCTCTTGGGAATAGCCTTGAGCTACCAGTCTGGCCTTGTTTCTTAAGATCACACCAGCTTCATCCAATTTATTTCTGAACACCCATTTGGTGCCAATTACTGGATGACCTGATGGTCTAGAACAAGTGACCAAACATGGTTTCTCTTGAACTGATTTAGTTCATCTTGCATGGCTAAAATCCAAGATTTATCAGTAAGAGCTTCATTGACTGTCCTAGGCTCTATGTGAGAAACAAAAGCTAGGTAATCACAAGGGATTACATTACCTCTTGTTCTTACCCCTACGGTTGGATCACCAATAATATTTTCAGGTGGGTGATCTTTTCTATATTTCCATTCTTTTGGAAGATTTTCATGTTCAATGTCCTTTTGCTGCAGGTCTTCCAGAGGTGGATCTTCCTTGTCCTCAATTGTTGTGTTCTTTAATTTTTTGGACAAATCATCTGCATCATCGTTGTCACTATCTTCTTCCTTTCTCAAGGAAGGGTTAGTCTCATCAAAAATAATGCGCACAGTTTGCTCAATTAACAGTGTATGTTTATTAAATACCCTATAACCTTTGGGTTTAGAAGCATACCCCATGAAGATGCCTTCATCTGATTTGGCATCTAAGTTACCAATATTTCTTTTACCATTATTGTGGATGAAACATGGACATCCAAATATCCTGAAGTGACTGATCTTCGGCTTCTTTCCCTTGTATATCTCATAAACTGCCTTCTTTAATATTTGCTTGATCATCACCCTGTTGATAATATAACTTGCTGTATTCACTGCTTCAGCCCAGAAATATCTTGGTAAACCATATTCTGACAACATTATCCTCGCCATGTCCAACAAGGTTCTATTCTTCCTCTCAGCAACTTCATTTTGCTATGGTGTCCTAGGTGCTGAGAAATTGTGCTCAATCCCTTGGTCATCACAGAATTTTGAAATTTTTTCATTTTGGAACTCTCCTCCTTGATCTGACTAGATTCCAACAATGCAATATTTATTATTATTTTGTACCTTTTTGCTGAAACTTACAAAGCTATCAAACGTATCATCTTTGTGCTCCAAGAATGAGACCCATGTGAATCTGGAATAGTCATCTACTATAACAAATCCAAAATTCTTTCCTCCAAGACTAGTGGTCCTCATTGACCCAAATAAATCCATGTGGAGGAGTTCTAAGGGTTTAGAGGTGCTTACCACAGTCTTTGACTTGAAGGAACTCTTAGTATGCTTCCCTTTAGCGCATGGTCTGCAGATACCATCCATTTTTGTGCTGACCTTTGGAAGACCTTCCACCAGGTTTCTCTTTATGAGCTTGTTCATACCATCCAAACTGCAGTGGCCCAATCTTCTGTGCCACAGCTCAGTTGACTGCTCCTTGCTAGCTGCTAAGCAGATGTCTTGATGTTTGAGTTCTTCAAGGTAAAGCACATATAGATTCGTTTCTCTGTTGGCTTCGAAAATTACTGCTCCATCATTTAAGATACTGCACTTGGATTCTTGGAATCTGATCTGATGACCTCTATCACATAACTGGATGATGCTGATGAGGTTGTGCTTCAGCCCTTTGACACACAGAACATCTTCAATGACAGTTTTGCCTTTGTTGCTTACTAAATCGCTACCTATCACTGTTCCTTTTCCATTATCTCCGTAGGTACCTGTTCCTTCTTCAGCCTTGAGATGAGTGAATAGCTTTCTGTTCCCTGACATATGCCTTGAGCATCCGTTGTCCAGGTACCACTTTGATGCTCGAAGGCTTACCTGAAAAGGAGATATTAAGTTTTAGGTACCCAAGTTCTTTTAGGTCCTTGTTGGTTAGTGTCAACAGTTTCCTTTTTAATTATCCACTTTTTATGTCTAGTTGGACATGTTACTTTTATGTGTCCTAACTTGTTACAATGGCTACAACAAGACATTTTTGTTACTCTTTCAATATATTTAAGGTTTGCTTTATAAGCTATGTCTTGTTCAGGTATAAATTTAGGAGTTGGATATATTTCAGGATGACTTATTGTTTCTTCATTTTCTAGTGGTGTATAGCCTAAACCATGTTTCTTCTTACCTGAACGTCTAGCCCCTTTTAGTATTAAGGAGTTTTTGCCATTAGTGAATTTTTCTAATGTAATAGACAGTTTCTCATTTTCTTCTGTTAATCTTTTGATTTCAATTTTCAACTCATCTGAACTCTCTTATTTTTCTAGCTTAGTTATTTGCTTATTCTTATCTTTTACATCTTCACATAATAATTCATTTCTTCTTTTAAGTTCAGTTATTTGCTTCTCTAGTTCTTCATTTACTGACTTTAAATCTAAATTGGTGTTTTCTAAGCATGTAATATTTTTCTTATTGGCTTTTAACAATTTAGATATTTCTCTATATTTACTATATAGTTCGTTGAAAGCTTCATCTAAATTATCTGAATCAGAATCATTACAGGAATCAAAAGATGAATCAGAAGTTACCTTTTCTTCAGTATTTGCCATAAAAGCTAGGTTGGCTTCTTCTTCTTCTTCACTGCTTGAGTTTTACTCACAGTCTGAGTCATTGTTGTTGTCCCAAGCAGCTGCCATGGCTTTCTTCTTATATTTTCTGAATTTTCTTGAACTGTCCTTTTTCCTGAACCCGGATTTCTTTAACTTGGGACACTCTACCTTAAGGTGTCCTGGTTTCTTACACTCGTAGCAAATGGGCTTAGTTTTCTTAATGTCCTTTCCTTCTGGCTTCTTAAGCTCCTTGTTGTTCTTGTAGTATCTTCTACCGGATTGATACTTCTTTTTCTTGGCTAGGATACACTGTAGTCTTCTTGAGAGCATTGCTTCCTCATCTTCGCAGTTGCTTGAGCTTTCATCTTCATCCAATGATTCTTCTGATCTGTCTCCCTCAGCTTTAAGTGCCTTGGAGTGCTTCTTTCTGCTGGAGGACTCTCCTAACCTTTCCATGTTGATCTCATGGGCCATAAGGAACCCAATGAGTTTTTCCAATGACATCCTCTTCAGATCATTTGCTTCTTCTATGGCCGTTACTCTGGGTGTCCAAGAAGATGGTAGAGACCTCAGTATTTTCCTTACCATATCTCCCATTTCATAGCTTTTGCCAAGACTAGCCAATCCATTAGTAATGTCAGTAAACCTGCTAAACATCTAGGTTATTGATTCGCCTGACTACATCTGAAACCTCTCATATTGTGTTACAAGAATGTCTATTCTTGTCTCTTTCACTTTATCCGTGCCTTCATAGGTGATTCTTAATTTCTCCCACATCTCCATTGCGGATTTGTAGGCAGATACACGGTTGAACTCCTTCTTACTAAGGGCACAACACAGAATACTCTTAGCATTACAGTTAAGAGAGATCTTCTTTTTATCATCATCTGTCCACTGATTCTTTTCGTTGGTGACTAGAAGATCACCTTCTTCAACTATAGGCCAAATCTGATAGTCGAGACCTTGTAGAAAATACTCCATTCTGGTTTTCCAATATGCATAGTCTTCTCCATCGAACAATGGTGGTCGGTTGACAGATTGACCTTTGCAATGACCTTGGGTTGCCATGGATCTTTACTCTTCAGATCGTTTGATCTTCTTCTTTGTCGAAGAGACTTGCTCTGATACCACTTGTTGCCCAGTAAGGTAGCCCAGGGGGGGGGGGTGAATGGGATTTTAAATTTTCGTCAACTAAAACCTGTTCACCAAAAGCGTTCACATAAAAACACACTTCGATGGATGTTAGTGTTAGTTAGAATAAACAACAATCATACAGGAGCAATCACACAACACAAAGAATTATCCTGGTTCGGATCTCCTCTCCTTAGGAGTCCTATGTCCAGTTCTTGAGCAATATCTCAGGATTTACTACCAAGGGTACTGTCCCCCTTAAGGACCCTTACACCCAGCAACAGCTGGTCTTCCTTCACACGAAGGGAATTACAACCCCTTGGATACCACACTAGGTCCTCCTTCAACACGAAGGGAAAGACACACCCTAGATCCCATCAGGTCTTCCTTCACAACAGAAGAGAACAACTCAAGAAATAGTGATCAAAGAGATGATGCCCCTAGATCAAACTTATAGAACACTGCTTGATCTGAAGCAAGGACTGAGAAGAAGAAGACATCTACAATCAAGGACTCTTCTCAGACCGACATGCTCTCACACAGATGTGAACTTAGCACCGAGAGCAAGAGCTAAAACTAATGAGACTTTGTGCTTGGCTCTAAGAATGACTTGCAGAAGGTTGAAGGCGTTGTAGCTTGTTATTCTCTGACTAACTACTTATTGTCGAACTTCATTCTTCTATATATATCAACGTTTGAAATTCGAACGTTGGAGTGTCCATTGTCTCTAAACATAAGTGTACGTTAGACTGCTTGACCCTTGGAAGCTGCCAGTCAACAGTCTTTTATCCATCTGTGCACAGTGCACGCAAAGAGATATGATCTTATGTAGTATCCTTTGGCTATTATTTTGTCCAACGTTGTATGATGAATGTTGTCAGAAACCTGCATACATTAAACGCTAAACAATAGACAGCTAAGCTGTCTCTTATTGTCAGTCAACGTTAGATTGATTTTATACAAAAGTAGAAGTTTCATTCTGTTCTTCCAAAAAGATGTTTGCAAAAAAAGCACGAGAATAGAAGATATCGTCTGCATGAATACGGAGATACGTTCAGAGTAATAAATGCACAGACGTTAGAAAGATGTGCGACAAAACTTTGACTTTTCAACGCAGTGAAAAGTGAGTCAAATATCAAGTCGTTATACTTGGCTTAAGGAATCATTGAGAAAATTGGTATCAACAAGTCGTTATAATCAAATCGTTATAGAGTCATAAACAAATCGATGTACAAGTCGTTATGACGTTATAAGCAAATCAATTTAAAAATCGTTATGACGTTATACACAAATCGATGTACAAATCGTTATGACATTATAAGCAAACCGATGTACAAGTCGTTATGTCGCTATAAGCAAATAGATGTACAAATCGTTATGTCGTTATAAGCAAATCGATGTACAAATCGTTATGACGTTATAAGCAAATCGATGTACAAATCGTTATGACGTTATAAGCAAATCAATGCGATGACTAAAGAAATCGTTACGAGAGCAAATCATTACGATGACTAAAGGAATCGTTACGAGAGCAAGTCATTACGATGACTAAAGGAATCGTTACGAGAGCAAGTCATTACGATGACTAAAGGAATCGTTACGAGAGCAAGTCGTTAGGATGACTAAAGGAATCGTTACGAGGGAAAGTCGTTGTGATCACTTATTGAATCGTTGTGAGGGCAAATCGTTGTGATCACTTATCGAATATGAAATCTTTATGAATGTAAGGAAATCGTTATATCTTCATAGAAATCGTTATGAACTTAGACAGATATGATGCTTCAAACTTACATTGTTGAGAGTGATGAATACTTACATTAAGGTTGATTTGCTTGTTTATCCTTGGTTTATTTCCTGTGCTTAAAATCTCATAATAAATTGTTAGATTAAATAATTATCATTGTTTTGTTAATCATCAAAATAGATATGTAATTAATTAAAATTACATGGGGATAAACTAATCATCAGGTTTCCATTTTTTATTGAAATCATTTTTCTTTAAGACATCCTTTTTAAAGATGGGTTTGAGCTTACCTTTCCCTTTCTTTGTCAGAAATCTTTTGAATTGCCTTGTTAGTAAGGCCAATTCTTCATCAGAAGACTCATCTTTTTCATCAGATTGATTAGCAACAATTTTTGAACTAGATGAAGCTTTTAAAGCAATAGGTTTCTTAGATGTAGTATGTAACGACCCTCTTCATACCGGTACGATTATACCAATCCCCATCGGTATAAAGGGCGTCGTCACAGTGGGACATGTACCCAACACTAGTCGATAGGTTGATATGTACCTGGATAGCAATAGAGTGCAGCGGAATAAAATAAATAACTCATCTTTTAATCCATCACCAACACACATTCCACAATCTAAATAGCGAAATAGAAAGACAATGTCCACATTAATACAAGATAAAAGAACTACATTGTCCAAATATTGTCCATGCAATATTTCTTTTCATACTATGAGAAAAAGAAAAGCACAACTAGTAGCAGCTCCACAAAATAGTCTTCTAAATGGCGATCCTCACTAAGCTTCCTTCTAGTACACGATGCCTGTCAACCTGTATGCCGAAGCAAGAGTGAGTCCAAAGACTCAGCAAGCAAACCAAAGACTTAAACTTAAAGAGATGCACACTATCATCAAATCACAAGGGTACACACGGTCCTTACTCTTAACTAGTAACACATATTTTATTCACACGAGCATGCTTTAGTCTATCATATTTCTATTCAAAATCCTGAGAATTACATTATACACATGTACATATTTATACACCTAACATGTAGCATGGTTCCTCCACACATTATTTCATTCCATAGATATCTCTACCACTAAAGCATAAAATTGAGCATAAGGGAAAAGAACAAGCTAGCATGATGACTACTTTCTTTTCACATGCACTTTTCGTATTTAATTGTACAATTTGCTTGCTGTTTTAACATAATAAAACCACATACACATAGCTTCACATTTTATAGCATGAATTGAAGGTTAAAACATAGTAAAACCATTTAGCAACAATAAGCACTTAAGTATGAAACTTTATACTAATTGAGCATTTCAACTAGCATGGAGTCCAAATATTATTCATGCATTTACATGTTCATACTCACACTTTACTTGATAGTCTTATATGCATTACATTCAATTACATGGATCTATAATTATTCACATATTATCTTATCCCTTCAACAAGTCTACATGTTCATATTTTGTGTTGCATAAATAACATGGTTGTCTAAGTTTACTCACATACACCATTACATGACGAATTGTAAACTACATGATATGATACTAAGCATGACATTTCAATTGAGATATTAACCTATGGAAAACATAAACATAGCATGCTAATAAACTAGTTTTCACATGCAAGCACACTCTCATTTGCATTAACTCTCCCTCACATCTCATTTCACATAATTATCATATCACTTACTCTTGTTTTCGCCTATCACATATCATATCATTTGCACTCACCATGTGCCACATTCACATATCATTTCACACTTTATTTATATTTCATTGCTTAAACAAATTGCCATGACACGTAGTCCTAACTACCAGTAGAGGACACTAACAAATATCTCATTCTCATAACTCACCGCATAACACAACTCATCACATCTCATAACACATAACACATAACACAACTCATAATCACATACCCACCACCTAGGCAATACAGTGGTGAATCTTAGTAACTGCGCAGACCGGGAGAAGCCCTCTCCACCCTATCCAGTGGTACTTGTCCACCTCCAGGATTTCCCTAATGCCTTTAGGACAAACTTTTCACACATAGAGCTTTCCATAGGGACTTTTCTATGTACAGTTCTCGAAGCCTCTAGGGTAGCCGTGTAATTTTCGGCCCAATTATTACACATTACATTCACTTTATCGCATTTTCACACATTATTCACATGTTTTACTTATTCTGTTGAATCATTTTATATGTTACATCCATAAATTCCACATGTCTCAGTTAACCCTAACATGATACTACTGTTAACAGGATTTAAACACTCAGAAAAATTATCCCAATCATACTGAGATCAATCAGCAAGTAAATCATCTCAATGGACACACTTTAATTTCTATTTTCATGTGAAATTTACATGAATATTAGTTTCTGTTCCCCAAATCATATGAGAATTTAACCACAGACTTGTTGAAGGTTTCAGATCATACATGCAATTTTTTTTCATATTTTTCTGAGCTATGCAGAATTTATAGAAAATAAAACACTCATTTACATGCTATTCATAAATCAGTTTATCTTGGACTCAAAATGCTAGGATCGAATTTAACTGTTCACAAACCTGTGTCTAACATCCATATTACCATAGAAAATTTCCCCGAAATTATCTTGCGTCATACAATTTTATGAGATTTTTAACATAACCTACATGTATTCTCTATTTTCAATACAGAAATTACAGTATATTGCATGGTCATGGGAAAATTCCAAAATTCTCAAGACATGGACTGAGGTGTAGACACATCCTCCATAAATTATGTGGCACTCAAATACAACATAGATCAGGTAATCAGGAAGCTACCACATTAAAGAGCATATCAAACATGTATTTAACATAATTCTAACAATTCATACTAATTACAGAAATCATAAAATCTCACAACACATTCTATTAGCTAATTTACATAACATATAAAATTTACACTATATCCTCATGCGAAGAAGTCCGGAGATTAATCATATAGGGAAGAACAGTTCACTGTTCTATCCTTAAGAACTAAACGGCAAGAGGCTGGCCGTTCACAGAGGTTGACGGCAGCATCGCATGCCGTCAACACAAGATCTTGATGGCAAGGGATCTTGCCGTCAAGTTCCTGTCTGTGTAAAAACACAGACCGAGCTTGAAAGAAAGGGGAATGTAGGGCTCCAGGACACGAATTAAAACCCACAAAAAAATACCTAGGACTTAGGGGACATGCACAAGCTTAAGATCTAGGGTTTACTTGCCTTTAGAAAATCTCCAAACAGATCAAAATGGCGAAAGAAGCTCTCCTTGGGCAGTGCCAAGAAGCCTCCAAAACTCCTTTGCTCCGGGTTCTAGGGGGTTGTAGGCCGCAGTCCAGCGCCAGGGAAGTCTTCTCCTATGCTTGGACTTCCTCCTTGTCATGGTAGATCTCCAGAAGATGCCTTCAATCACCGGATCTGAGCTCCCAAAGTCAGGTTTTCTCTCATGCTCCCACTCACATCTAGGGTTTCACTTTGCAAGAGCCAAGAGGGTTCTTCTAGTCACTAGGGAAGGTAGTTTTATAAGTTGAGCATAGGGGCTTGGCGCACAGGTGATGGGAGAGACGTAGGTGACATCTCCCCAATCAGGGAGCTAGCCCAATCCATGCTCTCTGCATTCTGTAGTGCACAAAAAATTAGGGAAATAGACGTCCACAAAGCTGGCCGTCTACATACAATTGACGTCCATCGATATGGACGTTTACTTATCATAAATGTCCACTCATGTTGACGCCAAGATGTTATCGGCCATCACACCAAAACCATGCAAAGAACTGTATTTACACTATGTATATACATACAATGTATAAGGTATAACATGCATATTACTACACCATGCAATCAACAATATTTATACCTAGACATACACATGCATACATAAGTACACTAAGATAATATGTACGTAGATATCTACCTATGCGTACATGATGTTTTACATAAGCGTGACTCAACACGTGGCAAAATAAAATGACAAGAATTGCGAGGGCTTCATAATCATTAGGAGGCAATATGAATTAAGTTAGCTAGGAATAATCTATTCCACAAAATAGTTCTTGCATGCACACACTTGATTTGACATATATATAGTATACACACACTGGTGTAACATACTTATGTACATTATGCATGAAATAGATAGATACAACATGCGTACTGGTAATTAGATTAAACTTGACAACATTACTTAAGTACTATATGCATGGGATTCTTAATATACACAATATGCACAATTTAGGTAATTGCCTATTCTCACCTAAATATCATAAAAATACATGCATGTTATTCATGAAGAATATAGAATTACAATATACACTACTGAATACACCTACCATACTTGCAACAATCAAATGCACATGCATAAATTATAAGTGAATAAAAATTCAGGGCATCACATAGTCATAGATGCATTTCTTTTTAGATTTATCTCATATGTCATGAGTGAACCTATTAGCTCATCTAGTTGCATGGTTGACAAATTTTTGAATCCTCAATTATTGTGGCCTTTCTATGCCAGGATGATGGAAGTGATCTAAGAATTTTTCTAACAAGATCACTATTAGAATAGTCTTTTCCTAGACCTCTAAGACCATTCACCAACAACATGAATCTAACAAACATCTCAGAGATAGTCTCATCATTCTTCATTCTAAACATTTCATATTCTGAGACTAAGATACTTGCCTTGGTTACTCTTACCTCAGAAGTTCCCTCATAGATGAGCTGTAGCTTATCCCACATCTCCTTAGCAGATTTGCATGAAGACACTCTGGAGTACTCCTTGGGATGTATGGCACACTGCATCATGTTCACGGCACTCCATCTTAGTGTTGATTTCTTGATCTGATCATTGGTCCATAGGCTTTCATCTTCAGGAAGTTCATCTGGTCCCTTGTCGACAATCTTCCAGAGCTCATAGTCCTGAGTTCTCAAAAACACTTGCATCCTATTTTTCCAATAAGCATAATTAGATCCATCGAAGAAAGGAGGCCTAGTAATAGAATGACACTCAACAATAAAACCCTTGGTGTTTTCCATAGCAATAGACTCTTGATCGTTAGATCAAACACTTAAAGTGCAATGAGAACCTGCTCTGATACCAAATGAATTATTGCGGAAAAACTTCAATGGAGAAATCTAGAAGGGGGGGGGGTTGAATAGATTTCACTATATTTTGAAATCTACTTGATCAGGATCTTAGATAGATTGGATTGAGAGTGAAATCTAAATATTAATGACAATTCTGAGCGAATTAGACAAGTTGGATGATGAAATTCTAGCAAGCCTATCAAGCATCTAACGCAAGAGACAAGCAAACCACAATGGCAAAGAGATTTAGGGTGGTTCAGATTACACAACAGTGTATCCTACATCCACCATCCACACACACACACAATTGTGGCTTATCTTGCTAGTTCAGAAAAGTCACAACACACCACACGCACTCTGAGAATTAGAAATCTCAGATTCAACCACACACATGAAATTGGGCACAAGGACTGTACCAATTTCATAAAGCACACACTCTAGAATAGATTTGAGATGAGGAACCAGACAGAACAGTTGAAAACCAAAGTTGGAAGTATCTGGTTCGAAGGTCCCTGTTTCTGCTTCAACGAAGGGGACCAGCTCTTCTGCTCTATCTTCAGAAGAAGAATCTGAAGACTTGAATCCTTTCTCTAAATGGATCATCCAAGGTGCACGATGCTTCAATTCCTTCAGATCTGGAAGCACATCGCCAGGTTGAAGTCTTCTTCTGGAATCGACTGGAGAACTCTGAAAGCTTGGAGAGCAGATGAATGCTTTGATGTTATATCTCTTAAAGCCAAGTGGATAAGGGGCTTTTATAGTCCCAAGGGTCCACAAAATATCTTGGGATCTGGGGGCATGGAAATTCCCGCTCAAAAAGGCCCTAGCAAAAACATCCACATGTCTCAGCAATTTGGATTCTGCAAAAAATTCGAAGTGTGTCGACACTACACATAGATGTGTCGACACACCAAGCATCAGCCTCAAACTGATCTTCTGGGATAGTATACTAGTGTCGACACACAGCTGGACTGTGTCGACACCACTGGGCACTTGCTGAAATCATGGTTTTGGGACAGTGAACTAGTGTCGACACACAACTGGACTGTGTCGACACCACTGGACATGTCTTCTCTCTTTTGCTTAAGCTACACATGGATAAACAATGTGAGGTTTAAATAAGATATGATCAACATGATTTCCACATATTTATGAATCATATTTAGGCATCATCAAAATAAGAGATCCAACAGGATTCTCGCAGTCCAGCTCTGGTAGACTTATGGTAAGGGCTGGATTTATGGTAACCTTGGGGGTTACGGATCTGACCTCGTAGGGCAAGGTTGAGAGACCAACTCCTTTTATAAAAAGGGTGGTTTAACCTCTTGGAACCGGTTTTGGGAGTCTTCTCCAAGCTCTAAGAAAGTGGAAGGAAGAACCGGAGATTCGATCTTCGTGGAGGCTTTCACCGAGTTTCTACAAGTTGATGACTGGTGTCTTTGGAGGCTAGAGGTGTCTCCAAGGTGTGCATACCATCGAGGACCAGCAGATCTAGGGTTTCAACCCAAAAAGGAGGACTGCCTTAGTTGGCCAAGGCAGGCTTCTTCAACAAAATCTATGAATCTCTTGGTGTTTTAGAGGCAAGTAACCTAGAGATCGGGTTCCCAACTCTATATTCTACCCTTTTACAATTTTTATAGATTTTAAAAAAGTTAAAACAGTCGGATTTTGGGGTTTACATGAGTCCCAGATGAGTTAGTTCTTCCTGTCAGGTTAACGTCCACTTTGGCTGCCGTCAAGGATGAACTTAACATCCACTTTGTTGTCGTCTACTGAGGTTAGTGGCAACAGGCTTGCCATCTACTGAGGTTAGCGGCAATAGGCTTGCCGTCTAGTTCTTCTGTTCACTATTTTGACCTATTTTGACATTCATATTTATAATTTCATGCTTAGACTTTGAATGGACTTTCTGAAAAAGGTGTAGTGCTAAGTAGTACAACTTTTTTGATACACTATAAATTTGGGTAATTTCTGTAGCATCATGATTTAGGGTAAATTTCTGAATTCTTAAATTGAGCTTAGATTTAATAGAAATTTTCACATGTGATGCATGATCTTGATAAAAATTGTGATTTCTTTGTAGTAATACATGATAGGGATGTACCATACTGTGTTAAATCTGAAATCCAAAATTGACTGTTTTCTGTAATTTCCAAGATTAAAGCACATAGATTAGTAGTACTATTTTAAATTGATAAATAGTTTGTGGATTCAAAAAATCATGAGATTTTTAAAAGTGGTTTGTATGATTATAATATGTGTGCAGTAAAAATATTGAATAATTTTGACAAATAGTTTCATTATAGTGGATTTTTCTCTATTTGTAGCAATGATTTGAATATTGTGGCAATTAGATTATATGCCAGAAAATCATGAATAATTCCTAATTTCATTTATTATAGTAGAGACACATTTTGGAAAAATTATAAGAATTTTAGATGACTGTAACTATTTATGTTTGATTATTAGTATGAGAATTGTGTTCTTTTGAAGTAAATTGTGGGAAAACATTTAAAATTGCAGCATGTGATAAATCTGAAATTAGTCTCTGTCAGTATCTGATCATATGTATATGATTTGGCAGCATGGTATGTTGCATTTGAAATTGAAGAAATTTGTATATGAATAAGTATATGGCCAATAAGACACTGCCACCACAGAAGTAATCTGGAATAGAACCATAGTAATGCCCCAATAGAAATGTTCAATATGTTATATGTTCCCGAGGGCACGGGAATAAATTCTGGAGGTGGACAAATACCACTGGTTAAGGTGGGGAGGGCTTCCCCCGGTATTATGCGATAACCAAGACTCTATCACTAATTGCCTAGGTGATGAGTATATGTCATATGTGTATCTGACTTCTAATGGGTGGTTTGGGCTGTGTCTTGGCAAAAGAAAATTTGTACATATGTATATGCTATGAACAAAGTTTGTTTTCAGCTCTATAAAGATTTCATGTAATACTTGTTTATTTCCATTTGAGTGAATGATATGAAGTCATGCTTATTATGCAATTTATTGGAACCATGTATATAAATTGTACCATGTTATATCTTGAATCCGTATCATCATGTTCAGATCTGAAATCATTTAGTAAGAATAAACATTGTGTAGTTAAGATCATGTCTTGGAATAATGTTTTATTCTAGTAGCAATTGTACTCACTTGTGGTTTAAATTATGAATGATAAATATATATAATGCAAGTAGTATGGTTTGTTGGGTTTACATGGATTTATATTTGAGATGTTTGTTTTTGATGATGAGCATTTCATGAACAATACAATTTCATGTGATATGAATGTGTGAAACATGATAAGAATGACAAGTCAAGCAAATGTTAATCAAGAAACAAATGTTTAATTTGATCATCTAAATGTTCACATTATCTCACTAACAATGCTCTTAAATGTAGGTGAGATTGCATGCAAGACAATGTACCAAAACAAGAGCAAAAAGATCAAGAAAAGCACTAAAAACAAGTACCTGTCGACAGCCCCCAAGATGCTTGTCGACAGCCCTGCACAGACAGATCTAATAAAGTATTGGCAAAGATGTACTGTCGACAGCCCCACTGATGCCTGTCGACAGATCAGCACAGACAGAACCAACAGGCTCCTGGCAAGGTGTGCCTGTCGACAGACTCAAGTTGCCTGTCGACAGATCCACATAGGGAACTGTCTCCCGGAAAGCCCAGCCTTCTGCCTTTTGCAAGTCTGTCTACATCTGTCGACAGATGCTGTTCTTGCAGTCGACAGACGAAGAGAAAATCTCAATACGAGATCTCCATACGTTTCCGAGTTGGGTGTTTCCAATTGTCACAACTCTCCATACTTAAACACCCATATAAAAGGAACTCTTTGGAGTTATTTTCGTACAGAAGCAACCACCACACAAAAACCCTAGCAAAGTCTCAAGAGAGAAGATCTTCCTGCTGCTCTGCGTCAACTGTCCGTCTAGGCAACCAAAGAGACATCCTCTGAACGGGATTGAAGCCAGATTGTCCATCTCTCAAGCTTCTCCATCAATTGATACCTGTCAAGACGAAGCTTGAAGCACATCGGGACGATCATCTGAAGAGTTCCACATCAGGATTTGAAATCTCAACTCTGAACTCTTCTTTATCTCTATTTTTCATATCTCTTGTGTGTGTGTTGTTGAGTCAAGCATCCTTGTGCTTGATTCACATTTGTCATGTTGTTCTGATCGTGGTTTACATCAGACGACGTGAGTGTGTGTGCGTTGTAGCGAGTGAACTTGCTGATAAGCAGTCTTTCTGCGTGTGTGTGTGGACGGTGGACATAGGATACACAAGTTGTGTACTCCGAACCACCTTAAATCATCGTGTCTGTGGTTTGAACGTTTCACGCTAGATGTTTGGTAGGCACGTTGATCTTTCACACGCTAGTTAATTGCTACTCTATCTACTTACAAGTAACACACATCTTAGTTTGATTTAAAGTCTGTTTGAAATATCAAAAGTATGTGTTTCCATCGAAAAGAAGGTCATTGTATATTTAATTGATAGTAATCTATTCAACCCCCCTTCTAGATTACCATATTGGATAATTCCGCACATCTTTCAATTGGTATCAGAGCGAGGTTTCTCCGATTTACTGCTTTTATAGCTTGATCTCGCGATCAGAAGATTCTCAGTCTTATGGAATCTAACAAGGGGTTAATGGCCGAGGGACACTCTGTGACCAGGCCACCGTTCTTTGATGGCACTGACTATCCTTATTGGAAAAATCGCATGTAGGTGTTTCTGAGAGCTCAAAATTTCGAGCTATGGAAAATTGTCAGCAAAGGAGCATACACCCTTCCCGAGGATGAAGATACTTGGACGAAGGACCAGATTGCAAAGGGAACTCTCAACTGGAGTGCCCTGAACATGATGCAGTGCGCTGTTCATCACAAAGAATACTCAAGAGTCTCCACATGCACTTCAGCGAAAGAGATGTGGGACAAACTTGAACTTATCTATGAAGGTACGTCCGAGGTAAGGGAAACCAAAGCAAGCATGCTAGTTTCTGAGTATGAAATGTTTAAGATGAATAATGATGAAACTATCTCAGATATGTTTGCTAGATTTATGTTAATAATAAATGGATTGAAAGGCCTTAAGAAAGAATACTCAGAAAGTGACTTAGTGAGGAAGATACTCCAGTCTCTTCCATCCTCATGGAACACTAAGGCCACTGTCATTGAGGATTCAAAAGATCTCTCAAAGATGAAATTGGATGAACTAATTGGCTCCCTGATGACATATGAAATAAATGTGAAAAGGAAAGAAACTGAAGAAAACCCAAAAAGGTCAATTGCCTTAAAAGCCTCAAGCAAGAGTTCCTCTAGATCCAAAAAGGATGTTCAACAAGAAAGTGATGAACCTGAAACGTCTAGTGATCGTGAAAATGATGAAATGGCCATGCTCACTAGACAATTCAAGAAATTCCTCAAATTCAAAAGGAAAGGCTCAGGTAATTCTAAATCCTTCCAAAAGAAAGATTTCTCCAATAAATTTGAGTCTAACAAAAAATCTGACATTGTATGCTATGAGTGCAAGAAACAAGAGCATATGAGAGGAGAATGCCCCGAACTCAATAAAAAGTTGAAGAAAGAGAAATTCACCTTCAAGAAAGCCAATGCAATGTTGGTAACTTGGAGTGATGAAGATGAAGACGAGGATGCACAAAAAGCCTCTGGAGATGAAGAAATTCAGTGTCTAATGGCTAGAAGCGACGACTCCAATGAGGTAAATTCTTCCTTTGAAACTTATATTGTTGATGAATGGGAAGAAGCATACACTGTCTTGTTTGAAAAATTCTATGAATTCAAATATGAAAACAAGGCATTGAAAAAGAAAATCAATTCTTTTATTTATAACACACATAATGATGAACAAGTTGTTGCCTTAACTAAAGAAATTGAAATGATGAAAATTGATGAGGAAGCTCACTGTGAGGAAATGGATTGCTTGAAAATAAAATTGCAAGAAAGTCAAAAAGAAAAGGAAAGTCTAACCAACTCTCTTGAACGTCTTCAAAATGAACATCAAGAAACTAAGAAATAGTTGGAGCAGGCTGAAAAAGATCTAAAAGTAAAATCTAAGATCTTAAAAGGTTCGTTAAGGGAAAATAGAATCTTGATGCAATTTTGGGGTCAAACATCTTTATTGCAAAACATGGAATTGAATATCAACCAGCAAAACAAAAGAAAATGGGGGAGACTTTGATAACTTCTTTTGTTGATTCTAGCCCAAGCACAAGCTATCAAGTCCCTTCCAAGAAAAAGAAAGGTCAAGTCAAGGGTAAGAAACAGGAACCCAAGAAAATCAGTTCAGCTGTTAACACAACTAAGAAGTCTGTCAACAGCCCCAAAGAGGGTTGTCGACTGGTCTGGAAACATGCTTCCAAAGAAAAGCTAACTAGGCAACAGAAGGGTAAAATGCTCACGCATGTTCCTCAGAATAACAAACCCACTGTTTTGGAAAATCTTCATCATGCAATGTCTGTAAGAAAGTTGGGCACAATGCAAAACGATGCTGGAATAATTCAAATAAACTGAAAATCAAACAAGTTTGGATTCTGAAGCGTTTAAGTTTTGGCATGAATGATACTTTGGGACCCAAAGTAATTTGGGTATCAAAACCTCTTGTTTGATCCACATATGCAGGAATGCCTAGCAACCCAAAATCAAAACAAATGGTACCTGGATAGTGGCTACTCGAGGCACATGACAGGCGACAAAGACAAATTCTGTTTGCTGGTGGAAAAAGACGGAGGTCAAGTTTTTTTTGGAGGTAACAATAAAGGCCAGATCATTGGTTCAGGCAAGGTTGGTAAGTATGCCTCCAACTCAATAAACAATGTACTGTTAGTTGATGTTCTTCACCATAACTTGCTTAACATAAGCCAACTGTGCGATAAAGGTTATAAAGTTGTCTTTGAATCAAATTCATGTCAAATTGTTGATAAGGAAATAGGAAGTCTTAAATTTTCTGGAAAAAGAGTTAACAACATTTATTTGGTTGATCTAGATGATCCAGAAAATGAAAGTTTGTGACTTGTTGCAAGTAAACAAGATGAGCTTACCTTGTGGCATCATAGGCTTGGACATGCAAGCTACAATGTCTTGCACAAGATCATGAGGCTGAAACTGGTAAATGGACTTCCTGAAATTTCCTTCAATAAGAATGAAAATTTTTGTGATGCAAGTGCACAGGGAAAACAAACCCGGAAATCCTTCAAATCAAAAGCACCGGTAAGTACCTCTAAACCTTATGAATTGTTGCACATGGACCTTTTTGGACCTACTAGAACACTGAGTCTCAATGGCAAACGATTTGGTTTTATCATTGTAGATGATTTTTCTAGGTTCACTTGGGTAAAATTTCTGGCTCACAAAAATGAAGCACTGAAAATCTTTGAAGAATTATTTAATAAGATTGAGCATGGAAATGTTAATAAGATATGCTCAATCCGCACTGATCACGGGGGAGAGTTTGATAACAACTCATTTTCTGATTTTTGCAGGCACCAAGGAATAGAACACCTATTTTCCTCTCCAAGGACTCCGGAGTAAAATGGTATAGTGGAGAGAAAGAACAGAACCCTGGTGGAAATGGCTCGTACTCTTTTGGTCGAAAGTCAACTCCCAAGGAGTTTTTGGGCAGAAGTGGTAAACACCTCGTGCTACATTCTCAACAGAGCCATGGTAAGACCCGTGATAAAGAAAACCCCCTATGAACTGCTAAAAGGTAAGAAATCCAGTATTGGGTATTTCAGAGTTTTTGGCTCAAAAGTGTTTATTCATAACAATGATAAAGTTGATTTAGACAAATTTGAAGCCAAAAGTGATCAAGGTATTTTTCTTGGAAACTCAGAACACTCTAGGGCATATAGGGTGTTTAATGTTAAGAATAAAACTGTGGAAGAAACTCCACATGTTGTTTTTGATGAGTACCATGCAAAAACTAACACTGAAAACCTTCACAGGACTCAAGATGGAGATGCAGAAACAACACTTAAGGAACTACAAGCAAAAGCAAAAGGAAATTCTAAAGTAGTTTCTAAAAATAAAAGTGGATATCTTCGCAGGTACAACGATGAGGATGATGAAAATCTGTTCAGAAAACAAGATGTTGAATCTGAAGAAGATCCACAAGAGGAAGAGCCTCAAGATGAAACTCCTCAAGCACACCCTCCTCAAGAACAACCTCCACAAGATCAACTTCCACAAGTCCAAGATCACCCCTGTCCTTCAACAATCACTAATGTGAGGTATTCCAAAGATCACCCACTTGAGAATGTGATAGATGTAAATGATTCAGTTCAAATTAGATCTCAAGTTAGACAAATAATTGAACAAGATCAGTCAGCTTTTGTCTCTCAAGTGGAACCTAAAAATGTTGAAGAGGCCTTAAAAAAAATTCATGGATTGATGCTATGCATGAGGAACTTGGTCAATTTCAAAGAAATAATGTCTGGAGTTTAGTTCCTAGAACCCCTAAAATTTCTGTCATAGGAACAAGATGGGTCTTTAGGAATAAACTAAATGAAGAGGGTAAAGTGGTGAGAAATAAGGCTAGACTGGTAGCAAAAGGATACAATCAAGAATTTGGTGTGGACTTTGAAGAATCCTTTGCCCCTGTAGCTAGACTTGAAGTAGTTAGAATCTTATTGGCATATGCATGCTTACGTAAGTTTAAACTTTTTCAAATGGACGTTAAAACTGCTTTCTTGAATGGCTACATCAAAGAGGAAGTCTTTGTCTCTCAACCACCCGGTTTTGAAAATGCTGAAATGCCTAACCATGTTTATAAACTGCACAAAGCTCTCTATGGTTTGAAACAGGCACCCCGAGCTTGGTACGACAGACTGAGCAACTTTTTAGGGAGTAAAAACTACTCAAGAGGTAAAGTGGACCAAACTCTATTTACTAAGAAAGTTCGCAATCACATAATTGTTGTTCAAGTTTATGTGGACGACATTATATTTGGTTCCACTAACCCATCACAGTGTGAAGAGTTTTCCAAACATATGCACAGCGAATTTGAGATGAGTCTAATGGGGGAGCTTCAATTCTTTCTTGGTTTGCAGGTGAAGCAACATGAGATGGCTTCTTCATTAATCAAGAAAAATATGTAAAGGGGCTCTTGAAACACTTTCAGTTTGAGCAAGCCAAACCTGCTTCAACACCAATGAGCACAAGCATAAAATTGGAAAATGATGAGAAAGGTAAACCGGTAGATGCAAAGCAATTCCGAGGTATGATTGGCTCACTCCTTTATCTTACTGCAAGTAGACCCGATATACAATTCAGTGTTTGCCTTTGTGCTAGATATCAATCTAGTCCAAAGGAAAGCCATTTGGTTGTAGTTAAGAGAATATTCAGATATCTCTCAGGTACGTATGATTTGGGTCTTTAGTATCCAGCAGAAAGTAGTTTTAACTTGATATCATATTCTGATGCTGACTATGCAGGATGTAAAATTGACAGAAAAAGCACTAGTGGTTACTGCCAATTACTTGGTGGTTGCATGGTTTCGTGGGCATCCAAGAAGCAACACTCGGTTGCACTCTCCACTGCAGAGGCAGAGTATGTTGCTGCGGGGAGTTGTGCGGCTCAAGTGTTGTGGATCAAAAGTCAACTGTCTGACTACAATATTGACATTGGATGCACACCTATCTTATGTGACAACACTAGTGCCATCAATCTTTCAAAGAACCAAGTCCAACACTCTAGGACAAAACACATTGAGATTAGACATCACTTCTTGAGAGATGAAGTAGCCAACAAATCCTTGGAGCTCAGCTTCATACCCACTGATAAGCAATTAGCTGATATTTTCACAAAACCATTGGCTGAGGATAGATTCACAACATTGAAAAGAGAATTAGGATTGTGCAAAATGCAATGAAGCCCATACCAAACTTTGAAGTATATGTTCTTTGTGTGCACCGACTATGAGATATATCAAATGGTGATTTGTGGAAGAAGAAGTTATGCTTGTTTGGAAACTATCATCATAGTCAAGTTGCAAATAAGGGTCATCTACTTTGAATTAGGTATATGGATTCTTTTCAATTTGCCCATTCACTTTTGCACACAAATGGATCTTTTTGTGATGGTTTGTCCTTAATCATGAACTTGTATGCAATTGCTTGCTAAACTTGTGCAAATGTGTCTTGAATTGCTTGCTTGTTGAGTCTTCACATGCATACACTATAGGGGAGCTAGGTTAAGGAAGATGAGTGTTTTTTTTAAGGGAAACTATCCATTTTTTAATGCTTCACTTCCTTGGCATGGAACTCAAATGATATCTCTCATATCTGCTTTCAAAACCCTTCTCACAGCTCCTATCGACAGCCCCACTCCTTGCTGTCGACAGCCCCTAGCAGGATTCCTCATCCCGAACTCACTACTCTTCAGTCTGTTCAAATTTTTCGATAGAACACTCTGTATCTGTCGACAGACGCCACCTACATGAATTCAGTTACTTCACACTGTCCGAATCTGTCGACAGGCACCCAATGGCTGTCGACAGATGTACCCTTTACTGAGTTTTGCCTGTCCTGTCTCAACATACTTCATGAGCATGCTTCACTAATGTATCTAAGGTGTAAATTGGTGACTTACTTATGTTATAATCTTTCATATCCACATAATATCAACGACATTGTCCAAATCACAATGATTTTGACATACCATTCTCTTGTGAGTCTAGGTTGCATCATTTTGAGTACATTTAACAAAATACATGAGTCTACCCTAACTCACTTGAATAACTCCCCTGTGGAATATCATGTTTTTTAAGTAATGTGCTAAGTCCAAAGGTTATTGAATGTTATGTCTTGCATTGGCTTCTATGCTTTATCTAACTCTTGACCTTGATTTTAAAATAACACAATCACATAGGAGAAAAGCTACCTATTTCATAAATAAAAAAAAATCAAAGTGTATCAAATTCAATAAGAAATAAAGGCAGAGCAATGATGAGTATTGCTGAGTAACCGGGGATATGGGCATCACAAATGTCTGTCTTCACGTCAAAAGGCTTACTCCTTATCTCTGTATAATGGTCTGATGATCACTTCTACTGAGTAACTGGGGATACCGACATTACCCATGTCTATCTTCACGTCAAAAAGGTCATAGTGATCCTACTTACCACTTTCTCTTTTACTGTTTGTTCAGAAACAAATCACAACAGAAGAAATAAAGTGTAGCCTCCTCAATTTTTTCTTTTCAAGGCCAAGCTGTTGTTAATGAAACATTGCCCATGTAGACATCCTTTTCATACACCTTTTGACTGTCACATACTAAGATATATGTTCTTTTGCAATGGTTTTATTCAAGCAGTCTATTTTATTCTCCTATGTCTTTTTGTTCAGTGCACTCCTTATACTGCAACTTGAGAGTCCGGGGAATATTATTTCACAACCATTGTCGATAATTGACATGTCCTAATTATTAGTGGGTATGACATTTTATAATGTGTATTTACCTATTTTCCATCTTATATACACATTGGACGCTCATTGCCTTGAAAAATCCTGTCAAAATACTTCACTGGCACACTTTCTGCAAGTGCCTGTCGACAGGGCACTGTTCACCTGTCGACAGCCGACGGCAGGACCTGTTTTGGAAGCCCAACGGGCGGCCATCTAGGGCAGATTTAGTGGGTCCCCGTCTGTAAGGCCCCGAATTTTCTTTTTCCCACTTCTGTTTTATGTATATGATGTTTACTTATTTTTGCATAAATGGCATGCATGAAGATGATGCATATTATAGATATAAATCTTGCATGTGTATATGCGAGGATGTATGTTAATATATGTGAATATAAGTAATTGGCCAATTTTGTGTATAAGGTATCTATTCAAATATTATGCAAGTACCATCTAAATACTGAAGTGTACCTTATATTACCCTTTTCATGGATATTGTATACCTAATTTTACATATGTAACACCTTGGTATACTTAGGTATGCATGGGTATATTTAGTTGTAAATGTTGTTCAGTGCATGGTGTGGTTAATGTGTACATTGTACTTCGTACATTGCATGTACGCATGGAGTGCAAGCAAGAACTACTTTATTGAATAGATTATTCCTAGCTAACTTAATTCATATTGCCTCCTAATGATTGTGAAGCCTCGCAATTCTTGTCATTTTATTTGCCTCGTGATTGAGTCACGCTTATGTAAAACCTCATGTACGCATAGGTAGATATCTACGTACATCTTATCTTAGTGTACTTATATATGCATGTGTATGCCCAGGTATAAATGTCATGGATTGCACGGTGTAGTAATAAACATATTATACCTTATACATTGTATGTGTATACGTAGTGTAAACACAGTTCTTGGTGTGTTGAATCATGTTGAGTGTACGTATATATATATATATATATATATATATATATATATACATTATATGCGTATGAAGATATTCATTTACGTGTTATTATCTTGATGTACCTATGTATGTATGTGTAGGATTAGTAGTAAATATTGGATAGTTACATGGTGTAGTGGTGTATACACTATACTACATAGGTTTCATGTGTATATATGTGTGGATTAAGCTTGGTTCTGCATGATTTTAAGTTCTGGCAGAAGAGTGTCTTGGCGTCAACATGGATGGACGCCCATGATATGTCAGCGTCCATATCGACTGACGCCAACCCTAATGTAGCCGTCCATGGATGTGGACGCCAATATCCCTAATTTTTTGTGCGCAACAGAGCGCAGGGAACACCCATTGGGCCAGGCTTCTGATTGGGGAGATGTCTTCCCATCGGCCCTTTCATGTCCCTTCAGCCCTGCACGAGCCCCTCTTGTCCCCTAGTTTATGAAACACACCCCTTTGGCAACCTAGAGAGCTCTCTTGGCTCTTTACTAGAAAGGAAACCTTAACAGAGAAAGAGAGGAAGGACTGACCTTGGAGGGCTTGGATCCGGCGACTGGAGGCGTTTCCTGGTGATCTTCTACGACAAGGAGAAAAACCATACGTAGGAGAAGGCTTCCTCGGCGCTGGACTGTGGCCTACAACCCCCTAGAACCCGGAGCCAAGGAGTTTTGGAGGCTTCTTGGCACTGCCCAAGGAGAGCTTCTCCGGCCATTAGATCCGTTTGGAGATTTATTCAGAGGCAAGTAACCCATAGATCTCAATCCCATACATGTTCCCTAGGTCCCAGTAATTTTTATGGATTTTAAATCGTGTCCTGGACCCTCCTTTTCACTGAGTATTTGGGGTTCGGTCTGTGCTGTTGCACAGACAGGAACTTGGCATCAATGCCATTGACGCCAAGGTCTCCCATCGGCGTCCAGCGATCGTGCCGTCAAAACTCTTGAACGGCCAGAGGTTGCCGCCAAGTTCTTCAGGACAAAACAGTGAACTGTTCTTCCTGATAGATGATTATTTTCGATATGCTTTCGCCATGAGGATATAGTGTAAATCCTATATGCTATGTAAAATAGATAATGTGGTGTGTGTGTGGAAATTTCTGTATTTTTCTGTGGATGGCATGAATTATTTTTAGATTATTGAAATACATGTTGTAAAAAGATGGATATGCATGTTCGTCTATTGTCTACCTAATTCCTGTGGAATTAAATGCCACAAGTTTTTCTATACCATGTGTATATGTATCAGTCCATGCCCTGAAAATTTGAGAATTTTTCCATGACTGTGGAATTTACTGAAAATTTCTGTTTTGGAAATAGGAGACATGCATAGGAATTGTAAAATCTACAGTAAATTGTGTATTGTGCAATAAATCTGAGGAAAATTTCTGTGATGACAAATATGTTAGGATCAGGACTGTGAACTGTTAAACCCGATGTTCATGTTATGTTCCATGTTAAATCAAATTATGAACGGCATGAGATTGCATGTTCTAATTTTTGTAAATGTAATATGGTTCAGAAAAATATGGAAATTTGTGTGTGTAATTATAAACCTGAAATGTGTCTGTGGTTAAAATCTCAGGTTGTTTTGATAACAGTAAGTATCGTTATGGATTTTTAATGAGAAAAACGACTATGTGAACATGTTAATTGTGAATTGATGTGATTCAGTGAATTTCAGTATGATTAAATCTATATTATGATTATTTGGAAGTTGCAACAGTGATGTTAAAAATCAGTGAATGATGACTTATGTGTGTGTGAATTATGTATGAGTGTGTGTGCATGAGACATGAGAAAACAAGTGGTATAAGTGTGTAAAACGGTTAATGTGATAAAGATAACCAAATATGCCCATAAGACACTGCCACCTTAGAGGCTTGGAGCTGTACCGTAGTAATGCCCCTACGGGAAAGCTCAATGTGTTATGAGATACCCTAGGCAAAGGGTCTTGATAAAGTGTATACCCTGGCAAAGGGTCTTGTAAAATCCTGGAGGTGGACAAGTTCCACTGGTAATGGTGGGAAGGGCTTTCCCCGGTTTCTGCAGGAACCAAGACTTATCACTGTGCCGGTGATTAAGTAAGTGAAAGTGAATGTGTGTGTATGTGACCGTCTAATGGTGGTTTGGGCTGTGTCTTGGCATTAAGTGAAAATAAGTATAAGTGTGACGTGAAAAGTGATATGTGTTTATAGCACAAGGAATGTGCAAAATATGTGTAAATGTGGCACATGTGATGTGCAAAAGTGAAATGATAAGAAGTGTGTGAATGTGAAAGAGGAAACAATGGGAAATGTGTGTAAGTGTTGTGTGATAAAACCAAAAGTGAGTGTATGTGAAAGCCAAGGTTCATCATATGGTTGTGTGAAATGAGAAAATAGTATAAGTGTAAATGACAATAGTGTTAATTGATAAATTGTTCATTGATGTGTACAAATGTGTGTGTGTATGTGCTTATGTGTAACTTGTTAAATTGCTAAGAGTGATGTTACCACTAGTACCAAAATGTAAGTATATGCTTTCATATTCATGGAATTTGAATGGTTGGATGCATATGTGTTTAGTATCATGTTGTATAGTTAAAAGTGATCCCTATGTAAGGGTAAAATGAATGTCATAAAATTTGTAGAAAATCAGCAAGCTAAATGTAAGTAAATTGTTATGGTTGCATGCAAAGTGAGTTAGAAATCATGCTAGCAATGAAACCTATCTTGTATATGTTTTTCCACGACTTAGTTATGAAGTTTTACAATGATGTGAGTAAAGTGTGAAGGTATGTGAATGTGTATTTGTACCTATGATAATGACGCCATGTTATTAGAAATCTTGTTTAGATTATAGTTTTACATGTGTTAGAATAGTTGTTTAATACAATTTTCTGTGAAATTACTTGTTATGGCATAATCATGTATGATTTAATTGCTGAAATTCTATTGAGTTAAATTGTTGAAAAATATGTATGTATTGAATCTTGAGTTACTTGCTGAGTCTATTGTGTAGACTCATTCTTGCTAAACATTTCAGGAAATTTGTAGCGGAGAAGCTAGCAAGGCTTGAAGTAGAGTTGGACTAAGTGATTGAAGACTTGTAATTTATCTTTCATAGTATGTAAAGCTAAAATTGAAATTTGAGTTTTGTTCAAATGTACTTGGAATCGGCTATGTATTTGGAACAATTTGTACTTATGTTATCTCTTGTTGAACTATACAGACTGTGGTATGTGGATTTAAAAGTTGATGGAATGAGATTTATTTAAATTCCGTTGCATTTATTTAATTCTATTTGTGTATATCTCAGCTCATTTGTTACTTGTTGGGGTATTCTCCCCTGTAGCGGCTTGCTCTCATCCGACGTGGGTTGGTATAACCGTACCGGGTGGAAGTGGGTCGTTGCAGAGATGGTATCAGAGCCCATTGGGTTGAGCTTATACATAAATAGCCATCAACTAAATCACATCTCTAAGTCTTTGTAGTGGATAGCCAGATCCAAGGAATAGTTAAGATAGTACTAGAAAAGTAGTAAGATAATTACACGATAACATGTTAGGTATGAGGATAAATGGAGTCTAATTTAGTGTTTATTTTGTAGCGATGGCTGGAGAGATTCGACGTTCGAGCTTACCTATTATGGATGAAGAGTTAAGTAGGACTGACGGAGAGCAGCATGAAGTACCCGTACCTCAAGGATCACCCCCGCCACCGTTGGCTGATTATGGTACGGTCATGCAAGGGATTGTACAAGCAATACGGACTCAAGCGCAAACACAAGCAGCTTTTCAAACTCAGTTTCAGGCTCAGGTTCCAGCACCAGCTCAGCAGGACCGTGGTTTAGGAGGTGTATCAGTCATGGAACGGTTCAAGAGGATGGCTCCAACCTCTTTTAAGGGGGAGAGTGAGCCGTTGATTGCAGAAAGTTGGCTCAGGGAAATCGAAAAGATATTCAGAGCCATCAGGTGTGCAGAGGATGACAAGATCAGTCTGGCGACATACATGCTTCAGGAGCGAGCGGATGTGTGGTGGTCTTCCGTTCTTCGCACGCAGTTTGAGGGAGTGGAGCTAGAGGTTACTTGGGAAGACTTCGTAAAGATGTTTCAGGCCAAGTATGTTTCTGAACATATACAGGACAAAATGGAGCAGGAATTCTTAGCATTGACTCAGGGATCGATGACAGTTTTGGAGTATGAGGCTAGATTTACAGAGTTGTCTAGATATGCACCCCACATAGTTGTTGATGAGAGGCGCAAGGTAAGGAAGTTTGTAATGGGGCTTAGACCGTCAATGAGAGCCAGACTGGCGGCGTTTGACCTTAGAACTATGGATGTGGCTCTTAGCGCGGCATGCAAACAAGAGAGTGAAATGGAATTGTACGTGGCAGAGAAGAAAGCAAGATTAGAAATGTTACCAGAACCATTTCAACGGCAAAAAAAGGAAGATGAAGAAGCTCATGAAAAGACAACAACCATCTATGGTATCAATAGAATCAACCTTTCAGTCAGTAGCTGCGGCCGGCAACGAAAAGCCTGTATGTGTGCATTGTGGCAAGCGCCACAGCGGAGATGTATGTTGGACGAGGTTAGGAAGATGTCTCAAGTGTGGTAGCAAGAGCCATCGGATTAAAGACTGTCCGAATCAGAAGAAGAGGTTCGTTCCCCGAGATGGCCACCGGTAGGAATTTAGGCACCGGTCTAAGTGGAGTAGAGCGGCAACGAGATGTCATCAAGGGTACGTGATCCGATCTTCGAGGACGAAGATCTCTTTAAGGGGGAGAGGGTGTAAGGCCCCGAATTTTCTTTTTCCCACTTCTGTTTTATGTATATGATGTTTACTTATTTTTGCATAAATGGCATGCATGAAGATGATGCATATTATAGATATAAATCTTGCATGTGTATATGCGAGGATGTATGTTAATATATGTGAATATAAGTAATTGGCCAATTTTGTGTATAAGGTATCTATTCAAATATTATGCAAGTACCATCTAAATACTGAAGTGTACCTTATATTACCCTTTTCATGGATATTGTATACCTAATATTACATATGTAACACCTTGGTATACTTAGGTATGCATGGGTATATTTAGTTGTAAATGTTGTTCAGTGCATGGTGTGGTTAATATGTACATTGTACTTCGTACATTGCATGTACGCATGGAGTGCAAGCAAGAACTACTTTATTGAATAGATTATTCCTAGCTAACTTAATTCATATTGCCTCCTAATGATTGTGAAGCCTCGCAATTCTTGTCATTTTATTTGCCGCGTGATTGAGTCACGCTTATGTAAAACCTCATGTACGCATAGGTAGATATCTACGTACATCTTATCTTAGTGTACTTATATATGCATGTGTATGCCCAGGTATAAATGTCACGGATTGCACGGTGTAGTAATATACATATTATACCTTATACATTGTATGTGTATACGTAGTGTAAACACAGTTCTTGGTGTGTTGAATCATGTTGAGTGTACGTATATATATATATATATATATATATATATACATTATATGCGTATGAAGATATTCATGTACGTGTTATTATCTTGATGTACCTATGTATGTATGTGTAGGATTAGTAGTAAATATTGGATAGTTACATGGTGTAGTGGTGTATACACTATACTACATAGGTTTCATGTGTATATATGTGTGGATTAAGCTTGGTTCTGCATGATTTTAAGTTCTGGCAGAAGAGTGTCTTGGCGTCAACATGGATGGACGCCCATGATATGTCAGCGTCCATATCGACTGACGCCAACCCTAATGTAGCCGTCCATGGATGTGGACGCCAATATCCCTAATTTTCTGTGCGCAACAGAGCGCAGGGAACACCCATTGGGCCAGGCTTCTGATTGGGGAGATGTCTTCCCATCGGCCCTTTCATGTCCCTTCAGCCCTGCACGAGCCCCTCTTGTCCCCTAGTTTATGAAACACACCCCTTTGGCAACCTAGAGAGCTCTCTTGGCTCTTTACTAGAAAGGAAACCTTAACAGAGAAAGAGAGGAAGGACTGACCTTGGAGGGCTTGGATCCGGCGACTGGAGGCGTTTCCTGGTGATCTTCTACGACAAGGAGAAAGACCATACGTAGGAGAAGGCTTCCCGGCGCTGGACTGCGGCCTACAACCCCCTAGAACCCGGAGCCAAGGAGTTTTGGAGGCTTCTTGGCACTGCCCAAGGAGAGCTTCTCCGGCCATTAGATCCGTTTGGAGATTTATTCAGAGGCAAGTAACCCATAGATCTCAATCCCATACATGTTCCCTAGGTCCCAGTAATTTTTATGGATTTTAAATCGTGTCCTGGACCCTCCTTTTCACTGAGTATTTGGGGTTCGGTCTGTGCTGTTGCACAGACAGGAACTTGGCGTCAATGCCATTGACGCCAAGGTCTCCCATCGGCGTCCAGCGATCGTGCCGTCAAAACTCTTGAACGGCCAGAGGTTGCCGCCAAGTTCTTCAGGACAGAACAGTGAACTGTTCTTCCTGATAGATGATTATTTTCGATATGCTTTCGCCATGAGGATATAGTGTAAATCCTATATGCTATGTAAAATAGATAATGTGGTGTGTGTGTGTAAATTTCTGTATTTTTCTGTGGATGGCATGAATTTTTTTAGATTATTGAAATACATGTTGTAAAAAGATAGATATGCATGTTCATCTATTGTCTACCTAATTCCTGCAGAATTAAATGCCACAAATTTTTCTATACCATGTGTATATGTATCAGTCCATGCCCTGAAAATTTGAGAATTTTTCCATGACTTTGGAATTTACTGAAAATTTCTGTTTTGGAAATAGGAGACATGCATAGGAATTGTAAAATCTACAGTAAATTGTGTATTGTGCAATAAATCCGAGGAAAATTTCTGTGATGACAAATATGTTAGGATCAGGACTGTGAACTGTTAAACCCAATGTTCATGTTATGTTCCATGTTAAATCAAATTATGAACGGCATGAGATTGCATGTTCTAATTTCTGTAAATGTAATATGGTTCAGAAAAATATGAAAATTTGCGTGTGTGATTATAAACCTGAAATGTGTCTGTGGTTAAAATCTCAGGTTGTTTTGATAACAGTAAGTATCGTTATGGATTTTTAATGAGAAAAACGACTATGTGAGCATGTTAATTGTGATTGATGTGATTCAGTGAATTTCAGTATGATTAAATCTATATTATGATTATTTGGAGTTGCAACAGTGATGTTAAAAATCAGTGAATGATGACTTTTGTGTGTGTGAATTATGTATGAGTGTGTGTGCATGAGACATGAGAAAACAAGTGGTATAAGTGTGTAAAACGGTTAATGTGATAAAGATAACCAAATATGCCCATAAGACACTGCCACCTTAGAGGCTTGGAGCTGTACCGTAGTAATGCCCCTACGGGAAAGCTCAATGTGTTATGAGATACCCTAGGCAAAGGGTCTTGATAAAGTGTATACCCTGGCAAAGGGTCTTGTAAAATCCTGGAGGTGGACAAGTTCCACTGGTAATGGTGGGAAGGGCTTTCCCCGGTTTCTGCAGGAACCAAGACTTATCACTGTGCCGGTGATTAAGTAAGTGAAAGTGAATGTGTGTGTATGTGACCGTCTAATGGTGGTTTGGGCTGTGTCTTGGCATTAAGTGAAAATAAGTATAAGTGTGACGTGAAAAGTGATATGTGTTTATAGCACAAGGAATGTGCAAAATATGTGTAAATGTGGCACATGTGATGTGCAAAAGTGAAATGATAAGAAGTGTGTGAATGTGAAAGAGGAAACAATGGGAAATGTGTGTAAGTGTTGTGTGATAAAACCAAAAGTGAGTGTATGTGAAAGCCAAGGTTCATCATATGGTTGTGTGAAATGAGAAAATAGTATAAGTGTAAATGACAATAGTGTTAATTGATAAATTGTTCATTGATGTGTACAAATGTGTGTGTGTATGTGCTTATGTGTAACTTGTTAAATTGCTAAGAGTGATGTTACCACTAGTACCAAAATGTAAGTATATGCTTTCATATTCATGGAATTTGAATGGTTGGATGCACATGTGTTTAGTATCATGTTGTATAGTTAAAAGTGATCCCTATGTAAGGGTAAAATGAATGTCATAAAATTTGTAGAAAATCAGCAAGCTAAATGTAAGTAAATTGTTATGGTTGCATGCAAAGTGAGTTAGAAATCATGCTAGCAATGAAACCTATCTTGTATATGTTTTTCCACGACTTAGTTATGAAGTTTTACAATGATGTGAGTAAAGTGTGAAGGTATGTGAATGTGTATTTGTACCTATGATAATGACGCCATGTTATTAGAAATCTTGTTTAGATTATAGTTTTACATGTGTTAGAATAGTTGTTTAATACAATTTCCTGTGAAATTACTTGTTATGGCATAATCATGTATGATTTAATTGCTGAAATTCTATTGAGTTAAATTGTTGAAAAATATGTATGTATTGAATCTTGAGTTACTTGCTGAGTCTATTGTGTAGACTCATTCTTGCTAAACATTTCAGGAAATTTGTAGCGGAGAAGCTAGCAAGGCTTGAAGTAGAGTTGGACTAAGTGATTGAAGACTTGTAATTTATCTTTCATAGTATGTAAAGCTAAATTGAAATTTGAGTTTTGTTCAAATGTACTTGGAATCGGCTATGTATTTGGAACAATTTGTACTTATGTTATCTCTTGTTGAACTATACAGACTGTGGTATGTGGATTTAAAAGTTGATGGAATGAGATTTATTTAAATTCCGTTGCATTTATTTAATTCTATTTGTGTATATCTCAGCTCATTTGTTACTTGTTGGGGTATTCTCCCCTGTAGCGGCTTGCTCTCATCCGACGTGGGTTGGTATAACCGTACCGGGTGGAAGTGGGTCGTTGCACCGTCCTTTCAAATCCCTTCCCACTTTCTTTAAAAGGACCCCACGACCCCTTTCTCCCTTTCCCACTTCCAATAAATCCCTCCTCCTTGCCTCTTCACCAAAACCCTCCTTCTCCAGGGCGATAGAGGAGAGTTTGCCTCTTTGTGTCTTTCCCCCTTCTTGTGTCTCCTTCCTCCCTTCACATCCCTCTCTTCTCTGAAATCCTTCTTTCTGATGGCTCCCAAGAGCAAGAAGCTTGTCTCCTATCGCCGTCCTCGTTCTCCCCAAGCCGGCGAGGGTTCCAGGGATCATACCGAGCGCCGCACAAAGCATCGGGATGATCGTTTGCCGGAGCTCCTTATTCCTCCAAATCTGCAGCTTCTCAATGTTCATGGCACCTTTACCAAGTTCGTGCAGCCCAGATACGTTGATTTCGTGTCTCTGGAAGACATGTTTCCTGGGTTGCAGCCACTTTTTGACACCCAGAGCTGGTCTCCCTTCTGCTATTCTCAAAAGCAGTACTCTCTAACCACTGTGACGGAGTTCTACAACAACCTCCGGGAAACTGCTCATGGTGATCTTTATACCAAGGTGAAAGGCACCCCATTTCTGATCACTCCTAATCTTTTCTCTGTTGCACTTCAAATTCCAAATACTAGCATTGATATCATGCAACATCACCCATTGGCATCTGAGTACTACACACTCATCACTCGGAAGCCATACGATTCATCTAAAGATCATGTGCAACTGAATGCCAACTCCTTCACTCCTCTTCATCGTCTCATCCACCATATCTTTACCACAATCATAGTCCCCAAGGATGGTAGTCGGGAACTTGTGACTGCCATTCACAAATCCCTTTTTCACGCATTTCTTAACTGTGAACAAGTCAATCTACCACTCCTTTTACTCTCTCATATCCGGATATGCCTTCGCAATTCCAATAGGTCTATGCCTTATGCATGTCCAATCACTTCTCTTCTTTTGTTCATCGGCATCCAAATCCCCAAAGAAGAGATGACAACGCTCATGTCTCGTAGCTCTTTTGATCTCACTGCTGCTCATAGGATGGGCTACAAATTGGTTGATGGGGTTGTGTCACGAGAACTCAAGGGTAAGGGACCGACAATTGCTGAGGCAGATGAAGAAGATGACGTTGATGAAGATGATGCTGGTGATGACTCACAGTCCGAGCCAATAGATGTTCCGGGTGCTGAAGATGAAGATACTACTGATGAACAAGCGCCTGCTGAGCTCTCTCTTCGAGATTTCATCACTGCTCAATTGGCACAGATGCAGCTTCAAATGACCACAGGCTTTGAGCACCTAAATGAACGATTGGACACTGTTGATACGAGCATTGAAGCACTAGCTGATACTCAAGTCCAGCTTCAGCTCAGACTTACTAGACTCTCCACAGAGATTCATGACATTCGTCAGGCCTCTGCACCGCCTGGCAATGATGCTGCTTAGAGAGTTTAGGTGTCCACTGTGCTTGGGTCTTGGTCATGGTCATGGTCTTGTTATTGATGTACTAGTTTGATTTCTTGGTCATGTTATTCTCTTCCTTGCAATTCCTTTTGTCATGTTGTCACTCCATTTTGTAACTGTGTGTAATGCTTGCCACTTCAATGAAAAACATAGTTATTTGCTCTATTGATGTGTGCATGACGTGTCTTTTTGGATGTTGTCAAAAGGGGGAGACAAATCAATTGTACATTAATTGTGCATTAATTGAAATTTTGTCATCATCAAAAAGGGGGAGAATGTTGGGTTTACATGGATATATATTTGAGATGTTTGTTTTTGATGATGAGCAATCGATGAGCATTTCATGAACAATACAATTTCATGTAATGTGAATGTGTGAGACATGATAAGAATGACAAGTCAAGCAAATGTTAATCAAGAAACACATGTTTAATTTGATCATCTAAATGTTCACATTATCTCACTAACAATGCTCTTAAATGTAGGTGAGATTGCATGCAAGACAATGTACCAAAACAAGAGCAAAAAGATCAAGAAAAGCACTAAAAATAAGTACCAATCGACAGCCCCCAAGATGCTTGTCGACAGCCCTGCATAGACAGATCTAATAGGGTACTGGAAAAGATGTACTTGTCGATAGCCCCACAGATGCCTGTCGATAGATCAGCACAGACAGAACCAACAGGCTCCTGGAAAGGTGTGCCTGTCGACAGACTCAAGTCGCCTGTCGATAGATCCACACAGGGAACTGTCTCCCAGAAAGCCCAGCCTTCTGCCTTTTGCAAGTTTGTCTACATCTATCGACAGATGTTGTTCTTGCTGTCAACAGACGAAGAGAATCTCAATACGAGATCTCCATATGTTTCCAAGTTGGGTGTTTCCAATTGTCACAACTCTCCATACTTAAACACCCATATAAAAGGAACTCTTTGAAGTTATTTTTTGTACAGAAGTAGCCACCACACAAAAACCCTAGCAAAGTCTCAAGAGAGAAGATCTTTCTACTGCTCTGCTTCAACCGTCCATCCAGGCAACCAAAGAGACATCCTCTGAACGAGATTGAAGCCAGATTGTCCATCTCTCAAGCTTCTCCATCAACTGATACCTGTCAAGACGAAGCTTGAAGCACATCGGGATGATCATCTGAAGAGTTCCACATCAGGATTTGAAATCTCAACTCTGAACTCTTCTTTATCTCTATTTTTCATAACTCTTGTGTGTGTGTTGTTGAGTCAAGTGTCCTTGTGCTTGATTCACGTTTGTCATGTTGTTTTGATCGTGGTTTACATCAGACGACGTGAGTGTGTGTGTGTTGTAGCGAGTGAACTTGTTGATAAGCAGTCTTTCTGCGTGTGTGTGTGTACCGTGGACGTAGGATACACAAGTTGTGTACTCCGAACCACCTTAAATCATCGTGTCTGTGGTTTGAACATTTCACGCTAGATGTTTAGTAGGCACGTTGATCTTTCACACGCTAGATAAATTGCTACTCTATCTATTTACAATTAACACACATCTTAGTTTGATTTAAACTCTATTTGAAATATCAAAAGTCTGTGTTTCCATCAAAAAGAAGGTCATTGTATATTTAATTGATAGTAATCTATTCAACCCCCCCCCTTCTAGATTACCATATTGGATAATTCCGCACATCTTTCATGGTTGCTGAATTCTATATATATTAACATGTTTTGAAACCTTTAGGTATATGCTGGATTGGTAATCCATTTTTGGGTTGCTTGCTGAGTCTTCGTTGTAGACTCATACTTGCTTAACGTTTCAGGTGAGACAGCGGATCCCGAGGCTTTGATAGCGGGATCAGATTGAGAGCGAGAGGATTGACTTAGATTGTGTATTTGAGAGATAATTGTATGTGAGGGATTGATTATGTTATGAACATTGTAATTGAACTATTTATAGCATGGTGGACTTATTTGATGGACTATGGAATTGATTATTAAAGTTGATGAGTTGTGCTTTATTTCCGCTGCATTATTCATTATTTGTGAATGAATCAACCTACATTTGATATATGTTGGTGTGTGTTCCCCATGTAACATGTCCCTTAGACTCGATGAGAGTTGGTATAACTGGACCGGGTCTAAGTGGGGTGTTACATTTTATGTCTATCGTGACCTTTTTGTTAATGTCACAAAGGGGGAGAAAGAAAATAAAAACAATTGTTTTTGCATTGACCCATTTTTGAGAGAAAGAAAATAAGAAACAAATAAGACAGAGATTAACTGTTATGCAAAATCAAATTTATTTTTCACTGTCCATTTAAAAGTTTTTGTCATTAACAAAAAAGAGGAGAATTGTTGAGCAACTATTAAAATAAAAACAATTGTTTTTGCATTGACCAGTTTTTTGGGAGAAATAAAATAAGAAACAAATAAGACAGAGATCAACTATTATGCAAAATCAAATTCATTTTTCACTGTCCATTTAAAAGTTTTTGTCATTAACAAAAAGGGAGAGAATTGTTGAGCAACTATTCCTATCTATTTTGCTAAATAGTTAATTATGATATTTTTTCTATGAAAAATCTTTTAATATCTTCGCCTTTACCATTTATGAAAAATAATAATTCAAAAGGCTCTTATGTATACAAACATATTTCTGCCAAAGTTCATGCTTACACAGAACCTAAGTATCAACACAAAGAAATTTCTCTAAGTCCATAGTGTACACTGTATATCATACTAACTTTGACTCCATTCAAACATCGACTTCAGTTGAACATCGATTTCATTCAAACATCGACTTCATTCAAACATCTATTTCAGTTCAACAACGATTTCATCTAGAACATCGATTTCACTCCAACATCGATTATGCCTCAACATCGATTACACTTATACATGGATTATGTTCACATCGACTTCATTTCAACATCGATTACATTCGAACATCAATTTCACTCAAACATCGACTTCATTCAAACATCGATTTCAGTTCAACAACGATTTCATCTAGAACATCGATTTCACTCCAACATCGATTATACCTCAACATAGATTACAGTTATACATGTATTATGTTCACATCGACTTCATTTCAACATGGATTACATTCAAACATCGATTACACTCAAACATCGATTACCTATATGAAACATTGATTGCATCTGAAAGTCAAAGTAGCTGTATTTCTTCTAAAGTCGAAGTTTATTATCTGTTGCAATTGTATTGCTATTTCTTACTCCGACTCCTTGAAAGTCGAAGTTTCTCATATCAACTCTATATACCTCTACTTAGATGATCCTTTATGTTTCTATTAGTGAGCACAACTTGTAATCATTACATGAGTCTTACATTAAAATATCTTTTATATAAAGATAGTTTCCTTAAGTCCTATAAATCATGCTTCCTTTAGTTAATATAAAATTCAATTACTCTTTTGGTGGGAAAAAATATTTTATTCAAAATTAGTCATATGTGAAATATCCTTTTTGAGATCTATAAAAGATTTAGATATATTTTGTTATCCTTTCCACTGACAGGAAGATATGTTGATCGACCGATGGTCAAAAATTAAATGCTTGACAGGTATAAGCTATATGGGCTATCTGTCAGAACATACCTACCACTATCAGAAACCCCATGACTTTCAGAAAGAGATCGTGTGCAACTGTCTGTTCATTCTTAAATGTTCTGAACTTCTTTTTGAACTTCCTCATACTTTATATTCTTTTATCTAACCTACCCTTGAAGGTATGTATGGAGGTATATGCTTTCGTCTTGTCATTTCAGATTTGCAGGACATTTAATGAAGCATGCCTAGCTTTCAGCCTTGAGCATGAATCTTACAGAATAATCATGAAGGTGTCCATCAAGCCATGAAGCTACCCACATATCATGAAGACATTAGATCCCCTAGAGCTGAAACGAATGACTGTCATGACAGAAATCTCAAAGACATCAACATCCAAAGCTCCAACGGATATCCTTCAACGGCTAGCTTCCAACAGGCAGATTCAAACGGGAAGATACTTGAAGCCTATACATAAGCTTAAGTTCAAACCAAGACACACAATAGAGCATACAAGATGTAGACATCGACTCCACTCGTTTCTGAAAGCCCAAAAGCAAGAAGTGCAATTCTGCTCAGTCTTCGACTTCCTTGCTAATCTCTGATTTGAAGAAGTCTTGTTCTCTTGGGTGGCAGTCTACATTGCAAACTTCTCTTTGTCCACCTTCTCAGTTTTAGAAAGAGCTAAAGACTCATCTCCATTTGTTTCTCTTTCTGATTCTCTGTGTTTGCTCATTCTGTTGAGCAGACACACAAGTGTATTGTTTTCACTTCTGTGTAAGATAACCCGCAGGGGGTTTGTTCCCTGCAGTGCCCCTCTTGTGAAGGGAAGACCTACTAGTGTAGGTAGTCTTTTTACCCCTTGGTTAAGGGAAGACTTGCTTGGGAGCAAGTGGGATTGTAATACCTCTCAGGGTTGAGAGAAGGCCAAGCATTCTTGGTAGTTAATGAAATCCCAAGTGGTTTCTTGGGGACTGGATGTAGGACTTCCATGTGGGAAGGGCCGAACCAGGATAAAATCCTTATGCATTTTTGTGTGATTGATTCCGCCAAGTTTTCACATGTTTCACACACACCACACTAAGTACTAACAACTCTATTTAGTGTTTTCTAGTTTTTAGATAATTTTTAAAATGTGAAAAGTCCTATTCACCCCCCTCCAAGACAACAATTGTGCCATCTCGATCGAACAAAAAGGCAGAGCAATAATTGCACAAAATGACAAAGATTCTGTGTAACTGATAGTGTGAAAACGAATAGAATATAGGAGAGAATGGAATCAATTTTTATAGAGGAAAGGGGTAATATCTTACTCTGAAATAAATTTATTTATTTTAGTCATATGCAGATAAATCTGTTACAAATTGGACATGCATAATTCCCATCTCAAAGAGGTAAATCTCTCTTCAGGTAAGACTTTTGTAAAGATGTCTGCTAACTTATTTAGAGTATCTATAAAAGAAATACTAATATTACCATTTGCCACATGATCTCTAATAAAATGATACCTAACCTCAATATGCTTGGTCCTCAAGTGTTGTACAGGATTCTTGGTGAGATTGATAGCACTGGTGTTGTCACATAACAGTGGAATAGTTTTGATGTGCAGTCTATAATTTTCAAGCTGTTGTTTGATCTAAAGGAGTTGTGTACAACAGCTCCTAGCAGCTACATATTCAGCTTTAGCAGTTGATAAAGCTACCGAGTTTTGTTTCTTTGAAGACCATCAAATTAAACATCCTACAAGAAATTGACAACAACCACTAGTACTTTTTCTATCCACTTTGCATCCAGCATAGTCAGCATTTGAGTATCCAACTAAGTTTGTTTGACAAGTTTTAGGATACCATAGACCTAAGTTATGAGTATGAGCTAAATATCTACAAATATTTTTTTACTGAAATCAGGTGTGATTCCTTAGGATCAACTTGATACCTAGCACACATGCATACACTAAATAAAATATCAGGTCTACTTGCACTTAAGTAAAGCAGTGAACTAATCATACCTTTGTAAAGCTTTTGGTCCACCTTCTTACCTTCTAGATCACTATCCAACCTTGTTGATGTGCTCATGGGAGTAGATAGAGGCTTACCATTTTCAAATCCGAATTTCTTTAATAACTCCTTGGTGTATATGATTTGACTAATGTGAGTTCCTTCTTTGCCTTGCTTGATTTGTAGTCCAAGGAAGTAGTTGAGCTCTCCCATCATGCTCATCTCAAATTCTCCCTGCATTAACTTTTCAAAATACTTGCATAGAGATTCATCAGTAGATCCGAAGATAATGTCATCTACATAAATTTGTACAATTAATATGTTTTTAATGCAAGATTTAATGAATAGAGTGCTATCTACTTTGCCTCTAATGAAAGCATGGTTTAATAGAAATGCACTAAGTCTTTCATACCAAGCTCTAGGTACTTGTTTCAGACCATATAAAGCTTTATGTAATTTAAAAACATGATTAGGATATTCTAAGTCATCGAAACTAGGAGGTTGTTCTACATAGACTTCCTCTTTTACAAAACCATTCAAAAAAGCTGATTTTACATCCATTTGAAAAGTTTTAAGTCCAAAGCACATGCATAAGCTAGTAAAATCCGAATAGCCTCAAGTCTAGCAACTGGTGCATAGGTTTCATCAAAATCTATGCTTTCTTCTTGGGAATAGCCTTGAGCAACCAATCTAGCCTTATTTCTAATAATAACACCAGGTTCGTCCAACTTGTTTCTGAACACCCATTTGGTTCTAATCACATGATGATCTGATGGTCTAGGAACAAGGGACCAGACTTGGTTTCTTTTGAACTGATATAGTTCATCTTGCATAGCAAGAATCCAAGATTCATCAGTCAATATTTCATTGACTGTCTTTGGCTCTATTTGAGAAACAAAAGCTAAATAATCATAAGGAATAATGTTACCTCTAGTTCTTACCCCAACATTCGGATCTCCAATATATGTTTTCTACTGGATGGTTCATTTTATATCTTCATTCCCTGAGAAGATCTTCCTGGATTGGATCTTTCTGTTTTAGTTCTTTCAAGGGTGGATTTTAATTATCCTTGATGGATACTTCCTTCATTTTCTCAGATAGGTTCTCTGTGCCTTCATCATCACTAACAATTTCCTTTCTCATAGAAGGATTAGATTCATCAAAAATAACATGTACAATTTGTTTAATTAATATACTTATTTTATTAAAAACTCTATATCCTTTAGGTTTTGAAGTGTAACCCATAAAAATATGTTCATCGGATTTATGATCTAACTTACCAATGTTTGACTTACCATTGTTGTGAATGAAGCAAGGGCATCCAAATGTTCTGAGATGGCTGATCTTGAGTTTGTTCTTCTTGTACAATTCATATGTTGTCTTCTTCAATATAAGCCTAATCATAGCTCTATTGATTATATAGCAAGATGTATTAATTGCTTCTACCCAAAAATGTCTTGGAAGGTTGTATTCAGATAACATGGTTCTTGTCATATCTAATAAAGTTTTGTTTTTCCTTTCAGCTACTCCATTCTGTTGTGGTGTTCTTGGTGCTGAGAAATTGTGTTCAATCCCTAGACTATCACAGAATTCTACAAACCTATCATTATGAAATTCTCCTCCATGATTTGATCGAAGACTTACAATACTGAACTTCTTATCTTTCTGAACTAGCTTGCTGAACTTGACAAATGCTTCAAATGTGTCATCTTTGTGTTCAAGAAAAAAGACCCATGTGTATCTTGAGAAATCATCAACAATAACAAATCCAAAATTCTTTCCACCTAGACTTGTAGTCCTCATAGGTCCAAATAAATCCATATGTAGCTATTCTAAAGGCTTGGAGGTGGTGACAATTGTCTTATTTTTGAAAGAAGATTTGGCATGTTTTCCCTTAGCGCATGGTTCACAGATCTTATCCAGTCTTGAATTTATCTTAGGTAAGCCTTCCACTAGGTCATGCTTGATGAGTTTTCTAATTCCATCCAAGATGGCATATCCTAGTCTTCTATGCCATAGTTCTGCATTTTGCTCTTTGCTTGTAGCCAAACATATATCTTGACCTTTCAGATCTTCCAATCGTAATACATAAAGATTTCTTTCACTATAGGCTTCAACAATTGTTGTCCCTTCCTTGATGATTAAACACTTGGATTCTTGAAATTTTACTTGATGACCCTTGTCGCATAACTGACTTATGCTAATCAGATTGTGTTTGAGACCTTCAACATAGAGAACTTCTTCTATCAGTGTCTTGTCTTTGCTTCCAACTGATCCACAGTCGATAATTGCACCTTTACCATTGTCTCCATATGTAACTGTTCCTTCTTCAATTTTGATAAATGAAAATAATTCTTATTTCCTGTCATATGTCTTGCGCACCCGCTATCTAGGTACCACTTTGATGCTCTAAGGCTTCCCTGCAATAAATCAATGAGATTTAGGTACCCAAGTTCTTTTGGGTCTTGAATGGTTAGCTTCTACATAATCTCTTTTTGGAACCCACTTTAGGTGTTTAGTTGTACAAGTATTTTTCGTATGACCCAGTTTATTACAATGAGTGCAACAGAAAATTTCATTTGTTGTTTTGCTTATTTTACTGTGTTTATTCATCTTTGTTTTATAACTAGGTTCCTGTTCAGCTACAAAATTTGGCAACGAATAATTTTTAGGATATACAATTGTTTCTTCATTTTCTGGTGGAGTATAACCAATTCCATATTTCTTCCTACCTGAACTTCTTGCTCCTTTTAATATTAATGAAGATCTTCTATTGGTTAATTTCTCAATTGTGACTATTAAGTACTCGTTGTCTTTTGTTAATACTTCTATTTCCTTTTTAGATTTACTTATAGTTTCTTGGCTTTCTAGACTTAATATCTTTTCATTTTTATTTTTTACATCTTCACACAACAACTCATTTATCTCTTTTAGTTCTAGAATTTACTTTTCTGGTTGTTCCATTTCTAAATTTAAATCTGAGTTAGTTATTTCAAGACATGTAAAATTTTTCTTGCTTAATTTTAATTGTTTACATACATTTATATTTACCATATAATTCATTGAATGCTTCTTCCAGATTATCAGAGTCAGAATCAGAATCATTACATGAAGTAAAAGAAAAGTCTGAGGTTACCTTATTGTCACTATTTGCCATAAAAGCTAGGTTGGCCTTTTCTTCTTCTTCTTTACTGGAGCTTGACTCACTGCTTGAGTCACCTTCATTGTCCCATGCAGCAGCCATTGCCTTCTTCTTGTATTTCTTGAATTTCTTAGGATTATCCTTATTTTTATATTCTGCCTTCTTAAGCTTTGGACAATCAGCCTTAAGATGTCCAGGCTTCTTGCATTCATAGCAGATGGGCTAGGTTTTTTGAATTCTTTGTCTTTCTTGAAGTTTCTCCTTTCTGACTAATACTTCTTTTTTGCCAGAATTCTTTATAGTCGTCTGGAGAGGAAAGCTTCTTCTTCTTCACTATTTTTTTTTCATTTTTCTCATCTTCTGATTCGCTTTCAAATGTGTTTTCTGCTGCTTTCAGAGCATTGTTATACTTTTTCTTGTTGGAAGATTCTCCTAGTCCTTCCATATTTATCTTGTGAGCCATTAGAGACCCAATGAGTTTTTCGAGAGACATTGCCATGAGATCATTGGCTTCTTCTATGGCTGTAACCTTGGGAGTCCATGTAGTTGGCAAGGATCTTAGTATTTTCCTCACCATATCTCCTGTCTCATATCTTTTGCCTAGCCCAGCCAGGCCATTTGTGATATCTGTAAACCGACTGTACATTTGGGAGATAGATTCTCCTGAATGCATTTAGAACCTTTCATATTGTGCTACCAATATATCAATTCTGGTTTCTTTTACCTTATCTGTTCCTTCGTGGGTGAGTTTCAACTTATCCTACATTTCTTTTTCCGACTTGCATGCAGATATTCTGTTGAATTCCTTCTTGCTTAGTGAACAATACAATATGCTTTTGGCCTTGCTATTTTGAGACAGTTTTTTCTTGTCATAATCTGTCCACTTTTCTTTGGTGTTGGTGACTGCCATATCTCCATCTTCTATTATCGTCCATAGTTGAAAGTCAAGACCTTGAAGAAAGAAATCCATTCTTGTCTTCCACTAGTTGTAATCTTCTCTATCGAACAGTGGAGGCCTGTTGACAGATTGTGTTGAGCATATTTAGGCTATTATTTGAGTTATAGAAGTTGGATAGCATGCTAGTGCGATGGTTAGAATGTTTATAACTGCTTTATATGCATGTTTGCATGGGGATTCCAGAGATTGCATCCCGGTTTTGGGTCTCTGTCTGTGAAGGCGACAGACCTGGGTGTTACGTTCAGAACGCGATTGCCCGACCCGTCGCGTTCTGCTTTAGAATGCGTCGTATCGAGGCATCGCGTTCTGAAGGCGACAGAGGATCCTGTCACGTTTAGGCTTCCAAAGGCTAAAGGTTTGTGCATGGCTACGTGATTAATGTTTGGTGTTATTTATTATTCATGGTATTGGTAGGCGGTGCATTGGCATGTGCCATGGTTGAGGACAATGGTGTTCACGTGGTTTGTGTGTACTTGTGTCAAGTAGTATGACGCCTACCATGGTTACCTCTCCAGTCGGGTACCTCAGGTTTTGTGTGAGCCAGACACATTAGTGCTCAGGGTTTTTCTCGGTACTTGTGTATTATTGAGGTCTGTGTCGTCTTCCTGGACACCCTCACTCTTGTGTAGAGTTGTACGTCCGGCTGAGGGAAAGACAATAGAGGGACAACGACTTGTGAGAGTTGTGTTTTGTCACTTGTAGCGAGCTCGTGGTTGGGGGTTACAGACACCAGTAGACGTACTGGGCCCTAGCTAGTCCTGTTTTCCAGTGCCTCACTTTAGGGAGCTCTGGCCAGAGTCCCTAAAGGTGCCAGGCATGGGCCTGCGGTAGTGTGGTCCGCAAGCGTGGTGTTGGTTGGTCTCCACAGTTTCTTGGCTTGTTGTGGTGGAGCGGTAGCTGGACCTTTTGTCTGTGGCTGCGAGGTTGAGAGGTAGTCATGCATGGTTTGTCCGAGTTAGTTGCTGGTGTCGCGAACTAGTCTTTGTGACCCAAGTGTGGTGTTCTCTACTCTAGTTCGTACACTTGGACGAGGTTTGCCGTTTATTTATTAAAGGCTGATTTCTTTAATAGCTTGTGATAAATGTTATTTATAGCTTTATTATCATGCGTAGATAGTTATGTAAATTGTGTAGTGTAGCTTCCTGCTTCTATACTTTGTGAGTTTGGTTTTATATGGCTTTTGGAGGAGTTTCCCTACTGAGCTAGTGACTTGCGAGGCTCACCCCTACTCCTTTCAGGTGAGGGAGAGCAGGAGGCTTCCTGCCCTTCTTCTAGTTCTGAGCCGCACCGCAGCAGAGTTGGGTCTACATCACCAGCAGTGTAATCTTTACTTTCTATTCACCTTGGGGTATGCCCCAGGTTGCTGTACTTTGTAGTTGACTATAGTTGAGAACTGGCTATGTATATTTAATGTAAACATTTGTGAGATGTGGAATCTTATATATATTTGAGTTGTTTCCTTTATATTTCTACAGACATGTGAATGATATCCCTTGCGAGGCTACAACTCGTTCGCGGGAGGCAGAGTCGGATAGAGCTCGTTATTAGGTTAACGGGTTTGAATGGCGAGTACCACTACAGTTGGTATCAGAGCAAGGTCTGTGTGAATATAAAGGAATTGAAAATTTACATAGCATGGTCTCTACTTTAGTTCATTGCTGTTAGTTGACCCTGGTTTTTGTTGGAATGATGTATGTGCAGGATCAGAAATGACAGATAGGAGAGATTGGGGAGGTGGTAGAGACGAGCCATAGGAGACTACACAACAGTTGATTGAGAGGCTACGGGAAAGTATTACAGAGATCCAGACCAGACTGGATTAGCAGGCACCGGTACAGCCAGTAGCTGAGGTACCACAGATCATGGAGGAGGCAGTACCAGTGGCACCGCCCCCACCACCACCAGGATTCGAGGTACCACCGGTTGTACCCATACTTCCAGTAGTACCCGCACAATTAGCCAGTGTAAAGGAGCCTACAACATTAGTGGAGAGGTTTTTGTGATTGCAGCCACCTACTTATTTCGGAGGCCCAAATCCAGATACAACAGAGCACTGGATACATGAGATAGAGAGAGTTTTTGTTACTATGAGATGCTCATAGGCTGATAGGGTGATACTAGCTACCTATCAGTTGCATGGATTTGCACAGGAGTGGTGGAGATTAAAGATGCAGACAGTGTTTGCTGGAAGAACAGAGGATACCATCACCTGGACAGAGTTTTTGGGGTATTCAATGATACATTCTTTCCAATTCAGATACAACAGGCAAAGAGGGAGCAGTTCCGGACATTGCAGTAGGGGAATCTATCGGTATTAGAATATCAGATGAGGTTTATGGCGTTAAGAAGATATGCCCCATATGTGGTTACAAATAATGCTATGATGGTGGAGTATTTTATTCGAGGATTGCAACCAGAGCTACAAGATGCGGTGATTCCTCTTATGTGTGGGACAGTGGAGGAAGTAGCGCAGAGGGCAGCGATTCTAGAGAGGACTGTGCATGCTAGACAGTCAGGAGGGTTAGGCAGCTTTCGGCTTCTGCAACAATCCCCAAGTATCAGCAAGGGTAAGGCACCCTTGGAAGCATCATTACCATCCGGATTTGCGAAGTGGGGTAATAAATTAAAGAAGATATTCAGAGGACGAGGTGGTGGTAGACAGTAGGGCTTCCAGCAGAGTTTCCATCCAGGTTTACAGCAGGGCCGAAGTTTTAGGTCATCTCCAGAAGAGTAGCAGCAGAGCACAGTAAGGCAACCCACAACTTTTCCAAGTTTCAGGTGTTATAATTGTAGGCAGCCAGGGCATTTAGCTAGAAATTGTCCGCATCCTTGGGATTACAGTTATGGTAGAGGGGTGCAACAGCAACATTAGCCATTCCAGTAGCCAGCAGTAGAGCGAGGTAGAGGTCCACCTTTCTAGAGGGGACGAAGTCGAGTTATGGCTATTACCAGAGCACAGGCGGAGGCATCCAACCTGATTGAAGGTATATTACCTCTCTTTGAATTTTCTGCTAGAGTGTTGATTGATCTAGGTGCTTGGCATTCATTTATTTCTGAAGATTTTATGGATATCATGGTTCACCCTTTAGAAGAGAGGCAGTGTGAGTTAGTTGTAGAGGTTCCTTCTGGTGGTTTTATGCTCACCTTATGTTATTTAGATGATGTTCCGATTATAGTACAAGGGAATCAATTGTCAGCAAGGTTGTATGCACTATAGTTGAAAGAGTATGATGTGATTCTGGGAATGGATTGGCTAGAGGCCTATGGGGCAGTGGTGGACTGTAGGAAGAAGAAAGTTAGATTTTGTCGACCTAGTGGAGCTGTGTTTGAGTTCCAAGGTATGCCGTTTTACACTCCTAAGTTTATTATTTCTACACTTAGGGCTAGTAGGTTGATTAATGCTGGGTGTGTAGCATTTCTTGCTTCAGTCAGTTTAGTTGAGTTAGGCAAGTTTGTAGAGATGGCACCAGTGGTTAGAGAATTTACAGATGTGTTTCCAGAAGAGTTGCCAGGGCTAGCTCCACATAAGGAGGTGGATTTCACAATAGAATTGCAGCCAGGTAGTATGCCAACCTCAAAAGCACCTTAGAGGATGGCACCAGCAGAGTTGAAGGAATTGAAGAAGCAGCTGCAGAAGTTGTTAGAGAAAGGTTTTATCAGACCCAGTCACTCACCATGGGGAGAACCAGTGTTATTTGTCAGAAAGAAAGATGGTAGTTTGAGAATGTGTATAGATTATCAGCAATTGAACAAGGTTACTATCAAGAACAAGTATCCATTTCCCAGAATTGATGATTTATTTGATCAACTACAGTTAGCTAGTGTATTCTCTAAGATTGATATGAAGTCAGGATATCACCAGCTAAGGATTAAAGAAGAAGATATTGACAAGACAGCTTTCAGGACCAGATATGGGCACTATGAGTTTGTGGTTATGCCATTTGGACTGACCAATGAACCAGCAACATTTATGAATTTGACGAACAAAATATTTCACCCTTCTTGGATCTTGCCCGAAACCCAGAAAAATGCTACACCCTTCACGATAGACTTATAACTCAAAATACAGAGGTCTTTGGACAAAACTTTGAATATGAAAAGTGTCGAGGACAACGAGTATAAGAGAACCACAATTTTGGTTTGACCCAATTTGGCCTCGATTTACGTGAAACACAGTAAGAACACATAAAGCCCTAAACATACACGACTCTTGGAAAATACTTAATACGACTCACATGGTTCATAAAAATTGGGGAAAACACATGCATATGAAACTAGACTCGAAGCTCTTTCCATTGGTATGTGCAATGTTTAGATTAAGCTCGAGAACAGCTACCTTTGAGTGGATCTAAGAGAGGTCTATGCACAGATCGCAGCAGAGAAAGGTTGGGGAAGAAGCTCGGGTTCTTGGCTATTCTCCTCCTCTCTTGGTGCCCTAGCTCGCCTCCTCACGACCCCAGCACGATGGTGAACCTTCCCAACTAGTCTTATGATGATTATTTATATGATTAGGGTTAATTTCAAGTCCTAATGAGACTAGGAAGGGTGGGTTGCGGTTTTGGCTTGGCCCCTTCCATGTTTTGGGGATTCTCCTCCCAATTGAAGTAGCAAGACCATTAGGAAACCTCCTAACATGGCTGGGTACGAATTTGGTTTCTATGCATGGCTAATTGGCTTTGTTTTAGCCCTAAATTTCCCTTTCCTATTTTCTGCACAATTATGGTCATGATGTTTTGGGGTTTAATGTTATTGTGTTTCGTTCTTTGGCCCAATAAGAGTGTAACGACCCACTTCCAACCGGTACGGTTATACCAACCCACATCGGATGAGAGCAAGCCGCTACAGGGGAGAATACCCCAACAAGTAACAAGTGAGCTGAGATATACACAAATAGAAATGAATAGTGCAACGGAATTTTAAATAAGTCTTATTCCATCAACTTTTAATCCACATACCATAGTCTATATAGTCCAACAAGAGATATCATAAACAAAATAAATTTCCAATCACATAGCCGACTCCAAGTACATATGATCAAATTCAAATTACAATTGTAGCATTACATACTATGAAAAATAAATTACAATTCTTCAATCCACTCTTCCAAGTCCAGTTCAAATCTTCCTAGCTCCTCTGCTGCTAAGTTTCCTGAAATGTTTAGCAAGAGTGAGTCTATAAAATAGACTCAGCAAGTAACTTAAGATTCAAAACATACATGCTTTCTAATAATTTAACACACTAGAATTTCAGCAGTTGAAATCATACATGCTATGTTATAACAAAGATAATTTCACATGGAATTGTATTAAACAACTATTCTAACACATGTAAAACTATAATCTAAACAAGATTACTAACATCATGGTATCACTAACATGAGTAAAATATGCATTCACATGTTTTCATACTTTACATAAATCATTGTAAACTTTGCACAACTAAACCATGGAAACATATACAAGATAGGTAGTACTCTTAGCATGATTTCTAACTCAATTTACATACAAACATAACACTTTACTATACATTTAGCTTGCTGTTTTTATATGAATTTTATCATATTCATATAACATTTGCATATGGATCACATTTAACTATATAGTATAATACCCAACACATGTACATCAAATAGTTCTAATTTCATGGATATGAAAGCATAAACTTACACTTGGTACTAAAAGTAATATCTCTTTTATCACTTGACAATTACTATATTAACATATGCATACCAAGGAGTGATCTAATTCATGGGTACAATGGCACACATTCATACATAGCAATAGATAGAATATCAATTAAACAATATTGTCATTTACACTTGTACTATTTTTCTCGTTACATGCACACATATAATTAACCTTGGCTTTCACATACACTCACTTTTACTCTATCACACAATCATTTACACACTTTTCCCCATTGTTTTCACTTACACATTCACATATTTCTTATCATTTCACTTCGCACATAACATGTGCCACATTTACATATATCTTGCACATACCTTGTGCCATAAACACATATCACTTTACACATATTTCACATTATTTTATACATTGCCAAGACACAGCCCAAACCACCACTAGACGATCATATAACACACACATTCACTTTCATGTACTTAATCATCGACACAGTGATAAAGTCTTAGTTCCTGCAGAAACCGGGGAAAGCCCTTCCCACCATTACCAGTGGAACCTGTCCACCTCCAGGATTTTACAAGACCCTTTGCCAGGGTATAACAATTTATCAAGACCCTTACCCAGGGTATCACATATCATATTGAGCCTTCCCGTAGGGGCACTACTACGGTACAGCTCCAAGCATCTAGGGTGGCAGTGTCTTATGGGCACATTTGTTTATCTTGACATATTAGCCATTTTACACACATTTATCACTTATTCTCACACTTCCCATGCACACACATATACTCTTACATAATTCATACATGCATAATTTCTCATTTGCTGAATTTAACCACACTGTTCCAATTGACAATTAATCATAATATGAATCCTATCATACTGAAATTGACTGAATTACATCAAATCACATTAAACATGCTCACATGGTCATTTTCTCATTTAAAATCCATAACCATACCTACTGTCATCCAATTAACCTGAGATTTTTATCACAGAATTAAAATAGTAAACATATCACATTCACAATTTTACAAATTTTTCTGATCATAAAATACATTTATAACCATTAAAACTAATTACAGGTGCATCCATCACTAATTTCTCTTAAGTAATCATTTCAGTAAAACAAATGTATATGACAGTGTAATTACGTAAACACAACCATCACAAGCTTACAGAAATTTCAAGAAACCCTAACTCACAACTGACAATTTTTCACAAATTAAATGGGGTCAGAATGCACTCACAGTCCAATTTTCCTAATTTTAATAATTTACACAAATCACAAAATTTACCAAAATCTCATGATATGACCTAATGACTGTATATGACCCCACATAAAAATTTCAGTATGTGCACATATCTAGAATTCATTTAAACAATCAAAGAAGATCAAATAGTACGTTTTTCAAGACTGAAGAAGTAGACGTCAAGGGATGTTGCCGTTTACTTCTAACTGAAGAACTTGACTGCAACCTATGTTGCCGTTAACCTCTCCCAGCAGCACACACAGATCGCACTTCATACAAGGGTGAATTTGGGGTTCCAGGACGCGAGGAAAAATTCAAAAAAATGCTGGGACCTAGGGGACATGTATAGGATTGAGATCTATAGGTTACTTGCCTTTGTAAAAATCCCCAATTGGTTTTAATTGTTGGAGAAGCTCTCCTCGGCCAGTGCCAAAGAGCCTCCAAAATCTCCCAGATCCGGGTTCTTCTGTTGATGAAACTTGCTCCTTAGAGTTGAGACCTCTTCTTGGATGTATTGGCTATCCACCAGATGTTGTAGCTCCTCAGAAAGCTCCTCCAGTTGCCGGATAAAAGTCTCCAAATATCAGCTTTTCACCATCTCGGTGTTGGGGTTTCAGCAAATGTCAAAAGCCTTCCCCTCGCCCTAGGATGGGTGCTTTATAAGCTTGAGGGTTGGGGTACGCACTAGGGTAGGTTACCTAAGGTTTAGGAAGGGTTTCCTAAATTGGAACCAACTAAAATGCGAGCATTAACAATTCTGGAACCGTTACGCAGGAGGATATTGACGTCAACATCGGTTGTAGTCAACCTGGAAGTTGACGTCAAGGTCTGGCCGCCAGAGTGGAGTTCGCGTCCAGGGGGTGGCCGCCCACTGGCCCTTGGCGTCAAGGGATGTGGACGCCAACTGGGCCTCTGCAGGTTGGCGGCACAGTGCTGGCCGCCAACTGTGCCAGACGGCCCAAAACATTGATTTTGTCCGATTTAACATATATTGAGGCTCCAACAATATAGTATGAACATAATTAAATATTTTTACACTAATTACATGCATTATACATTATTTGTAAATATAATTTACACCAATCTCAATTTAAGATAACATACATTAAGTGGCATACATATGTATACTTATGCACCATAGTTACATGTATTTAGCACAAATTTCAATATAAATGTAATACTCACACTATTTTCTAGATATCATACATGTCATAATCAAGTAATGATTATTGCAATAAGTAAATATCAAATGTACCATATTAGTTTTATACCTCTATACGCGTACAATGTATAATTAAGTACAACATGCATGAATAGCACCTCACATTATATGCGTAGCATCATTTTAATATATCATGCATAATATTTAAATAGATACCTTATAAACAAGATTGGCTAATTACTTATATTCATGAAAATAATATACACCCACACATATACACATGTGAAATAATTAATTATAACATGTATAATTTTTTTATGCACACCATATATGCAAGAACGAGCAAACATCTCATACATAGTATATAAGTGGACAAAAATTCGGGGGCCTTACAGTTGTCTTGGCCCAATATAATTTAAATGGTTGATTCTACTTCTTGGGAGTTTAATTATGACTTTTATTTTATGTTTACTTAACATTTTTTTATTGCTATTTTTCTTAAATTTTAAATCAAAAAAATTTGGGGTGTTACTATCACGGCCCTCCAATTTAACAGCGGAATAAATCGGAGGGAAACGCGAACAACGAGTATGGTAACGACAATTGCGCATACTTTCGCAAACATCAAAGCATCTAATGAACAATAATTGAAATAACTTCTTGATTTCATTATAAAATCACTAAGACCATTACAACCACTAATTCGAAGCCAATACATAGGGCTCAATGACATCATTACATTGAAAAGAAATCTAAAGCAATAACTACTAGACTCCAATTGTGCTAGGGTAACTTCGTCATTTGACTCCGGGTCACTCATCACTCGAGTCCGGTCCCATAGGTACGTATAACGTCATTTTCCGACTTACCTGAGACACAATAACAAATAACGAAGGGTAAGCGATAACGTCCAGTAGGACTTAAATCTCAATAGTCAAGCAGGCTTTAAATGATTAATGCTTTAAATGGTAGAGTAACTAATGATAGAGAGAGTCATGTAAAGTCAAGAAAGCAATAGCACAAGTAACATGATTCAAATAGCAGACGGATCAAGTATAGCATGATGATTAAAGTCAAGTCACGATAGAAATGATAACAACAATAACAAGTAAAGTCATGGTCAAGAATAGCAAGCGACATGTATAGCAAGGCGAGAGATAGTATTTGGCCACATAGAGAGTAAATTACACTTTGACTGATTTTCATCAATCGAGATAGTACAGCACTTTTGATTAACTTTCGTCAATCGAAATAGTAATGACACTTTGGTTTTCCGTAGATAGCCGAGAGAGAATATAGCACTTTTATCGTCAATAGATTAAACGAGAGAGTATAGCACTGTGATCAAGTCACGATAGAATGCAATAACTCAAGATAGCAAGTATCAAGTAGTGCAAGTAGAGAGTACGAGAGTAGTCGCTCAATAACATGACAATAACGGTTCAGTAACAGTCAACGATAGCACAGTAATCGTACAGTACATTTGAACTCATCAGACTAGCAGTAATAGAATAACAGTCAGATGTCTAGCTAATTCAGAACAGTCAGTCAGAACCGATGCAAATGCAGACACCGTCTATAGCCCCTGCAGGTATTTTCGGGTGGCTCTCTGCCCCCAGGACTATATTGGAGCCCCTCAGACACTCTCCGTGCCCTACACAGTATGCATTCGAGTCAGTAGAGTCACAAGACCCATTTTAGCGCTAGACAGTCATGAACAGTTCAAAACAGTAGGAGCCACACAACTCAAAGGATAACAAGAGAGTACTAGATGAATAGACGAGAGAGACGAGATGGTAGAGTGAACGTGAATAGATGAGCGAGTAGAATATAGATGAGATCTTATGGTCATTGCACATGAAACATCGAGTAACGAGCGATAGTAACAGTTGCAAAACACACGCGTCTGGTGTTTGCAGTCAGGTGGAATACCCAACCCTTTCGTTGGCCTCGTTATGCACAGGTCTAGAGGTCTGGCGTGATTCAAGATAAGAGAGAGAACAATCTAAGGCTGTACGGATCTTACTGATCCCTAGAGTGTATCATAGGTGTTAGGGTACAACTAGCTCGTCGACCATGTGGGAATCCATGGACAGAAGAGACTTACGGAGGCCTTGAATAAAGACTCACTAGTCCAGCAGAAGGAGTATCCGACGGAAAGTTCGTCCAAGTCAAGAGAGAGTGTGTATAGAAATAAGTGCCGGACGTTCTAGAGGAATTCTAGAACAGTGGAGCGTCGATAACGGTATTCCCAAAACAACGCGAGAAACAATAGACAAGTCTATTAAAAATAGGGCAATTAAATATATAACTGAAATCAATTGCTAAATGTACTGTGTGACAATTTTCATGCCAAGTTAAGCCATATTGGATGGTTCAAAGTGAGTGCACGTGTAAGAGAAAATCATGGACAAGATAGATCATGTGATTAAATTGAATTAATTAAAATATATTCAATAATTACAACTTCGTCTTTCTATGTACAAGATAGTTAATAGGACATGGGGTGACTGTATAACAATAGACCATGCAAAAAGGCGGGTTTTCATGCAAAAAGCTAGAACGCGACTCACCCTTGTAAGGGTCGTGATGGGGTTCAGGTAGAACATGACAGGGCCTTGTAAGGATCGCGACGGACTTGTCTGAACAGGTAGGCAGATCACGACAGGGTCATATGAGGATCGCGACAGGTCTATAAGGGCGACGGCCAGATCGCGACAGGGTCATATGAAGATCGCAACAGGTCTATCAGGGCGGCGGCCAGAACGCGACGGGGTACCCTGTCGCGATAAGATCGCGACAAGTTCTTGTGTAGCGATGGCCCTGAGAACGCGGCCTATCAGGCCATCACGTTCTCAGGTTCTGAGCCTGAGTTCGAGTAGGAAAAGGACAGAGCCTCGGATTGCGGGCCAACTTTCTATCTTTTGACACATGGTCGTTCAAAAAATCATAACTAATTGTATAGTCAATGAAAAATCATGAAACCAGTTGCAAAACGACCTAGACATGCATGGGTACTTACAGTAAAAGGAATTGGAAAACAAACATGGTTTTGATAGGCTTTAATCAAATCAAACATGGAGAATAGAATACTAAGAACAGTTGAGATGAAAAAATTAATTCGCAAGATAGGATGCATGAAAATTAGGGCTTTCAGGGGCGAAAGTTCCCTAACGATCATCAGTATCTCCAATAAAAATTTCAAGGCATGGGGTTTAGTATACATGGAGAACAAGAATTATGAAGAGGGTTCGGGGTCAAGCTAGTTGCAGAACTTCGAAATTAAAGAAGTAATGACTGGCTCGATGATAAATCATGAACTTGAGGGTATTGTACCTGGTACATGGAACGATCTACAATCAAAATCTCATTAATTTTGCTCGTGAGAATGCCTACCTTGACTCGATTTCCTCTTCTAGGGCTAGAACTTGAAGAACTCGGGATGAAGCTTGATGAAGCCTTCTCCCCACGAATTCACCTCCTCCTTGGCCTCTCCTCCAGGTCCAGCAAGCCCCAGCAACGTGTTAGGGCCAGCCATGGAGAGATTGGAGAGTATTTATGCTTGTTGGGTTTCTATTTCCTAATAGGACTCTAACTCCTATTAAATTCTAAATTTCCTATTTCTAAACCTCCTTCCACGGTTGCCATGTCCAATTTGGGTTAGGATGGGAGTTAAATTCGTGGCCAACCTATTAGGGTAGGTTTAGGAATCTAATTCTAACTCAAACTTCTTATTTTAATACTTTAATACATTTTTCTATTTAGGTAATATTTAAGTTACAAATTGAGAGTATTTTCCTATTATTTCTCTATTAAAAATCCCTATTTTGGCCCAATAAATTTTATATGGTCTATTTATCAAAACCCATTATTTATTGGAATTTATCTTATGGGATTTCCCTTTTTAATTAGGGAATAATAGAGTTACGGATTTTATTATATTTTTTCATACTTGATTTTATTCATGGACTATGAGCGGTCCATTGGTCCAATTCTGATAATGGATAATCATTTCATGATGTTGGAAGTCTCTCTGACATGTTCGTTTGTTTTATGGGCGCGTTATCTTTCCGTGTTAACGATTTTCTGACTTGGTTTCCTAATTTGGATAATTAGTCACGTTGTGACATACGTTTGGCCAATCGGATTTTTCGTTGCATGAATTTCTTCGTGGAACACTTAGGGATAATGTCTGGGGTTGATTTATAATTTTTAAGTAATTTTCCGATGTATTCTTGCAAATATGATAATGGTACGCATGTTTCTATTATTTCGATTTAAAGAAATTATTATTTCAAATTTTGTAAGTATTAAATTTTCCAGGTTGCTACAGTTACATTGCAGATGCACTGAGTAGAAAGATAGTTTTGAGCCAAATGATGATTAGAGAATGGAAATTATATGAAGATATAGTAGAGAATTCATTATTTGTGCCACATAATTAGCAGCGAGCAGTGTTAGCAAACAAGGCAGTGGAGCCTTCTTTGTATTGGCAGACAGTAGAAGCACAAAAAATGTTGGTCCCGCTCTGATACATCTTGTTGGATCGAGATGGCACTATAGTTGTCCTAGAGAGGGGTGAATAGGACTTCTTGCGCTTTAAAATTTTTTATCTAAAAGATAAACAACACTAAATATAGTCATTAGCACTTAGTGTGATGTGTGTGAAACAAGTGTAAACTTGGAGGAAATAATCACACAAAGATACAAGAGATTTTATCCTAGTTCGACTCTTTCCACATGGAAGTCCTACGTCTAGTCCCCAAGCAAACTCTTGGGATTTCACTAACTGCCAAGCGCACTTGGCCTTCTCTCAACTGAGACGTAATACAACCACTTGCAAACCAGCAAGTCTTCCCTTCACGAAGGGGTACAAGACCACCTACATCTGTAGGTCTTCCCTTCACAAGAGGGGCACTAAAGGGTACAAACCCCCTGCGGGTTATCTAACACAGAAGTTGAAAGTTTGTGTGTCTGCTCAATAACAATGAGCAGAACACAAAGAATCAGAGAGAGAAACAAATGAAAAGTGAATCTCTACTCTTTCTGAAACAAAGGTGGACTGAAAAGATCTGCAATGCAGAAAACCACCAAGGAAGAAGACTTCTAAAAGCCAATGGAGAGCTTTCAAGTCGAGGCTTGAAGAGTGGCTCTCTTTCTCTTTGAGTGGCTCTTCTAGCTTTCAGATTGGAGTGGAAGGTGAGCTTCTATTTTCTTCTATGTATGTGTATCTCTTCTTGTTGCTACTTGTAGCTTCTACAGACTTCAAGCTTCGGCTTCATATATATGAGCTTCAAATTTGCCCGTTTGAATTTTGGCCGTTGGAAGCCAGCCATTGAAGGATTTCCGTTGAGAGGAGATTTTGATCTTCTTAGGTTTGTCCATCAAATCTTTAGCTTCATGAGTCCCAACGTCTTTAGGCTATATTTTGTAGCTTCATGCTTGAAAGACAGCTTTAATAAAGTTTTGTGAACTCCATGTGCAAAGCTGGGAGCAAACCATGCTTCATAAATGTTCTGCAAGCCTAAAAGAACAAGACAAAAGAATATACCTCCATACATACCTTCGGAGGTAGGTTAGATAAAAGAATATAAAGTATGAGGAAGTTCAGACAGAAGTTCAGAGCATTTAAGACAGAATAGATAGTTGCACACGATCTCTTTCTGAAAGTCATGGGGTCTCTGACAGTGGTAGGTAGGTTCTGACAGATAGCCCATATATCTTATACATGTCAAGCATTTGATTTCTTGACCATCTGTCGAACAACTTATCTTCCTGTCAGTGGAAGGGATAACAAAATATATCTAAATCTTTTATAGATCTCAAAAAAGGATATTTCACAGATGACTAATATTGAATAAAATATTTTCCCGCCAAAAGGTAATTTGAATTTTTTATAAACTGCAGGAAACATGATTTATAAGACTTAAGGAAACTATCTTTATATAAAAGATATTTCAATGAAAAATTCATGTAATGATTACATTAAGTTTTGCTTACTGATAGAAACATAAAAAATCATCTAAGAGCAGGTATACAGAAGTTGATATGAGAAACTTTGACTTTCAAGCATTCGGAGTAAGAGACAGCAATAGAACTGCAAAACTTCGACCTTCAGATGTAATCGATGTTTCATATAGGTAATCGATGTTTGAGTGTAATTGATGTTTGAATGTAATTCTTGTATGAATGTAATCGATGTTGAAATGAAGTCGATATGAACATAATCCATGTATAAGTGTAATCGATGTTGAGGCATAATCGATGTTGGAATGAAATCGTTGTTCGAATGAAATTGTTGTTGAAGTCAATATTTGAATGAAATCGATGTTCAAGTGAAATCGATGTTTGAATGGAATCGATGTTCAACAGAAGTTGATGTTTGAATGAAATCGATGTTGAAGTCGATGTTTAAGATGAAATCGATGTTCAATCAGAAGTTGATGTTTGAATGGAGTCGATGTTGAAGTCGATGTTTGAATGAAATCGATGTTCAATAGAAGTTGATATTTGAATGGAGTCAATGTTGAAGTTGATGTTTGAATGAAATCGATGTTGATCCGAAATCGATGTTCAACAAAAGTTGATGTTTGAATGGAGTCGATGTGGACTTAGAAAAAATCTGAGGAAACCAGTAGCTCTCGACAGGCAGGTTGCATCTATCGACAGCCTAGCCCCTGATTCAGAAATATAGTTCTGGAAGGCACATATGCTGTAGTTTCTGTTGACAGCCGATGATCATCAGTCGACAGTCGTCATTCAAACATAGTGTTTATAACATATGTTTTTCTGTGATATTACTATAGTGTATTTGAGGATTATTTATGCAGATAGTTATGCACTCATTGAATATTCAAACTTATACATGAAATGCATGAGTTTTCAGATTAATATCAGAACATGATATGACATAAACATAAAATTTATTTGGTCATGAGTTTTAGTTATCACCAAAACATGAGATAAACAAAAGAGTGGTTCATAAACATAAAATTTATTTAGTCATGAGTTTTAGTTATCACCAACACATGAGATAAACAAAAGAGTGGTTCAACAATCTCTCCATTTTTGGTGATGACAATACTCATGTGAATTTTCTTGAAATGGGAAGTTGGAAACAGAAAATTCAGACATAAAATACTCTTCCCCTTTTTGTCAAAATCCAAAAAGAAAGGATCTTACCATTTGTATGTTCCCTCTTGTAAAGACTTCTTACCAATACTACCTGTGAGTTTGAATGAGAGGGGTTCAACATTTGTCATCAATTCACATCTCCTCCTTAGTGTATGCTCCCCCTGAATGTGAGGCTCCCCCTTGATATGAGGCTTATTCAGATTTTCAGGAATTTTCACTTGTTGGTCTTGTTGTTTCTTGACATATCCACTTGTTGTTTGTCAAGTCTTCAAGATTTTTGCCTGCATTGATCTTAAAAACAAACATACTTGCAAACCATTGTTAGTAGCATTGTATTTTAGGGAATAATCAACAAAAAGAAATGTAAGTTTATAAACTAAAACTAAAAACTAAGGATGACTATTTCCTCTTCAGATAGGAATGAATTGAAGAGTAGATAGTCACCAATCGGATGCTTTTGAGCATCCTTAACCATACCCATTTGAATGTCTTTTTGTTTTGTTCATAAAAGGTGGATTGGCATTTTCTTCTTCTTCAGTGCTAGGGCAACCTGATGAGTTGTTCATTGAAGGTGTCTTCTGATGTAGCCCTTGGAACTTTGGTATCTCACGCTCATCTTCTTCTTTAACACTTTCCTCTACAGCGATATTCTCCTAGGGAAGATTTTGAAACTCTCCCTTAACTTGAGATTCCTCCCCCTGAATGGGTGCTTCTTCATCAACTTCCATCATACTCTCAGCATGATATTGGTCCAATACTTCTTGAATGAAGATAGTTAGAGGAGGTGAAGTCATAGCTTCCCGTCTAGTTTCTTTAGACACTTGAGCATCAGTGTCTTTTTTTGGAACTAGAATGATCTCATCTTGAGGAGTTTTTGGATTTTCTTCAACTTGAGCAACATGTTCCTCAACTATCGTGGGTTCTCCTTCATATTTGAGTTAAAGCTCATCCCACATATCTTTGGCAGATTTACATGCTAATAATCTACTAAATTCTCTTTTTGATAAAGCAAAACATAGATAGTTTTTTGCCTTAAAATTTAGAGACAATTTAACTTTATCAGCTACTCTAATTGCAGTATTACCTTCAGCAGGAGTAATAATGAAATCACCTTGTTCTATTACCTGCCACAGATCAAAATCTATGCCTCTGATGAAGCATTCCATCCGCATCTTCCAGTACTGATAATCCCCACCATCAAAGAATGGTGGTCTGGTAACAGACTGACCTTCACAGTTGTGGCCTTCAGCTGCCATCTCTTCTCAAATCTTTCGATTCTTCTGAGAAGACCTCGCTCTGATATCACTGGTTGGTCCCACTCGAATACAACTTGTTGGATCGAGAAGGCACTATAGTTGTCCTAGAGGGGGGTGAATAGGACTTCTTGTGCTTTAAAATTTTTTTATCTAAAAGATAAACGACACTAAATAGAGTCGTTAGTACTTAGTGTGATGTGTGTGAAACAAGTGTAAACTTGGAGTAAATAATCACACAAAGACATAAGAGAAGATGGAAGTCCTATTCCAGTCCCCAAGCAAACTCTTGGGATTTCACTTGCCAAGCGCACTTGGCCTTCTCTCAACTGAGAGGTAATACAACCACTTGCAAACCAGGAAGTCTTCCCCTCACCAAGGGGTATAAGACTACGTACACCTGTAGGTCTTCCCTTCACAAGAGGGGCACTGTAGGGTACAAACCCCTTGTGGGTTATCTAACATAGAAGTTGAAAGCTTGTGTGTTTGCTCAATAACAATGAGTAGAACACAGAGAATCAGAAAGAGAAACAAATGAAAAGTGAATCTCTACTCTTTCTAAAGCAAAGGTGGACTGAAAAGATCTATAATGCAGAAAACCACCAAGGAAGAAGATTTCTAAAAGCCAATGGAGAGCTTGCAAGTCGAGGCTTGAAGAGTGGCTCTCTTTCTCTTTGAGTGGCTCTTCTAGCTTTCAGATTGGAGTGGAAGGTGAGCTTTTATCTTCTTATATGTATGTGTATCTCTTCTTGTTGCTACTTGTTGCTTCTATAGACTTCAAGCTTCGGCTTCATATATATGAGCTTCAAATTTGCCTGTTTGAATTTTGGTTGTTGGAAGCTAGCCGTTGAAGGATGTCCGTTGAGAGGAGATTTTGATCTTCTTAGGTTTGTCCATCACATATTTAGCTCCATGAGTCCCAACGTCTTTAGGCTATATTTTGTAGCTTCATGCTTGAAAGACAGCTTCAATATTGTTTTGTGAACTCCATGTGCAAAGCTGGGAGCAAACCGTGCATCATAAATGCTCTGCAAGCCTAAAAGAACAAGACAAAACCATATACCTCCATACATACCTTCGGAGGTAGGTTAGATAAAAGAATATAAAGTATGAGGAAGTTCAGAACATTTAAGACAGAACATATAGCTTCACACGATCTCTTTCTGAAAGTCATGGGGTCTCTGACAGTGGTAGGTAGGTTCGAACAGATAGCACATATATCTTATACATGTCAAGCATTTGATTTCTTGACCATCTGTCGAACAACTTATCTTCCTGTCTGTGGAAGGGATAACAAAATATATCTAAATCTTTTACAGATCTCAAAAAAGGATATTTCACAGATGACTAAAATTGAATAAAATATTTTCCCGCCAAAAGGTATTTTGAATTTTGTATAAACTACAGGAAACATGATTTATATGACTTAAGGAAACTATCTTTATGTAAAAGATATTTCAATGAAAAATTCATGTAATGACTACATTAAGTTGTGCTTACTGATAGAAACATAAAAAATCATCTAGGAGCAGGTATACAGAAGTTGATATGAGAAACTTTGACTTTCAAGGAGTCGGAGTAAGAGATAGCAATACAACTGCAAAACTTTGACTTTCGGATGTAATCGATGTTTCATATAGGTAATCGATGTTTGCGTGTAATTGATGTTTGAATGTAATTGATGTTGAAATGAAGTCGATGTGAACATAGTCCATGTATAAGTGTAATCGATGTTGAGGCATAATCGATATTGGAATGTAATCGTTGTTTGAAAGAAATCGTTGTTGAAGTCGATGTTTGAATGAAATTGATGTTCAACATAAGTCGATGATTGAATGAAATCGATGTTTAAGATGAAATCGATGTTGAAGTCGATGTTTAAGATGAAATCGATATTCAATCAGAAGTTGATGTTTGAATGGAGTCGATGTTGAAGTCGATGTTTGAATGAAATCGATGTTCAACAGAAGTTGATGTTTGAATGGAGTCGATGTTGATCCGAAATTGATGTTCAACAGAAGTTGATGTTTGAATGGAGTCAATGTGGACTTAGAAAAAATATGAGGAAACAAGCAACTTTCAACAGGCAGGTTGCATCTGTCGACAGCCCAACCCCTAATTCAGAAATATAGTTCTGGAAGACACATATGTTGCAGTACCTGTCGATAGCCGATGATCATCTGTCGACAGCCACTGTTCAAACATAGTGTTCTGTTTTTCTGTGATATTACTATAGTGCATTTGAAGATTATTTATCCAGATAGTTATGCACTCATTGAATGTTCAAACTTATACATGAAATGCATGAGTTTTCAGATTAATATCAGAACATGATATGACATAAACATAAAATTTGTTTAGTCATGAGTTTTAGTTATCACCAAAACATGAGATAAACAAAAGAGTGGTTCAACAGAGAACATATGAGAATTTGGTGGATATTGTAAAAATGGAAAAGGTTACACTTGATAATGACAGTGTGGTTAGACTTAAGGGCCGATTGTATGTTTCAGCAGAAGCCGAAGTCAGACAGAAGGTATTAGAAGAGGCTCACAGGTCCAGATACACTATTCGTCCAGGCACCACAAAAATGCATCATGATTTGAAGAAGCATTTTTGGTGTCCAAATATGAAGAAGGAAATCACATAATTTATATCAAGATGTCTGGTATGTCAACAGGTAAAAGAAGAGCATCAAAGGCCAGGGGGATTATTACAGTCGTTGCCTATTCCATAGTGGAAATGGGACGACATAGCTATGGATTTTGTAGTTGGCTTACCCAGAACAACAATAGGTCATAATGGAATTTAGGTGTTTGTGGACAGATTGACTAAAGTATGTAGGTTATTGGTAGTGAGCATGTTAGCCAGATTATATGTGAACAGAATAGTACCATTGCACGGAATTCTAGTTACAATTGTCTCAGACAGAGATCCCGATTTACTTTAGGTTTCTGGAGGAGTTTATAGAGAGTAATTGTCACTGAATTGAGGTACAACTCAGCTTATCATCCGCAGACAGATGGACAAATAGAAAGAACAATTCAAACCATAGAAGACATGTTGAGGGCTTGCTGTTTAGTGTGGGGAGTTACTTGGGAGCATCACTTGGGCATCGTAAAGTTTGCTTATAATAACAGTTATCATGCAAGTATTGGGATGGCACCTTATGAAGCTCTATATGGAAGACCATGCAAGACACCATTAAATTAGCATGAGGTAGGTGAAAGGCAAGTCATGGGACCATAATTGATTCAACAATGCTAAGAAATGGTTAAATTTATTAAGGAAAAGCTTCAAACAACTCAGAGCTGCCAGAAGAGTTATGCAGATACCAGACGAAGGCCATTGCAATTTGAAGTTGGTGATTATGTGTTTCTGAAGGTTTCTCCTAAAAACGGTGTGCTATGATTCAACAGGAAAGGTAAATTGGGCCCAAGATATGTTGGTTCATTCCAAATTTTAGAAAGATTTGGTAAAAAAGCTTACATAATAGATCTTCTAGCAGACTTTACATATGCACATGATGTGTTCCATGTTTCTATGCTTAGAAGATATATTCTAGATCCCTCCCAGATAGTCAGCTACACACGAGATGATTTGAAACTAGACATGTCAATGCCAGAATATCTAGTACAGATTACAGGACGTAGAACCCAAAAGCTGAGAAATAAAGATATTGAATTAGTGAAAATTAGATGGGAAAATAGACAGGGTGGAAAGGACACATGGGAATTGGCTGAGGAAATGATGAATGTGTATCCATACTTGTTTGAGTAAGCTTTTAAATTCTTTTAGGTGATCATACCATGCATATTAATTGAAAATTTATGTGTTGAGCTTTTCTCTTAAAATTCGAGGACCAAATTTCTTTTAGGTGATAGTAATGTAGCGTAGTGACTGTTTGAACTGTGGTTTAGTGGTTGTGGTGGCTAGTGTGTGGCCTGTGGTTTGTGTTTGAGGTGTTTCCATAGGTTGTGGGGCTTTGTGGGCCGAAAATTTGGGCGCAGGGCCCCCACTAGCTCTCTGTCTGTGAATGCGACAGAGCTGGGCATCATGTTCTGAATGCGACGGTCCAGGGCATCGCATTCTTGATACCGCCATTGGGGGTTGTTCAGCTGCATGCCCACTGCATGGCGTGCGCTGGGTAGCCAGATGGCGTTAGCGATGAGAAGGCGACGGCCTACACCATCGCATTTGATCGCGACGGCAGGGTGCATCGCGTTCTTAACTCCGAAGGGTTCTTAACCTAGGTCGGCCAAACAGAGCTCAAAAGCTCTACTCGGCCAGGAGAAGATTTCTTGTGATGGTTCTTGGGTGATTTGAGGTTCTGGTGTGGTTTTCGACATGCTCTCATTGCGAGGACGTGGTACGGAGTAGGGGAAACGCCGATTATCATCGTTCTTCGCGTACTTCGTGTAGGTAGGGAGATTCCACCTTGTTTCTTGCTGTGGATTGTGTGTTGAGCATGTTTAGGCTATTATTTGAGTTATAGAAGTTGGATAGCATGCTAGTGCGATGGTTAGAATGTTTATAACTACTTTTATATGCATGTTTGCATGGGGATTCCGGAGATGGAATCTCAGTTTTGGGTCTCTGTATGTGAAGGCGATGGACGTGGGTGTCGCGTTCAGAACGCGATAGCCCGACCCGTCATGTTCTACTTCAGAACGCGTCGTATTGAGGCATCACATTCTGAAGGCGACAGAGGATCCCATCGCATTCAGGCTTCCGAAGGCTAAAGGTTTGTGCATGGCTACATGATTATCGTTTGGTGTTATTTACTATTCGTGGTATTGGTAGGCGGTGCATTGGCACGTGCCGTGGTTGAGGACAGCGGTGTTCACGTTGTTTGTGTGTACGTGGAGAGTAGTAAGATGCCTACCGTGGTTACATCTCTAGTCGGGTACCCCAGGTTTTATGTGAGCCAGGCACGTTAGTGCTCGAGGTTTGTCCCGGTACTTGTGTACCGTCGAGTTCTGTGTCGTCTTCCTGGACACCCTCACTTTTGTGTAGAGTTGTATGTTCGGATAAGGGAAAGACGACAGAGGGACAATGACTTGTGAGAGTTGTGTTTTTTCGCTTGTAGCGTGCTCGTGGTTGGGGGTTACAGACACCAGTAAGCGTACTGGGACCCAGCTAGTCCTGTTTTCTAGTGCCTCACTTTAGGGAGTTTGGGCCGGAGTCCCTAAAAGTGCCAGGCATAGGCCTGCGATAGTGTGGTCCACAGATGTGGTATTGGTTGGTCTCCACAGTTTCTTGGCTTGTTGTGGTGGAGCGGCAGCTAGACCTTTCGTCTGTGGCTGCGAGGCTGAGAGGTAGTCCTATGTGGTTTGTCCGGGTTAGTTGCTGGTGTCGCAAACTAGTATTCGTGACCCGAGTGTGGTGTTCTCTACTCTATCTCGTACACTTGGACGAGGTTTTCCGTTTATTTATTAAAGGCTGATATCTGTTAATAGCTTGTGATAAATGTTATTTACAGCTTTATTATCATGTGTAGATAGTTATATAAATTGTGTAGTGTAGCTTCCTGCTTCTGTACATTGTGAGTTTGGTTTTGTACGGATTTTGAGGGAGTTTCCCTACTGAGCCAGTGACTTACGAGGCTCACCCCTACCCCTTTCAGGTGATGGAGAGCAAGAGGCTTCCCGCCCTTCGTCTAGTTCGGAGCTGCACCACAGCGGAGTTGGGTCTACACCACCAGCAGTGTAATCTTTACTTTCTGTTCACCTCGGGGTAGGCCCCAGGTTGTTGTACTTTGTACTTGACTCTAGTTGAGAATTCGCTATTTATATTTCATGTAAATATTTGTGAGATGTGGAATCTTATATATATTTGAGTTGTTTCCTTTATATTTCTACGAACATGTGAATGATATCCCTTGCGAGGCTACGGCTCGTTCACGGGAGGTGGAGTCAGATCAAGCTCATTATTAGGTTAACGGGTTTGAATGGCGAGGACCACTACAAATACAATGCTTGATCTGAGGCAGAATCTGAGAGACAAAAAGAATTACACCAAGAAGAAGTTCTCTCAGATCTAAAACAAACTCTCACTCTCTAGACGGGATTGAAGAACAGTGCTTCATAGAGAGCTAAGAGCAAGAGTCTTTTTCTGAATGAAGGAGCGAGCTCTTCTTTCTTTTTGTCTAAAGGGATTGTCACTCATTGCGTCAACATACTTCTATTTATCATCTCTTGATGAAGTATCCATTGAAGTGTCCGTTGTGACTCTTGTCTTGAAACTTGTCTCCTGATAGATGTAGCAGGTTCAACGTAAGAGAGCTTGGAAACCTACATATAATAAATGCTTGGATAGAGACATAGTTAGAGGGAGATCATATGGATATCTTCTTTACTCTGGTCAACATGGTATGTCCACCGTTGTAAACATGTGTGAATATCGGAAATCTGCAGACAATAAATGTTGAGGGACGGACAACTCAAATGTTTCTAAACGGTCAGTCAATGTCACTGGCCATGCTGCAAGAGGATATATCAAAATGGAAATCCCATTCTGTCATCATTTAAAGTTCTAGCTGATATGTCATGAAAGTGTTAACCAGTAAAAGATGACGTGCATAGACACTATGATAAACAATAAATGCTTATGCGCAAAGGATACGCAACAGTTTGCTGGAAGATTCGAAACACACAGTATTTCAAAATAAATTTGAAAGGAACTGCGAGGCAAAATATGATTAAGACTAATTTATCATGGTTAGTAAAACTTTAATTGTAACCATAATCAAATGATTATTGTAAAGGTCATTATCAAAGTAATGCAGTCGATGTTCAAAGAATAGTCGATGTCCAAACATAATTGATGTTCAAATAAAGTCGATGCTTAGAGACAGTCGATGTTCAAGGATAATTGATGTGAACATAATCGATGTTCAAAGATAATCGATGTGAACATAATCGATGTTCAAAGAAAATCGATGTTCAGAGACAGTCAATGTCCAAAGGATAATCGATGTTGAATCATAACCGATGTGTCCATAGTCGATGTTTTAAGCGTAATCGATGTTGAACCGTAATCCATGCGAGCGTAATCAATGTTGAACCATAATCGATGTTTAAGTGAAATCGATGTGACCATAATCGATGTTGAACCGTAGTCTATGTTTAAGTGAAATTGATGTTGAGCCGTAATCGATGTTAAAACATAATCGATGTTTAAGTGAAATCGATGTAATCATAAATGATGTTGAACCGTAGTCGATGTTTAAGTGAACTATAATTGATGTGATATTGAAACAATAGTCGATGTGAACTTACAATAATAATTGATGTAGACTTATGTAATTCATATGCAATTGTCTTCTAATTTAAGGTGAGTGTATCCAACTTACATAATTTATTTCATTTGATACCTGTTGACAAACTTCAAACGAATATGTTAGTCAAAATGTTTCGGGGTTTTGTTTATCACTAAAATATATGAGTGGAGATAATTATTCATCATTCACTGGTTAGAGTGGAGAGAGCTTCTCCAGGTTTTGTGTAATAACCAACACTCGTCACTATCTTGCCTAGGTGATTGTGTACTGGCTGATTGTACTGGCCTTCTAGTGGTGGTTTGGCCAATGTGTCTGGCTACTGTTACTACTACTGTCCACTGTTACTGCTCACTGTTATTGTCTATTGCTTACTATCTATTGCTTTTTGTTTATTGCCACTGTCTACTAATTACTACCTACTTTCTTTTGTTTACCGTTATTGTTATTGTTTATTGCTTAGTATTAATGTTTTACTTATTGTCTCATAATTATATATGTAATTAGTATTGTAGTACATTCCATGTTAAAGATTGTTTATTAATATTTAGTGATTTAAATGTTATGCATGTTTATGTGTAAATTGATATCCATGAGAATTGTAGTGTGAGATAGAGTTTATATATATGTTAGCATGTGAGTGTTATATGTGTATGAGTAACATGCTATTTTAAGTTTACTATATTGTAGATCGTAAATTTAGATTTCTTGCTTACTTGCTGAGTCTACTGCATAGACTCACTCTTATTGACTTTTCAAGAGGAGATGAAGAGTTAGCAAGATCCGACGAGGAATTTGAAGAGTAGATCATGTTAGAATTTAGTTAGATTAGTTTATATTAATTGGCATTGTATTTGGACTTTGGTTTTGAGAGATTATGTTATGTTATGTTCTTTCTTTCATGGACTACATAGATTGTGATATGTGGACTATAAGTTGATGGAATAAGAGTTTTTTACTTTCTGTTGCATGTCTCAACCTATATGACTACCGTTGGGATTTTCTCCCATGTGATGATTCGCTCTCGTTTGACGTGGGTTGGTATAACCATACCTAGTGGAAGTTGGTCGTCACAAAGTTGGTATCAGAGCCACAAGGTTGAGATTGTACATAGATAGGCATCAGCTTGATTCACATCTCTAAATCTTTATACTAATAACCAAGTCCATGAATAATTAAAATAGGTTTAGAAAAGTGATAAGATAAAATATATCATAAAAATATTAGTTTTAGTAATAAATAGAGTTTGATCAAGTGTTTGTTTTGCAGGCAATGGCTAGTAGAAGGACTTGTCGTTCAGGCGTACCTGTCCAAGATGAGGAACCTAAGCGAAATGCGAGTGGAGTACAAGAGTTACCAGAACCACCCCAGCCTCCACTAGTTGACTTGGGATCTTGCATGCATGGTCTTGTGCAAGCAATTCAAGCTTAAGTTCAGACACAAACAGCTATATAGGTGTCGCTTCAAGGTCATTTTTCGACTTAGTAGGAGCGTGGTTTAGGAGGAGTGTTCATCATGTAGAGGTTCACGGGGATGGCTCCGCCTTCTTTTAATGGGGAGAACCAGCCATTGGTTGTCGAGAGTTGGTTGAGGGAGATTGAGAAGATCTTTCGAGCTATTAGGTATGCGGAGGAGGATAAGGTCAGTTTGGCTACCTACATGTTGCAAGAGAGAGCCGATGTGTGGTGGTCGTCAGTTTTGCACATGCAGTTTGGAGGCAGAGAGCAGGACCCGACATGGGCCGAGTTTACAAGATTGTTCAACTCCAAGTTTTTCCCCGAACACATACAAGAAAGGATGGAGCAAGATTTTTTGTCGCTGATGCAAGATTCGAGTTTGGTGTTGGATTATGAGGCTAGATTTGCGGAGTTCTCTAAGTATTCACCCCACATAGTGGAATATGAGCGTAGAAAGGTAAGGAAGTTTGTGATGGGGTTGAGGTCATAACTTAGGACTTGTTTGGTTGCTCTTGACCATGGGAGCATGGAAGCAGCACTTAGCGCAACATGTCGGCAAGAGGGTGAGATGGAGTTGTACTTAGAACAGAAGAGGACAATGTTGAAGAAGTCGTGCCATTCCATAGGCAGACAAGAAGAGGAAGACTTCAAGAGTGCAGCATCCAGTGTCGGTACCTTCAGAGGTAGTACCCCAGACTAGAGGATCCACGTTCAGCAGCAATCCAGTTTACAAGCACTGCGGCAAACAACACGGTGGAGACGTGTGCTGGATAGCGACTAGAAGGTGTCTCAAGTGCAGCAACAAGAGCCATAGAGTCAACGATTGTTCGAAGATAGTGAAGACCACTGCATCAGCAGCAACATCAGCCCCAGTAGTTGTCGGACTAGCAGGAGGATCAAGAGCCCCAGCTCGAGTGTACGCACTTGTGAGAGAGGATGCTGAGCAAGTGGAGGATGTCACTACAGATACCTAGTCGATCTTAGAGGGAGAAGATCCCTTTAAAGGGGAGAGAATATAAGGCCAGACATTTTTTATTTATGGTTGTGCATGTTATGTGGGTGTTTTTCAAATTTTTATACATTTAAAGTTCCCTATTTTACTCGATTTCTGGTTTCTGGTCGGAGGATATTTGTGAGACCCGAGGATTTTAGACTATGTTTTGAATGTGTTTATTAATATTTCATAATATTTTAAAGATATTCTATGTAAGAAATAATAATAATATCTATCACTTTTAAGAATTGTTGGAAAAGCTTCCAATCGATTACTGTCTAAGGTCAATCAATTGTGGAATAGGTCTTCAATCGATTGGAGAAGACAACCCAATCGATTGTTGAAGAAGTCCACTATTGATTGGTGTGTACCAATATATTGCTATTATGCCAATCGATTGGTGACTAATGCCCAATCGATTGATGACTAAAGCCCAATCAATTGCTATTATGCTCCAATTGATTGGTTAAGCTCCTATCGATTGGTGTGTAAGTGTGTATCGATTGGTTAAGCTCTTATCGATTGGTGTGTACCAATCGATTGTTGTTATGCTCCAATCGATTGGTTAAGTTCCTATCGATTGGTGTGTAAGGGTGTATCGATTGGTGATATTCCTATCAATTGTTGTTTAGCTTCTTCTAATTGGTGCTCAAATGTTCCGATTGGGGAGTACTTACACTCTTTATTTCGATTGGCTTACATATTCCATCCATTGGTCTGTCTGTTATGACTCCATTAATGATTCTGGTTTCCTAATCAAATAGTAACCACGTTTTCTTCTTGGATTGAGTTGGTTTTCCTTTATGTATTAACTTGGGAAAGTCCCTATGGGTTTGGGATCTGGTTTCCCTTCTTGAACATGACTCAAAGCTATATATATATGGCTTGGTTTCGAGTGGGATACATTTTGACCCTATGTTCTAGAGAGACTCTTGCGAGGGAGCTTGTTCGCAGAAGCCTTCTCCAACCTGGACCAGCGTGATGGTGTGCTTTTGGATGTAAGGAAGGCGTATTTATGGTGCCAACCATCCAGAAGGTGTGAAGATCGCATCAGGTTTGGGAGAACTGTCTCTTTAGCTTGGCCAAGGAGGGCTGCTTCAACCTAATTTGATCTTCAAGAAAGTAAACTGAGGGTTTAAATTCGTGATCTTAGTTTGTACGTAGTGTGTTTTTCACAGCTTTTTGTATGCATTAAAACATGAGAATTTTGGATTTGAATTCCCGAATTTAGTTCTTCCTTTCTGCTTCTTTTGGACTTGACGATAATGATAATAAGATACTGTGATGTCAAGTTAATCTTGATGGCACTATACTATATCGTCTACTCTATCGTAGCGACAATTGATATTGCCGCTAAGTTTTTCCTTCCAGATTTGTAATTTATGTTTGTTTTATGTGTATTTATATATTTATGTGTAAGATGTGCATGTGGATGGTTTTTGCCTGTGACCTAGGTTATTTTAATATTATGGGATCATCGTATTATATACGATTTTCATATTACTATAACAATGTTTTATAATTTTCTTTACAAGAAAAGTGATGGGAAATTGTGAGAAAATAAATATAATTATCCTACGCTTTATTCATATTGAGTAAAATCGTGATATTTTGTAGACTTATTCTGTCAATCATGTTCATATGTGTTTCTGTTTTGAGAATTTTTTGTCTTAAATTAGTATTTTTCATATTATATTATATGTGTATATCAGTAGTTTATAAATCACAATAAATTATATGGTTGTCAGAAAATCATGGAATTTTTATGATTCAGCCTAAATATCTGAGATTTATGTTTTTCATTTTTTTGGATTTTTTGAGTACTGTAGATATTTCTGCACTGTCATGTGTTAATTAAGTATTATGTGTTAAATTAAATAAATCTATGTAATTATAGTAATTAGCAACATGTTGTCAGTTAGTGAGACTTAGTTTACTGTTATCAGAAACTACATGATTTATGTCTTTGTGTTATACTTTTATGTATAGTAAGTATGATTATGAATATTGCATGACTGCTATTAATTGCCAAAAAGAACACTGCCACCATAGTGGGTTTACTAGGGTCGTACCATAGAAATGCCCCTTTAGGAAAGTTCATACTGTCTATTATTTATTGGCCTCATGGGCAACAAGGTTTGAAATCCTTGAGGTGTTCAGCGCTTGCACTGTTCACAAGTTAGGGTGGAGAGACCTTCTTTGGGTTGTACGCAATAACCAACACTCATCACTGTCTTGCCTAGGTGATTGAGTACTGGTTGATTGTATGGCCTTCTAGTGGTGGTTTGGGCAATGTGTCTGGCTACTGTTATTGCTACTGTCCACTATTACTGTTCACTGCTTACTGTCTATTGCCTTTTGTTTATTGCCACTGTTTACTACTTACTACCAACTTGCTTTTGTTTACCGTTATTGTCTATTGCTTATTATTAGTGTTTTACTTATTGTCTCATAATTGTATATGTTATTAGTATTGTAGTAGATTCAATGTTAAAGACTGTTTATTAATGTTTAGTGATTTAAATATTGTGTACGTTTATGTGAAAATTGATATCCATGAGAATTGTTAAATGTTAGAATAGAGTTTATGTATATGTTAGCATGCGAGTGTTATATGTATATGTAATAGCCTATTCTAGTTTTGAACCCTTAGTTGCCCCTTAGCGCTTATTCACTTATTTTAACCCCTTTTTGCCTAATATTAACCAATTTTCTATAATTTTTAAATTCAAAATATGAGAGTAATGGAATTATTGTTACCAAATACTTTATTAATTACCTTATCTGGGCCTTAGTTTGAGTTTCCCGTAAGAAATTTGTGTTTCCGGTCGAAGTGGAGCTTCATATATGACAAAGTGAACCTTCGACTGGTCAGTTTATATCATTGTCGGTCGATGTGGAGCTTCGTATATGACGAAGTGGAGCTTCATATATGACGAAGTGAAGCTTCATATATGAAAAAATGAAGCTTCAACTATTTCTGTTATATCATTGTCAGTCGAAGTGGAGCTTCATATATGACGAAGTGGGACTTCGTATATAACGAAGTGAATGTTTGACTGTTTCTATTTATATCTTTGTCAGTCGAAGTGGAACTTTGTATATCGATGTTTCTTAGTTAGCAATCGATATTTTAGTCAGTAATCAATGCCTTGGTCAGTAATCGATGTTAGTTAGCAACCAATGTTTTAGTCATTAATTGATGCTTTGGTCAACAACTGATGTTTTAGTTAGCAACCGATGTTTCAGTCAGTAATCGATGCCTTGGTTAGTAATTGATGTTTAGTTAGCAACCGATGTTTCAATCATTAATCGATGCTTGGTCAACAATCGATGTTTTTGTCACCAATCGATATCCTCTTAGTGAACTAGAGTTGAGTATAATCTTGTTGTGCTTGTGCTTTTGTCAGACTGATGGAATGGTCGTTGTTATCTGGTTCCTATGGCCTTCCAACTTTCTTGCATGGATCCCTATGCCTGTCTGAATACCTCATACTTTTCTGCAAATCGAAAGATCTTCCACTTATACTCCCATCAGTCAATCCTCACTGGATTTGTAACTTTCTTTAGCTTGCATGTTGGCCAAGTGTCTGGATCCCCTTGTTAGTATCGCCCCACTTTAGAAACCCTTATATAGCCTTGGTGGCCATACTCCCAATGGACTTTTTCTATCTTCAGCTGTTGGGAAACTGAAGGTTTGACTTGGAGCCGTTGCAGCTTCCTAGCTGATTTGGCCTTCTAGTTCTCTGTGGAGCTTTGGCTGGTTTCCCCACACTAAGATAGGCATAACCAATCCCTTCTTTGACCCCTTTGGAAGTCTTTCTTCTTCTCCGTTTATGAACTTGCATGTCTGATCCAGAAATCTGATTTGAACCTTTTTCGACTCCTCATGGTTGGCATCATGCATGAGGGGTCAGCCGTGATGACAGTTTCATTCCACAAATGAAACATGGGTGGTTGGGCTCACTAAGTTGGGAAAATTTGAGTACGTATGTATATGTAACATCATGTTTTGACAAGTGGTTAGATATATGTTATCCATCCCCATGAGAGATTTGTTGATGCCATTTGCACGAATTTGAATCCCTGCCAAGCAATCATGTCTTTGAAGTATGATTCATGCATACCAATGAACATGTAGTCTATTAAGTATTCCTTGCTATGTACTCTTTGTATAACTTTTGTGCTTCTGTAACCTCATAACTATGACATATTCCATGCTCTTATGTTTTATGTTTTGCTATTTTGCCTATTGAGTTCCTTAGAACTCATGCCTTCGTTGAACCCATTTCAAATTCTTCTTCATGATGTGGCCCGCTCTTCAAGCCTACCCCTTTGCTGCATTCATGCTTCTGGCTGGGCAACCTTAAGGATATTTACTTAGAAATAGTGTTTAAGTTGTGACTGTGCCACCTTTTGTATTCAAAATTTCTGGCATGTAACTTTGAACAGACTATGATATTGTAATGTATATTATGCTCTGCATGGGCGTTTGGTGCAGCAAACCAAAATATGTATTTTTACCACATACATTTCTTGTGTTTGGTCTACTATTTTATCACATGAAGCACAAAAGCCCTTCCCAAAATAGTGTATAAGATACTTCCGTTTGTTTAGTGTGCATGTCACCTCTTAACTGGCTGGGAGGGGTGCTACAACACTATAGATGGTATCAGAGTAAAGGTTATGAGATAGGGCCAAACTGTGAATGACCATTCAATTCATAAAATACCAGTAAGAATTAGAGCCTGTGTACTTTTGAGTATTATAACTTTCTGATCTAAGGAACTAAGAGGTTATAAATTTCATTTGGAGGTGCTAGTCTTTAACTAGGCAGCATTGATTCAGAAGAATGGATGATAGAGGAAAAGGCTTGTATACTCCTAGGGAGGAGGAGCCCACTAATGTTGGAGGATCCTTTAAAGAAGCACAAGACACCGCAACTGGTGGTGCCCAAAGAGCTTCTACTGCCCCCAACTTTGCAGCATTTATGCAGTCGTTTCAGGGGTTCGTGCAGACTTTGATGAAGAACCCCGGTACTTCCCAATAGGATAGGGGAGCAGGGATATCATTGATGGAGAAATTCAAGAGAATGGGATCCCCAGCGTTTACTAGAACTAGCCAACTAGAAGAGATAGAAAGTTGGATCAGGGAAATGGAAAATATTTTCAAGGCTATTAGATGTGCAGAGGAGGATAAAGTGACCCTAGCCCCCTACATTGTCAAAGATAGGGCCGATAATTGGTGGCAATGTATGATGAGAAGTACCTTCAAGGGCCAAACTAATGATATTCATTGGGAGGAATTTATTGCAAGTATTCTATACGAAATATACCCCTAAGCACATCAAGGACAAGAAGGAGCTAGAGTTCCTATAGCTGGAGCAGAAGGGTTTGAGCATATCCAAATAGGAAGCTATGTTCACATGCTTGGAGAAGTATGCACCCCACATATGTAGTGATGAAGTCAAAAGAGTAAAGAAATTTGTGAGAGGTTTGAAGCCTGGTGTGCGCAGTAGGGTGGCACCCATGGATCCCCAAACTATGACCGCAGCTTTGTAGATAGCCTTTATAGTTGAAGCGGAACATGAGGAGTATGTCGAGGATAAAGGTGCCAGACTTGAGAAGAAGAGAAGCTTGCCTGAGGATGTAAGGCCCAACAAGTTTCTACAAGTTTGCGCCTTTAGAAATTCATTTGGTCAGCGTTTGGGACCCCGGACGACGTGTTTCAGCTGAATCAGGGGTTTTCTGCAAGGGGGCTCTTGACGTCAAGTGTGTGTGACATCAAGATGTTGTTGACATCAACATGCCTTGACGTCAACCTGCTACTTGTTCTGATGGCAATTTCGATTGCCGTTTATTTTATTTTGACGTCAACGTATTTTGACGTCAACATTTCATGGATTTTTTATGTCAATGTCGATTGATGTCAATATTCCTGTTGACGTCAACATAGTGTGATGTCAAGTTCTGCGTGTTTTAGTCTGACTTTCTCTCCAAAACTAGCAGTTTCCTTTGCATAGGTTTGAAGGGGTAGAGTCATGTTAGGGCAAGAATTTTATCCCAATCATGACTCTTGGCTCTTTATATATAGATAGGGTTCGTTCTAGGGAGAGAACTTTTGCTCTCTTGCTAGGGTTTGGGTGTTGTGAGAGGAGAGAGAGAGAGGGTAGTCTTGAGGGTAGATCGACCGTGTTGCTGCTTATTCGAGGTAGATGCTGTGAAGAGAAAGCTTCCACGACCTGAGAGGAAGGCTCTGGATGAGGAGATCGTGGCTGAATCGTGCTCTTGACGAAGGATTTGATCGTGCTTGGAGGATACCTCTTTGGGTGCGAAAGAGGGCTTCATCGGCCAAATTCTCGTGTTGTAGAATTTTCTTGAGGCAAGTAACTTAGGGTTTCTCTCTGTGGACTTGTCCCTTATGGTTTTCTTATTTTTATAGATTTTAGAAAGTTGTTTTGATGCTGTTTGCCATGTTTTCTTGCCCTTGGTCTGCACTTTATGCAGCCTGGGAGGTTGACGGCAAGGAGTGTGCTGTTAACCTGAAGTTGTTGACGTCAAGTTTATCTTGTCTAGAAATTTATAGTTTCGCCATATGTGATGGTTTTACGAGATTCTGTGATAGTTTTTGAGTTCTGTTTGTTCTGTCGTGACCTGTTAATCATCATGATGAGTTTGGTAATTCTAGATTAATTTTTGTTAATTATGGTAATTATTTGATTTTCTCTTTATAGGAAAAAGCATGTGAACACTTGATAAATTTAATTTTCTTGTTGTATGCATGTTATAAAAATTGTTAAACTTTGTATTTCAGTTTGTTAGAATACTGTAAGCATGATTTAGGGCTTGTTAACCTCATTTTATTTCTGTTCATGAATAATTAGTGTTTTTGTGAATACTAATTTAATTTATGACTTTAATTATGAAAAATAGTTGTACTATTCTTAAAATTCTGAAAAATTACAAAGATGTTCCATGTGCTATGTTCACCCCGTGGTTAAAATTTTATCTTGATCTGATTATTGTACAATTAGTTATGCATTTTTGAAACTTTCAGTACCATGTTTTAATAATAAGTCCCAAATATGTTTAAAAATGTGATTAGCATCATGATATGGTTATGTTAATTACTGTTCATGATTAATCTGAGTATCTGGAAGTGATTAATATATGTTTCGTGTTATATGTGTGTATGTGCATGGAAAGAGAGAGAATATGTGATATTTGTGCATAAAATAATGTGTTAATGTGAAAGATAAAAGTTGTGCCAATGAGACATTGCCACCATTGATTGTGTGGAGCCGTACTCTAGTAGTGCCCCTATGGGAAGGCTCAATTTTGTTACATGACACCCAGGTCAACGGGTCGTGTGAAATCCTGGAGGTGGACAAGTTCCACTAGTAATGGTGGGGGGGGGGGGGGCGGCTTCTCCCGGTTCTGCGCAGTAATCAAAACATGATCATTTTGCCTGGCGATTGATAGATTGGCCTAAAAACAAATCAACCCATTTAAAAACTATAAAGACATGAATACGATTCTTAAGTATAATATGAATTGATTGATCTATGTTCATTTGATTATTATCTTGTGATCTAGCTTGATGTGAAGTTGGCATAATAAGAATGCAATATGAATCCATGGAGATTACATGTTAGAGTGGACTTGCTTAATTAAGAGCTTCCCATTTTAATTGTTTATTACATGTGGACTTTCCTTATTTATATGCTTTCTGATGATTCCATAATTTGTTCATCCATTGCATACATGATTAGGAAAGTTCCGTCACACGACACTTACACATTTGCACGATTAGGCACACCCCTCTTGGGGAATTGGGAGCTCTCTGCCGGTCATTCCGTATTGGCAGACTAGCGATCTTTTCCCTAAGACCTCCGTAAGTCTCCTTACTCTATGGATTTCCTCATAGAGACCGAGCTAGTTGTACCATGAAGTACCCTGGAGATAGAGAGCACTTGTACCGCGTACGATATGGCATTAGTCATCCTCTTGTCAAGATATTAAAGAATTATGAAACATAAGATACACCGTTATGCTGTCCAAATAATCTCTTGAGCTATTGTCATACCTTGACTCTATGAATGATCATGTCCTTATTACAATGAGCTTGTTATTGGAAATCCGTGGCCATAATATGTATATGTTTGATCGACACAACGTGGGACTTCGGTCCATTTGACTAATGCCTATGCAATAGGGGCCCTGTCTGGTCCTGGGGAGGAGCGCCCCAACGTACTTATAACCGCGGGAGTATGGACTTGTGGTGCATGGCATGGCACTGGAATGTGTGCAAGATTTGTGTGAATGTGCCTTTGTTTGATATGATATGATAAGTTTAATTGATATGATACGTCTGATCACGTGAATATGTGATCTCTGTGTGAATATGGCCAATTCTTGTTTATGTGATACGATCTCATTCTTGAAATCCTTATCCAATGCATATGAAAGTCAGTATATGATTCGTTATGATATCTGTTGATAAATTTTGCTCTGTTCAGTCATTTCACTTGTTAGAAATGTATGCATTTATAGCCATCATGTCCTTTTAAAGATTTTGCCTATTTAAAATGCTAATCATGTACATTAGTGCCCACACATTGACATGTAAATCCTACGGGGCTAGTTTGCTCACCCCTATCTTCCTAAACATTTCAGGTTGGGCAGATGAGGTGCATGTTATTATGAGGGGGCTTGTGGGCCGAGCGTGGAGTACGTCTTAGAGAGTTTTTCTTTATTCTGAATTAGAGAGAGATTAGTAATCATTGTCATTTTGTCTTTCTTTGAGAGTTGGATGAGGCTAGTAGTGGTGAGTTGTTCTTATTTTGACCTTTAGAGATTGTAACATTCACTTACGATGAATAAAAGAGTTTCATTATTAGATTATGGGCCCTATTGATATGAGTCATTTGTCTTGGCTTCTGAATGCTTACTTATTCGTTGCGTTTCCGATTTAATTCCATTGCTAAAAATCGGGGCGTGACATCACATGATTAACCTATTATTTCTCTGATAGATAAAAAGGTCTTACAGCAAACTGTCAGCATGAAAACATAGATAGAAGGCAAAAAGAGGTATGGGCCATCTGACAAAAGACTTATAGAGTCTAAACGTCTGTCTTGCATTTAATGTATGTAGGTTCACTTTTACTCATAGTCAATATCTTGAACCTGCTGCTAACATCCTTGGAAGTGCGCACCAGTTGGAACATCTTCCTCCATTCCAAGTAGCCAATAGGCACAAGAAGGAAGCCGTTAGACTTAAAGAAGAAGAAAAAGAAGAGAGCCGGAAACTGCAACAGCCATCTGCCAACGGATCCTCTTCAAGCTGCTCCATAAAAGGATAAAGCAAAGGAAAAAAAAAAGTGTGAGCGAACCTAAAGATCATTCAAGGAGTGTACAACTAGTGAGCATCCAACTCCATACACACTCAAGCGAGAAAGGAAGAGAGCTCAAGCCCATTCAAGCTGTCTTCCTTCTTCCTCATTCTCTCTCTCTCTCTCTGTGTCTTTGTGTATTTGAGAGAGAGAGAGGAAGAGTGAGCTGGGGATTTAGCCTAAGAAGTCTTTTACTGTAAACTTTTTCTTTCTTAGGCTCTGTCTCAGATCAAGCATTTTATTGTATATCTTGAGCTTGATCTATGGACTTTGAGTCCAAGCTTGTCACGCCCCGCCAATTTAGCAGCAGAATAAATCGGGGAGATGTGAGTAAAGTACGTAGTAGAGTAAAATGTACAACAGTTGAATAATTCAGAGCATCTAAGGAACAATAATTGAAATAAAATTCTTCTTTTCATTTAAATTCACTAAGACAATTACAACCACTAATCCAGAGCCACTACATTGAGCTCATTGACGTCATTACATTGAAAAGAAATCTAAAGCAATAACTACTAGACTCCATGGTACTAGAGTAACTTCATGACTTGACTCCAGATCGCTCATCACTCGGGTCCTGCCACATTGGTGTGAGTAACATCATCTAGCTTACCAGAGACACAATAACAAATAACGAAGGGTGAGTGATAACGCCTAGTAGGACTTAAATCTCAGGATCAAGCAGGTTTTAAGTAATTAATGAATTAAATGGCAGAGTGACTAATGATAGAGCGAGAGAGTCATGTAAAGTTCATAAAGTAATAGCACGAGTAACATGGTTCAGATAGCAGATGAATCAAGTATAACACGATGATTAAAGTCAAATCATGATATAAAATGAAAACAATGCAATAGCAAGTAACGACATTATCAAGCAGTAGCAAGCGACATGTATAGCAAGGAGAGAGATAGTAGTTGGCCATGTAGAGAGTAAATTGCACTTTGATTGATTTTCATCAATCGAAATAGTATAGTACTTTTAATTATCTTTTGTAAACCGAGATAGTAATGGCACTTTGGTTATCCGTAGATAGCCGAGAGAGAATATAGCACGTTTGTCATCAATAGACAATGAGGGAATATAGCACTTTGTTTTAAATGGCACTTTGTTGTCAAAGGACAATGAGAGAATATAGCACTTGTTTTGGTTATTAAATGGCACTTTGTTGTCAAAGGACAACAAGAGAATATAGCACTTGTTTTGATTATTAAATGGCACTTGGATGTAATGCTGACATCCTGATCATGTTAACTCCCATGGGCAAATGGCACTTTTTGGGCGCTCCTCCCAGGACCAGATCGGGGCCATATTGCACAGGCATTAGTTATTTTGTTTATCTTTTGACAATCAATAGATGACCAATAGAGAGTACCAAGAAATTGATGAGACCACTAGATGAATAGACGAGATAGTAGAGTGATCGTGAATAGACGAGCGAGTAGAGTATAGATGAGAACTAAGGAACATTGCACATAACACGTTGAGTAAACAGGTGATAGTAACAGTTGCACAACACGCGCACATGGTGTTGGCAGTCAAGTGGAATTCACTACCCTTCCGCTGGCCATGTTGCGCATAGGTCCAGAGGTCCGGCGTGATTCAAGATAAGAGCGAACTTCTAATAGCCATTTAGATCATGTTGATCCCTAAAGGGTATCATAGTTGTTAGGGTACAACCAGCTCGTCGACCATGTGGGAATCCATGGACAGAGGAGACTTACGGAGGCCTTGAACAAAGACTCACTAGTCTGGCAGAAGGAGTATCCAACGGAGAGTTCATCCAAGTCAAGAGAGAGTGTGTATATAGAAACAAGTGCTCGACGTTCTAGAGGAATTCTAGAACAGTGGAGTGTCGGTAATGGTGTTCCAAATCATCGCGAGAAAATGTAGACAAGTATATTTAAAATAGGGAAATGTAATTACATGATTGACATAATTTACCAGATGTATTATGAGATATTTTCATGCCAAGTTGAGCCATATTTGGATGGTTCAAGTGTGTGCATGTGTGAGAGAAATTATAGATAGAAATTGGTAATGTGCATGTCTTTTAAAAATCACACATTAATGTTCAATTTATAACAAGTGTATTTACTGCATGTAAGATAGTTAACAAAGTGTACAAGCACTGTAGAAAGTTAGAGCATCATAAATCGGGGGTTTTCATGCAAAAGTCTGAGATAGCGACGCACCCGAGTAAGGGTCGCGACGGGGTCAGGTGAGAACGCGATAAGGCCTTGTAAAGAACGCGATGGGCTTGTCAGATCAAGTAGGTAGAATATGACGATAGGCCCTGTTGCATTCAAAACACGACGGGCGGTGCTGTCGCGACCAGCCTGAGAATGCGGCCTATCGAGCTGTCGCGTTCTCAGGTCCTACGCCTGAGTCCGACAAGGAAAGGACATGTTTTTGAATTGCGGTACAGAACTTCCTTATATTGACACAGGGTTGTTCAAAAATATGAACTAAATGTACAATCGATGAAAATTCATGAAACAAATTTTAAACAAATCTAGACATGAAAGGGTACTTCCAGTAAATGGGAATTTGAAAATAGCAAAGGTTTCGGCATGGGTTAATCAAGTGTATTCATGAAGAACATAGAACAATGTACAGTTGAGATGAAAGATTTAATTCGAGCAACATGGTGGATGAAAATTAGGGCTTTCAGGGGCAAACGAAGCCTAACTAGCATCAGTACCTCCAGTTAAAATTTGAGAGCATGGGGTGGAGTATACATGGAGATCAAGAATTTAGAAGAGGGGTCGGGCTGAAAAATCAAGAAGAAAATATAGGCTAGATGGAAAAATATGAAATTAGAGGGCTTTTGATCCTGATGATTGGATCAACCTACAAAATGAAGTTTTATGATTTTTGCTTGTGGGAATGCCTACCTTGACTCGATTTCCTCTTCTAGGGCTAGAACATGAAGAACTCGGGTACAAGCTTTGAGAGATACTCTCCGCCCGAATTCTCCTCCTCCTTGGCCACTCCTCTAGGACCAGCAACCCTTGGCAATGAGCTAGGGCCGGCCATGGAGGTTTAAGAGAGTATTTAAGCTCCCTAGATTTCTAATTCCCATTAGGACTCTAACTCCTATTAAATTTCGGGATTTCCTATTTCTTTCACCCTTTCCATGCTTGCCAACTCCAATTTGGGTTGGGTTGGGATCCAAATCTGTGGCTAACCCATTAGGGTAGGTTTAGGAATCCAATTCTAACTCAAACTACTTATTTTAATGCTTTAATACACTTTTTCTATTTAGGTAATATTTAAGTTACGAATTTAGAGTATTTTCCTATTATTCCTCTTTTAAAAATCCCTATTTCGGCCCAATAAACTCTAGAGGGTCATTTAACAAAGCCCATTCTCAATGGAATTTAACTTAGGAGAATTCTCCATTTTAAATAGGGAAATAATAGAATTTCAGAATTTATTATATTTTTCTTACTTGAATTTATTCATGGGCCATGAGAGGTCCATTGGTCCAATTCTGATAATGGGTAATCATTTCATGATGTTGGAAGTCTCTCCGACATGTTCGTTTAATTTATGGGCGTGTTATTTTTCCATGTTAACGGTTTTCTGATTTAATTTCCTAATTTGGATAATTAGTCACATTATGACGTACACTTGACCAATCAGATTTTTTGTTGCTTGAATTTCTTAGTAGAACACTTAGAAATAATGTCTTGGGTTGATTTATAATTTTTAAGGAATTGTTCGATGTATTCTTGCACATACGATAGTGGTACATATGTTTCTATTATTTTGATTTTAAAGATATTATTATTTCAAAATTTTAAGTATTAAATTTTCTAGGTTGCTACATCCTCCCCCACTTAAAAAGAATTTGTTCCCCACATTCATATGATATGATACGACTATCAATTTATTATGGATATTTCATTCCATCACCTCCCCCATTTAGGGCTTTGCTATCGTGAAAATAATATGAATTTAAACTAAGGGTTTAGTGATGGTACCTTGTCCACCCTCATTGGTAGGATTTTTATCCACAAGGGCTTGTAATCATCCTTGATGTGGTGTTTGGTTCTTCTTTGTTGGACAATCGATGACTTGATGTTGTTGACTTCCACATCGTAAGCATCTGCCCAATCTCCTCCAACAGTTATCAACCTGATGCCCTGGCTTTTTACAAAATTCATAGACTTCCTTCCGCTTCACTTCCCCTTTCATTCTCTTGCTATCTATTGTATTTCTTCATTTATTATCATTGGAATGAGTAGCACGCTCCCTTTTCAACACCTTCTTCTTATTCTTCATTTTACCCTTACCATTGTTTGGTAGCTTCCCCTTTGTCATAGATTTGAGACCTTCCACACTATTAGCTGATTCTTCAAAGAGCGGATAGTCTTGCAGCTGATGCCTCGAGTTGCTACAATGTAGGCATGCACCAATTTTTCGCCAACACTCCTTCACCACATGACCTGGCTTGTGACAATGAAGGCAGATGATCTCATCGTTACGATTCACTTGCTAGTTAGCCATCTTGCCATGGTTATAACTTCTCTTCCCATTCTGATTGGTCACCTTTTTAATCTCCTTAGTCGCTTCCAGAGCTCTTTCTAGCAATTGAGCGGCTTGCTGACATGCTAGAAGTAGCCTCTGAGTTGGTCTCAAGTCGGCATCCATCAAGAGTCCCTTCAAGAATAAGGTTGGCATTAGGATGCTAAAGTAATATTAAGTTGATATATACGTATAAATGAATGTATTCAGATCTTAACGATGGTTCTACCCAATCCTCACATAGGTATGGTGGTTGACTTAGACACGTGTCATGGCAGTTCACCTAGAACATCATAGGACCTAAAATATCCTAATAAGGACATCCTAGGCTCTGATACCAACTGTCACGCCCCGCCAATTTAGCAGCGGAATAAATCGGGGAGATGCGAGCAAGTACATAGTAGAGTAAAATGTACAACAGTTGAATAATTCAGAGCATCTAAGGAACAATAATTGAAATAAAATTCTTCATTTCATTTAAATTCACTAAGACAATTACAACCACTAATCCAGAGCCACTACATTGAGCTCATTGACATCATTACATTGAAAATAAATCTAAAGCAATAACTACTAGACTCCATGGTACTAGAGTAACTTCATGACTTGACTCCAGATTGCTCATCACTCAGGTCCTGCCCCATTGGTGTGAGTAACATCATCTAGCTTACCTGAGACACAATAACAAATAACGAAGGGTGAGCGATAACGCCCAGTAGGACTTAAATCTCAGGATCAAGCAAACTTTAAGTAATTAACGCATTAAATGGCAGAGTAACAAATGATAGAGCGAGAGAGTCATGTAAAGTTAAGAAAGTAATAGCACGAGTAACATGGTTTAGATAGCAGATAAATCAAGTATAATACGATGATTAAAGTCAAATCACGATATAAAATGATAACGACGCAATAGCAAGTAACGACATTGTGATGCAGTAGCAAGCGACATGTATAGCAAGGAGAGAGATAGTAGTTGGCCACGTAGAGAGTAAATTGCACTTTGATAGATTTTCAGCAATCGAAATAGTATAGCACTTTTGATTAACTTTCGTAAATCGAGATAGTAATGGCACTTTGGTTATCCGTAGATAGTTGAGAGAGACTATAGCACGTTTGTCGTCAATAGACAACGAGGGAATATAGCACTTTGTTTTAAATGGCACTTTATTGTCGAAGGACAATGAGATAATATAGCACTTGTTTTGATTATTAAATGGCACTTTGTTGTCAAAGGACAACGAGAGAATATAGCACTTGGTTTGATTATTAAATGGCACTTGGATGTAATGCCGACATCCTGATCATGTTAACTCCCATGGGCAAATGGCACTTTTCGGGCGCTCCTCCCAGGACCAGATCGGGGCCTTATTGCGTAGGCATTAGTTATTTTATTTATCTTTAGACAATCAATAGATGACCAATAGAGAGTACCAAGATACAGATGAGTGCACTAGATGAATAGATGAGATAGTATAGTGATCGTGAATAGACGAGCGGGTAGAGTATAGATGAGAACTAAGAAACATTGCACATAACACGTCGAGTAAACAAGCGATAGTAATAGTTGCACAACACGCGCACATGGTGTTGGCAGTTAGGTGGAATTCACTACCCTTCCACTGGCCATGTTGCGCATAGGTCCAGAGGTCCGGCATGATTCAAGATAAGAGAAAACTTCTAATAGCCGTTTAGATCTTGTTGTTTCCTAAAGGGTATCATAGGTGTTAAGGTACAACCAGCTCGTCGACCATGTGGGAATCCATGGACAGAGGAGACTTACGGAGGCCTTGAACAAAGACTCACTAGTCTGGCAGAAGGAGTATCCGACGGAGAGTTCATCCAAGTCAAGAGAGAGTGTGTATATAGAAACAAGTGCTCAACATTCTAGAGGAATTCTAGAACAGTGGAGCGTCGGTAACGGTGTTCCAAATCATCGCGAGAAAACGTAGACAAGTATATTTAAAATAGGCAATGTAATTAAATGATTGACATAATTTACCAGATGTATTATGAGATATTTCATGCCAAGTTGAGCCATATTTGGATGGTTCAAGTGTGTGCATGCGTGAGAGAAATTATAGATAGAAAGTGGTAATGTGCATGTCTTTTAAAAATCACACATTAATGTTCAATTTATAACATGTGTATTTACTGCATGTAAGACAGTTAACAAAGTGTACAAGCACTGTAGAAAGTTAGAGCATCATAAATCGAGGGTTTTCATGCAAAAGTCTGAGATCGTGATGCGCCCCAATAAGGGTTGCGATGGGTCAAGTGAGAATGCGACAAGGCCTTGTAAAGAATGCGACGGGCTTGTCAGATCAGGCAGGCAGAACGCGACGACAGGCCCTGTCACGTTCAGAACGTGACGAGCGGTGCTGTCACGACTAGCCTGAGAATGCGGCCTATCGGGCTGTCGGGTTCTCAGGTCCTGTGCCTGAGTCCGATAGAGAAAGGACATGTTTTTGGATTGCGGTCCAGAACTTCCTTATATTGACACAGGGTGGTTCAGAAAATATGAACTAAATGTACATTCGATGAAAATTCATGAAATAAAATTTAAACAACTCTAGACATGCAAGGGTACTTCCAGTAAATAGGAATTTGAAAATAGCAAAGGTTTTGGCATGGGTTAATCAAGTGTATTCATGAAGAACATAGAACAGTGTACAGTTGAGATGAAATATTTAATTCGAGCAACATGGTGGATCAAAATTAGGGCTTTCATGGGCAAATGAAGCCTAACTAGCATCAGTACTTCTAGTTAAAATTTGAGAGTATGGGGTCGAGTATATTTGGAGATCAAGAATTTAGAAGAGGGTTTCGAGCTCATGCTAGTTGCCGAACATGAAAAATCAAGAAGAAAATATAGGCTCAATGGAAAAATATGAAATCATAGGGCTTTTGATCCTAATGATTGGATCAACCTACAAAACGAAGTTTTATGATTTTTGCTTTTGTGAATGCCTACCTTGACTCGATTTCCTCTTCTAGGGCTAGAACATGAAGAACTCGGGTAGAAGCTTTGAGAGATCCTCTCCCCATGAATTCTCCTCGTCCTTGGCCTCTCCTCCAGGTCAAGCAACCCTTGGCAACGAGCTAGGGCCGGCCATGGAGGCTTAAGAGACTATTTAAGCTCTATAGATTTCTAATTCCCATTAGGACTCTAACTCCTATTAAATTTCGGGATTTCCTATTTCTTTCACCCTTTCCATGCTTGCCAACTCCAATTTGGGTTGGGTTGGGATCCAAATCTGTGGCTAACCCATTAGGGTAGGTTTAGGAATCCAATTCTAACTCAAACTACTTATTTTAATACTTTAATATCCTTTTTCTATTTAGGTTATATTTAAGTTACGAATTTAGAGTATTTTCCTATTATTCCTCTTTTAAAAATCTCTATTTTGGCCCAATAAATTCTAAAAAGTCATTTAACAAAGCCCATTCTCAATGGAATTTAACATAGGAGAATTCTCCATTTTAAATAGGGAAATAATAGAATTTTGGAATTTATTATATTTTTCTTACTTGAATTTATTCATAGGCCATGAGAGGTCCATTGGTCCAATTCCGATAGTGGGTAATCATTTCATGATGTTGGAAGTCTCTCTGACATGTTCGTTTAATTTATGGGCGCGTTATTTTTCCATATTAACAGTTTTCCGATTTAGTTTCCTAATTTGGATAATTTGTCACATTGTGACGTACACTTAGCCAATCGGATTTTTCGTTGCTTGAATTTCTTAGTAGAACACTTAGAAATAATGTCTGGGGTTGATTTATAATTTTTAAAGAATTTTCTGATGTATTCTTGCACATACGATAGTGGTACGTATATTTCTATTATTTCGATTTTAGAGAAATTATTATTTCAAAATTTTAAGTAATAAATTATCTGGGTTGCTACAAAGCTTCTGTGTTCAAAAGTGTTCCTCTTCGGTTGGAAGAGAAGGCTTGTTGTGCAAGTGTTCCCCTTGATTAGAAGGGAAGACATGCTGGGGTGTGTATCAGTGAGTTGCTTTTGAGCTTATGAAAGAAGCACCTGGCTGAGGTGAAACAGTGGGCTGCCTTCTTGCTCGGGAAAGAGAGGAAGAACAGCTAGGGTGCTGGGTGTTGTATGCCCCTTGTTTAAGGGAAGACCAATGTTACTTGGTGGTTAGTGAAATCCCAAGAGTTTGCTTGGGGACTAGACGTAGGACTTCCATGTGGGAAGGGCCGAACCAGGATAACTCTCTGTGTACTTGTGTATGCTTGCTTCCGCGCCTTTAATTTTCATTGCACACGTATATTTATACTAACCAAAGTTTCAATTGGTGATTTTTGTTTCAGTTTTCAGATTTCCTATTCACCCCCCTTCTAGATATATCATTGCTGGCATATCAAGAAAGCTAACACTACCATGTCTAGAATTTCCATAGGAGTTATTTTCTTATCAATCCATCCCTAAGTTTTAGAAAACACATTCGGACTCCCCATTGGACATGGTTTTAATCATGTTGTAGGGTCAATACTTCCCATATTTATCTTAATAACCCCTTTTGTATTATTGGGTATGGATTTAACACGATTTTCCTTATGTTTGACCACCTATTAGTCCAAAACCCTATTGAATATGTCATTTATGTTGAACCACTCCTACAATTTATTCTTTTATTTTAATGGTAACCAAACTCATGTTTATCTTATATCTATTTAATAATAATATTTAAGAATATTCTTGCACTATCGTTCTTTTTTTTCTAGTTTTGTAGTGACCGGTAACTTCATCATGCATGATTTGGTCATGATCAGTCAAAGCTAACTTCGTCATATACGAAGTTCCACTTCATCATGCACAATTCGGTCATAATCAGTCGAAGCTAACTTCTTCATGTCCGAAGTCTAACTTCACCATATACAAACTTCTACTTCGTCATGCACGGATTGGTCATGATCAGTGGAAGCTAACTTCGTTATATACGAAATTTAACTTCGTCATATAAGTCCACTTCATCATATAAGAACTTCCACTTCGTCATGCACAGTTTGTTGGTGATCAGTCAAAGCTAACTTCCTCATATCTGAAGTCTAAATTTGTCATATACGAAGTTCACTTTGACTGGTAATGTTGTATCTTGACCAGTCGAAGTTGGCAGTCAAATTGATATATCAATTGCCTTTATACTGCATATTGATTCCTGACCAACATCGATTGGTCCTCAAACATCGATTGTTGACCAACATTGATTGGTCCTTAAACATTGATTGCTAATCAACATTGATTGGTCCTTAAACATCGATTGCTAACCAACATCGATTGGTCCATAAACATCGATTTTTGGTATGCATATCGATTATCTTATACATCGATTGTCTCTATAATATCAATTGCCCTTAAGCAAACATCGATTACTTCTATATTTCTACTGATTGATGTTATGAACCTGGTTCCATATCGATTGCTTTATGCTTCATATCGATTAGTGACCTTCCAATTGATTGTTGACCAACATATATCGATTGGTCAAGCAACTGTTGTATGCATATCCAGCTCTTGTGTGTGTGTGTGTATCTCATGCATATTCAATCCAACCTGGGTTACTACACCCTTCCCTACTTAAAAGAATTTGGTCCCTAAATTCATAAGGAATCAAGTGATAGTTTCATAATACCTGGGAATAGTTCTGGGTGACTCTTTATTCTTTCTTCAGATTCCCTTGTAGCATCTTCTACTCCTCGCCGACTCCATTGAACCTTTACCATAGGTATGGCTTGGTTCATCAATTGTTGTAATTTCTGATCTAAGATCTTGACTGGTTTCTCCTCATAAGTCAAATCCTTCCTTAGTTCCATATCTTCATAATGGATCATATGCACTGGATCATAGACATACCTCCTCAGCATAGAGACGTGAAAGACATTATGTACACTTGCCAGTGATGGAGCTAGTGCTATTATATAAGCTACTTCTCTAACTCTTGAAAGAATTTCGAATGGACCAATAAATCTGGGGCTCAGCTTTCCTTTAACCCCAAATATTTGGATTCCAAGCGATGGTGACACCTTTAAAAACACATAGTCACCAACTTAGAATTCTAATTCCCTTCGCCTTTTACCTGATAGCTTTTCTGCCTTGACTGTGTTGTCTTGAGGCATTCACAAATAATATGGATATTCTGAGTTGTGCTTAGTATTACTTTAGGTCCCAACCATTACCTCTCTCCTACTTTTTCCTAGCACACAGGTGATTTGCAACTCCGGCCATATAATGCCTTAAACGGTGCCATCTTGATGCTTACTTGGTAGTTATTATTGTATGCAAACTCAACTAAGGATAGTTGATCACTCCAATATCCTTTCAAATTAATTGTGCAGGCTCGAAGCATATCTTCCACAATTTGGTTTGTCCTTTCTGTTTGCCAATCAGTCTGTGGGTGGAAAGCAATACTTAAATTCAATTTAGTCCCTAGTGCAGTTTGTAACCATTTCCAAAAGTGTGATGTGAATCTTAGATCTCGGTCAAACACAATGGATGAGGGAACTCCATGCAGTCTAACCACCTCTTTAATGTATAAAGTGGCCAGCACATTCATAGAACACTTATTCTTTATAGGTAGAAAGTGAGTCGATTTTGTCAATAGGTCCACATCTACCCATATTGCATCTAATCCTCCTCTAGTCTTAGGAAATCCCCTTAGGAAATCCCATGATGAAGTTCATTCCTATACTTTCCCACTTCCACTCAGGTATGTCTAAGGGTTGTAACACACCTGTTAGTTTGAGATGTTCTGCCCTCTGAATTTGCTCACCGTTGGAGCGGATGAGATCCTTGATCATCTCCAAGGGGATCATGTCCTTGAGGATCGAGAGGTTGGTCACCTCAACGCCCCCCCCCCCCCTCGTAGAAGTCCAGGACATCCTTGAAGGTATCGAACTCCATCGGCATCTTGTCCACCACCGCCCCGAGAGCTAGGAAGATGAACTGGTTCACCGACTTGATGGCATGGCCCAGGAAGTCCGACATGTTCAGGTGGCCAAACTTCTCACCCTGGGGAACATAAATGTCGAACCTTATGTTGGCCAAAAACATCCTGCTCTCCAAATTGGGATCTATGCGCAATTGCAGGCTTAGCATTAGGCAGAGTTCGATCGGCGGATCATATTTTAGCCTCAAATGGCAAAGGCAGACGTTCTTACCCGTCTTCCTGGGTGGCCTACTGGTTCTTCTGCGATGGGGGTAGGGATACTGCTTGGACCCACCGAGGACGGGGCGCTCATACTGAGCACCCTTGTCTGGGTCTCTGAGATCATTGTAGACCATATAGCCATAGATCCGTTCCCCTTCCTTGAGCTCGCGGTCGATGTGGTCTCCTTTGAGGTGGAAGATATCCTCCTTCTGGAATGGATGCAGGGGCATCGGGGTGGCGCTCGGGAGGTAAGTCTACATGAAAAGTATACCATACTCCGCTGTCAGTAACAAATAGCATCAAGCTTTAATCACATACCCAAAAGGTGGTCATCCGTCTTGTGGTGGGGGGCATACATCATTGGCGAAGAAGATCCGCTTGTAGCCATAGGTGGAGGCGGGATAGACCCAGGAGTTGCAGACGAAGTTGACGCGGCCCTTGCTGGGCACGTCTTCGAGCATGAGCATCTTGAGATAGAACTCGGTTGTTCTCGATGAGGAAGGCACCGGGAATGCCCTTGCTCTCTTCCCACTCGAAAGAGACCTCATAGCTTGTGTCGCTAGGCGTCAGAGAGCTCAGCATGGTGATCCGGTCTTCTAGCACCTCTGGCTTGCTCAACACGCCATGATTCCCCTTATCTGCACATCCAATCACCCCAAGCACCAGCCAAGTCAGAAGAATCATTTACCTAGAATCGAAGTCGCTAGTACGACCCAAGTTTGTTGGTTGTCTCATGAGATGGAACCATCTGGGGAACTCCATAGAATGACTTGGGGATCGAGTTGACTTGTACTCTCAGACATAGCCATCTCCATCTCTCACGGTGGAAGCAAAGAAGTGGTCCATAGCCACAGAGGTAAAATGAATTAAGGACAAGAGATCAGAGAGAAGTGCTCACGGGGATTGCCGATGGTGGCACTGATGAGTTGCAGGACGACGCTCCTTCCCAGAGCCTCGTGCACCAAGTCGATGATGGTGGCATTGAAATCGGTGAAGTCGAGGACATTCTTCTTTACTAGCATGGCGTGGCCCTTCACCGTGTGCACCTTGGACGGGCCTTTGAACTTGCTCACGAAGGACCCAATCATGTCCCCAAGTGTCATATTGGTTGCAGACGGGAAAGAGGGCTGAGCAGAGATGTAGGAACAAGGTAAGAGAGGTGGACGGGTCAGGTGAGTGATGATGGGAGGGAGAGAGAGACCTAACACATATATATAGAGAGAGAGGACAAGGAGTAGATCAATCTCTCCTCGCTCTCTCTCTCTCTCACAGAATATGGGGGAAATTTGAGTTTGCCCATTTGCATAATAATTCATGATGAAGTTTAAAAGTGAAAAACAAATTCACATGAAGATGAGAGTTAAGGGAGACAAATCCTCAAACACTAGTCCTTCGGCTTCACCCAATTTCCTCTGGACTGTTTGAATTGAACTTTGGATTTTCATATTATAGGAGTTGAAGTTGTGCTTTAGATCTTCTTTCAAGAACGCATCATCTGGATGTGCTCCTTAGCCAATCTGACTTGAACTCCCTCAAATCAGCCTCAATTCGCTATACTCTATTTTAGATCTTATTTATAGAGAAATTCATATCTGAGTTGATACTCTTGAGTTCTTCCATAGAAGCTGTGATGCCTTGATATTTTGTTCTTAGATTTTAATTTTAATTGTTGTCTATTTTATTGCGTATTTAAAAATATCCATGAATATATGTGTGCAACTTAGTACTCTGTAGAAAGGAATGGTCTGTTTTCGAGTAGGATGATGGCTGTGTCGACCTGTGTTGCTGACGAAAACATCGATTGCCGTCAACAGCAGGTTAACAGCAACATCCCTTTCCGTTAACTTTAAGTAAATGTCCATATCGATTGACGTCAACTCTGTGTAGACAGCAATAACCTTGCCGTCAACTTCTTCCAGTGCAGACAGTGAAATCTTTGCAGTCCAGCTCTGGTGGAGTTATGGAAAGGGTGAGATTTAGGTAACGTTTGGGGGTTACGTCTCCTACCCTTGTGGACCGAGTATGAGAGGCCAATCCTTCTATAAAAGGATGAGTTAGCCTTCTTAGACCTGTTTTTAGGGAGTTTCTCCAAGTCTGAAGAAAAGTTGAAGGAGATCCTGCGATTTGATCTTCGTGGAGGCAAAGACCAAGCATCTGCGAGTTGAAAGGGTATGCCTTTGAAGGCTGAAGGCGTCTCCAACGTGCTCGTGCCATTGGAGATCTACTGATTGAGGATTTCACCTCGGAGGGAGGACTATCTTGGTTGGCCAAGGCGGGCTTCTTCAGCTAAATCCATAGATTCTTTGGTGCTTCTGAGGCAAGTAACCTAGGGACCGGGTTCACAACCATAGTTTACCATTTTTCCATGATTTTAGAAATTAAAACCGGAAGGGTTCTGGTTTCTGTCAGGTTAACATCAACCTTGACTACCATCAAGGATGAACTTAACGTCAACCCTCTTGCTGTCAATTAAAGTTAACGGCAACAGTGTTGTCGTCCAGTTCTTCTGTCCATCATTTTCACCTGTTTTTGCATCTAGATTTATATTTATGTGTTCAAACTTCGAATGGATTTTCTGTGAGATGTGTAGAGTTAAGTAGGTCAATGTTGCCATACTGTAAATTGGGTTAAATTTTTAGTCACCATGATTTTAGGATAATTTTCTGAATTCTGTAATTAAGCATATATTTAAGAGGAAATTTTATATTTGAAGCATGTTCATGATAAAAATTGTGATTTCTGTGTAGAAATACATGTCAGGGTTATATTCATGTTGTGATAGATCTAAAATCAAAATTTGATTGTTTTCTGTAATTTCCATGACTGAAATACAAAAATTAGTAGCAATGTTTTAATTTTATAATTAGTTTTGGGATTGTAAAAATTGTGAGATTTTGAACAATGGATTATGTGATACTGATATACACTTAGTAAAAATATTGAACTTGGTTGACAAATGGTTTCAGTGTAATGAATATTTCTCTATTTATATCACTGATTTGATTACTGTGGAAATTAGAGTATATGTCAGAAAATCATGAAAATTTACTACTTTGACTCATGACAATAGGGACACGTTCTGACTAGATTTCATGAAATTATGACTTTTGTAACTATTTTTTGTCTGTTATCATCATGAATAATATGTTTTATTAAACAGATTTGTGAGAAATTCTCAGAAAATACAGCACGTGATAAATCAGAAATATGTCTCTGTCAGGATCTAAATATACGTATATAATTTGAGCAGCATGTTATGTTGCATTTGAATCTGGAGAATCTGTATATGATTTTGTCTTCGGCCAATAAGACACTACCACCATAGAAGTAATCTGGAACAGGACCATAGTATTGCCCCTACGGAAATGTTCAATATGTTATATGTTTCGAAAGGCACGGGAAGAAATCCTGGAGGTGGACAAGTACCACTGATAATGGTGGGGAGGACTTCCCCCGATTCTGCGCAGTAACCAAGACTCTATCACTGTCTGCCTAGGTGATGAGTATATGTTCATATGTCTATATGACTTCTAATGGGTGGTTTGGGCTGTGTCTTGGCAAATTTGTACATACGTATATGTTATGCAAAATGTTTGTTTTCAGCCTTAGAATGATTTTATGTAATACTTGTTTATTTCCATTTGGATGAATGTTTGGTAGTCATGCTTACTTATGGAAACTCTTGAAACCACGTATGACAAATATACCATGTTAATACTTAAATTTATGTCATCATGATCAGATCTGAAATCTCTTGCAAAACTAAACATTATGAGGTTAGTACCATGTCTTAAATTCATGCCTTATACAAGTAGCATTTGTACACACTTTTGACTTAAGATATGTTTAGCAAATGAATTCTTAGCAAGTAGTATGATTGCTGAAATCTATATGCAATAACATGATTTGAAACCATTATATATATGTTAGATTGGTAGTCCATTTTTGGGTTGCTTGCTGAGTCTTCGTTGTAGACTCATACTTGCTAAAAATTTAAGGTGAGACGGTAGATCCCGAGGCTTTAGTAGCGGGATCGGATTCGGAGCGTGAAGATTGATTTGTGTGATTGAGTGACATTTGTATGTGAGGAATTACTTATGTTATGAACATTGTATTTAAACTATTTAGCTATTGTGGACTTCTTTGATGGATTATGGACTTGGATATTAAAGTTGATGAGTTGTTCTTTATTTCCACTGCATTAGTAATTATTTGTGAATGAATCAACCTGCATTTGATATATGTTGGGGTGTGTTCCCCATGTATCACATCTCTTGGGCTCGATGAGAGTTGGTATAACTAGATCGGGTCTAGGTGGGGTGTTACAGATGCTGAGTTTCGTGCTTTAGCTCTTGCACTAGCTTCCTCTTCCACCTTCCTTCATATTTGCTTCTTCTTCTCAACTTTGCTGCTTCTCCTTTGCATGACTGCTTCTTCTTCTTAGCTCTGCTGCTTCTCCTTTGCATGACTGCTTCTTCTTCTCAGCTCTGCTGTTTCTCCTTTGCACGACTACTACTTCTTCTTCTGCTGCTCTTCTCCTTGATCTGCTCCTCATGCAACACTCTAACACTCTCCTTCTATGCTTGGCCTTGACCCCCATGTTCTCTGTGATAGATGGCTGCTCCAGATGAGACAGAAGCTTTTATAGCCTTGGTATAGTTCCTTTTATGTGGGAAACAAGTGCATGGAAACCTAGGGTTCACCGAAGGATGCCTTGGGTCCAAAAGTCCTTGTCCTCATAGCCACTTGGATGAAAGGGTATTTTGGTAATAATAGAGTCTCCCAAAAGTCTTCAGAGATAAACCACACCATTTGGAAATCATACCCTTTACGTTTCTGAGTTATCACGCAATGTGTGTCGACACAAGTTTTCATATGTGTTGACGCAACTGACTAAATTTCAATTCCAGCTTACTGGGAGGAAACTTGTGTCGACACAACTGTGACTTTGTTCTTCAGAAGCTTACTAGGCACACTATGTGTGTTAACCTGACTTCCAATGTGTGTCGACACAACTGTCACTTTGTTCTTTAGGAGCTTACTGGGCAGACTATGTGTGTCGACTTGACTTCCAATCTATGTCGACCTAACTATCAATATGTGTCGACACAACTGTGACTTTGTTCTTTAGGAGCTTACTGAGCAGATTATGTATGTCGACCTGACTTCCAATGTGTGTCGACACAACTTTGACAAAATTGTGTAAACCTATATGTATAATGTGTGAACCATCAAAACATGTCATTATCATCAAAATATGAAATATGAGGTATCAAAATTATGTTTTTTAATCATTATTATAATATGTACAATATGTCATCATCAAAATCAAAGTATGAGTGTTTAGACATCATCCACAACCACATGTTTTAGTCATCATCCAAATGAATACACAACTCAACATCTTTCCACAAATATGCAATATGACATCAGAATGTGTATAATATGTCATCATCAAGACATACAACTCAACAGTCGCCTTCAAGCCAAACAATATAATACTTAATAGTCGAAGTGTAAATCATGACGGTCTACATTGTAACGTTTACACCAATCTGTAACAACCAAAGAGAAATGCGACAGACTATCCCATCACGTTTCCACCAAAATGCGATAGTTCAAACTGTCGCCTTATCAGGCAAACGGCTGAACCCCTCCTTCCTTCATGAAACCATTCCAAACCACATCTAAGCTAACATTTAAATCCCTACAATGAAAACCACACTGTCACACACCACAATAGCATGCTTTACAAAACTCTAAAGCATTTAAATCACATGAAAACACAAAGGAAGTCTCCCTACCAACTCAAAGAACCCGTAGAATGCGAGAAACGCCGCACCGCTGGCAAGTCAATGCTTTGGACTTTGGATGTCCTCCTCACGTGGAAATCGTGCCGAACGAGCCACCAGGAAGCCAAAACTCTAGAAAAATGCAACAGGAGCTCTACAACTGCTCCCTTCCCCGGTGGACAGAGCCTCCTCTGCTCTGTCTGGCCCGAAACACAGCTTAAAACCTCAGTAAATATCGCGACGGAGGTAGTTGTCGCATTTAATACTTAGACACGACAGGACAAAGTATCGTGTCATGCCCTGAAGCAGAATATCAAGATGTGAAGTAGTTAATATAATGCAAGTACAGAGCAATATAAACATCAAACCACTGCACAATTTTAAATAGCATAAACCAACTATATTTCTTTATTCCTTCCACCGTGTCAGTTACATTCACTAGTTCAAAGCCTTAACTATGGGCCCAGAGAACTTCTTCATACTTAAACAAAAACAACTAACTGAACTAAACTAGACTCTAATAGTCTAGACGACATTGGGGTCACTCATGATTCTGCTCATCCCCATCCTCTTGTGTGTGGTCCTCATCATCATTATATTCACCTGAAGACAAATCATAATTTCCCAGGATGAGTGATAATTGTTGAACCACTCTCTATTTGTTCTTGTATTTTGGTGATAATAAAATTTATGATGTAACTTAAATTGAATATTTTGTTTTATCTGTGTCGCATCAATCTCATAGCAAAATGCTGAGTCTCACATTGATGCAATATGGCGCACTAAAATGATAAAGTCGATGTCTAACTCATATACATCGATTTCTGTTTAAAGTGCCAAAGTAACAAGCGCTACAACGATTTGCTAAGAAATCGATGCCATAACGATTTCATAAAATGTTCGCAACGATTTCTTCTGTAAGCGCAACGACTTGCTAAGAAATCGATGCCATAATTTCATAAGTGTTCGCAACGATTTCTTCTGTAAGCGCAACGATTCGATGCCATAACGATTTCATAATCGATTTCTTCTGTAAGCGCCATAACGATTTCATAAGTGTTCGCAACGATTTCTTCTGTAAGCGCAACGATTTGCTAAGAAATCGATGCCATAACGATTTCATAAGTGTTCGCAACGATTTCTTCTGTAAGCGCAACGACTTGCTAAGAAATCGATGCCATAACGATTTCATAAAAATGTTCGCAACGATTTCTTCTGTAAGCGCAACGATTTGCTAAGAAATCGATGCCATAACGATTTCATAAGTGTTCGCAATGATTTCTTCTGTAAGCGCAACGACTTGCTAAGAAATCGATGCCATAACGATTTCATAAGTGATCACATCGATTTCTTTACTGATCACAATGATTTCTTCAGAAGATCATCATAACGATTTCATAAATAATCACATCGATTTCTTTATAAATGAGCAACGACTCTTCACATAACGATTTCATAAGTCATGCTCATAACGATTTCTTCATGGATTCTAATCAAACTTAGATTGCATTTATATTTCAAATATGCTTGGCGCTTAAATGAAAAGTCAAATATCTTCTGACAAAAAGTTGTATGCATAATCTTGTCAAAAAAAACATATGACCTACTAATTTTAGTATGATTGGCAGAAGCACAGTACTATACATCGTTTATCATAAAACACTTTTTTTATGCTAACACTTTCTTCTATGTGTACAGACCTCGAAGACCGTTAGAGTCTGATTAAGACAAATGAAGAGGAGATGAGCAACGGCTAGAAATCCAACGGATCTCTTCAACGGATCCATTCAAATTGCTCATATAAAAGAAGAAGCTTAGCTGAAGAAAAGCAAGGCCCTTTTCCTGAATATCTTTGAAGGAGTGTACAACTGTGAGAAGAACCTCAACGACACATACACTCAAAGAAAAAGAGAAAGAGCCTGAGCCCAGAAGAAGCACTCAAGCTTTGAAGCATCTCAAACGTTCAAGCATTCAAGCACTATTGCTTTCTTTTCTCTCTTCTGTTTCTCTCCGAGCTCATTGTATATCTGGGGAGAGTCTGGGACTGTGAGCTTTACACAAGTGTTTATCTTGTAAAGCTTCTCAGTCTGATCTTTCTAAGAAAGATCTTTGTCTAGCTGTAGGACTGTATGAAGGATCGAAATGAATGTGTGGAAAAGATCTAGAAGGGGGGGGATGAATAGATCTTAGCCACTTTTGCGGAAGCTTAAGTAATTTGAAAACTATTTAGAATCAGAGGCAATGTTATCAGTGAAAAACTACAGATCTGATTAGATTTGAGTGAGTTGAAAAACTTAGATGTGAAGCAAGTTGATTAAGTGAATTAAAAACGGATCCTATGCAAGCATCTAGCGGATGAATCAATCAAACCACAGAAGACAAATGCACAAGGATTTTTTAGGTGGTTCGGAAATCACCCAAGTGATTCCTACATCCACCCTCACAACCCGTGAGGCTTCACTAACACAACTAGGCTACACACCCAAAGGAGCCTAACAACTCCAACACTTTAGAGCATACAACTCACACGACCTCTAGAGCAAGACTACTCTAGAAACACTGAGCAAGACTGCTCAAACCAACCTTGAGCTTGACAACTCAAACTGAGCTCGACGGCTCACAACAACCTGAGCACAATGCTCACACAATTTGAGCACAAAGCTCACACTAAAACTTGCTAGACACCAACTTAAGACTTAGATCCTCTAGCAACAGATCTAGTCGAAATTTGAGAACTCTAAAGAGAGTTATGCAGAAGCACTTGCATAATCTCAAAAGATATCTCAGAAGAACAGAAGAAAAGATAAATTGTATTGAAAAGCTTCGTTCTTCAGTGTACTCCCTTGTAGAAGCTTGAATTGGGAAGAAACTTGTGAAGCTTGAAGTCCAAGTCGATGCTCTGCAATCTGAGAAGTTGGATCTTCCTCGAATTCTTCACCAAAGAAGTCTTCTACAGGATCTGCCTCCTTGGAATGCTTCAGAGGAGTCTTCAGGAATCAAATTCCAATTCCCACACCTTGATTGGTGGAAATTGGTCTTCTGGAAGCACTTAGAGAGCAGAGGAAGGAGACACAAGCTCTTTTTGGCCACCAGGAGCTTTCTGGAGGCTCTAAGAGAGTTGGGTCACTTCACTGATGTGAAGGCTGGCTGAAAAGACCTTTTATAGCCTTAGGATTCCAAAGATACCCTTTTGGGGTACAAGGGCACGCGTTCCTAGGAAGATTCTGATCGCCCTAGAAGGACACGTGACAAGCAATACATATAAGTTGGAATCTTGATGGAGTGTGTCGACCTGCCCTGGTGGCTGTGTCGACACACTGAGTGAAGGCTGAAGGATGGTCTCTGGTAGACCTTTGGTGTTGACACACAACCCAACTGGTGTCGACACACTTGTCTGGAAGTTGACAGCTTGAGCTTCTGGAAAAGTGTCCTGTGTCGACACACAACCTTGTTGGTGTCGACACCCTGATAGCACCTGAGAAGTGGCCTTCGGTGAGATGTCAGGTGTGTCGACCTGATCTGCAATGGTGTCGACCTGAGTTGCTTGATTTTTCAGATTGGCCAACTCGTGTCGACACACAATCTGGCTTGTGTCGACACACTTTAGCAAATTTGTCTATTTTCTGCCTTGGGACCTGAGGCCTTGTGTCGACACCATGAGAGGTGTGTCGACACACTTTCATAGAAAAAATTGTTCATGAAATGTAAAGCACATGTATCATTAGATAAAAGATTTATCATGAATATAAATGATAACTGTGATTTAAAAACATGCTTTTTGACATTGATTTCAGGTATGATAAATTTGACATGTTTCATTTGAATTGCTTTTGAAAACACTTCTTGTCATCATCAAAATAGGAGGGAAATAGTGTAAATAAACACTCAACCCAACAATCTCCCCCTTTTTGATGATGGCAACATTAAATCCATATTTCAATGTGGTTTTGATGAAGTGTGATTTTAAGCAATTTTTGTTATTCAAAATTTTTGTTTTCTTTTTGTTTATACTTGTCAAAGACTTTTTGAAATTTTTCAGTAACAATTGATGGTGCATTTGTGAAACACAATGTTACTTGAATTGAGATTTTTTGTACACACAAGTCAAGCAACTTAACATGTATTCAAACACAAAGATTTTCATTCACAATGACACAACAAGTTTCATTGAGACAAGCAAACAAACATTTCATTCATTTCAATTCAGAAACACATTACATCAAGTTCATTCATTTTTCTCCCAAAACATTACAATGAGTTTTCATTCATTCATTCTTTCTTTCTTCTCCCCCTTTGACATCATCAAAACAAGATTACATTAATTAGAAGGTGGAGGAGGAGGAGGAGGAGGAAGGAGGATTGTCTCTATGTCTGACATCCTCTTCTCCATGGAAGCCATGCTAGACTTCATCTGCTCATGGATTGTTGTCAGCTTGGTGTGTAGAAAATGTTCCATTCGATTGTTGTTCTCCATGGAAGCCATGCTAGACTTGAAGCAGTAGATGTTTGACTTGGGAATTATTTGGGATTTCTCTCCTGCTAAGGGCACACCAAAGTGCTCAAAAACTGATGTGAGGTGAGCAGCATAGGGGAGTGATCTCTTGAGGTTCTTTCTAATTGTTTCTGACATTATCTGATACATAATGTCATGAAGATTTATCTTGATGTCCTTTTTCATGCAATACAGGATAAACCTCTGTGTCTCTGTCAACTGTCCCTTCCACCACCTTGAGGGGTAATGATGGTTGTTAACATGTGATGGATAATTCTCAAGGATGGGGAAAAAGTATTGGTGTTGTATTTGGTGACATGAGTCTGTTTGGGATCAGACTCATCAGAGGGTAGGCCTGTGAGAAGGGTGTAGGCTTCATGAAGGTCAAATTGGTATTTGTTGCAATTTTCACCTTCATCAGGGGCATGAAACAAGGTGGCAGCTAAGTCTGTTGGTAGATCAATTTCAACTCCTTTGACCAACGACTTGTACCCAAACTTTGTGCACTTTAAGTTCTTGTAAAATTCTTGAACTAATCTTGGGTAAAAGATAGGAAAGTCTGAAATGAAGATCAACCAAGACTGAAAAGCAAATAAGGTCCGAATTTCTGGGAATGAGTTTGCTAGCTCATTGTCTGTCAAATCTAGAATTCTGGGATTCAGGATAAGCTTGGCAGCAATACGAGACTCTGAGGTGATTTCTTCTTCTTGAGACTCAGAGGATTCAGAAGAAGAGGAGGATTCCTCAGGGTCTTCAGAGGGGGAACCCTGAATTTCTTATCTAGGGTTTGGAGAAAGGCTACCTCGGCCTGAAGTGGAGGTTCTACCTCGCTTGGAAGCTCTTTGAGGTGCAGAAGAAGATCCTGGTTGCTCAGCAGGATCGTTTCTCCTCTTGGTTCTTCTTTCAACTTGCTCAACGGCTATTTCCGCCGGAATGGGCCTGGAAGATGCCCTTGATCTGGCGCCATGCCGGGGACCCAATTTCCGGACCATGGTGCTAGGGTTGGAGTGGAAATTGAAGAAGATGGAAGATTTGAGAGGGGATTGAAGAGTGGATGTGATTTAGAGAGAAAATGGTGGAGATTCTTGCCGGAAACAATGAGAAAGAGGGCCGTCGGGTCGACCTGATGCCCAAAAGGGGTTTTAGTGGTACACTGTCCCGCAGGAACAACAAGGGGTAATCATAAACCCTAACGGCCTAAAAAGGATTCTGGCAAAGAGGGTGTGTCGACACAGGAAGAGGGTGTGTCGACCTGACCCAGAGTGTGTGTCGACACGGGTCACAATGTGTGTCGACACGGCCTTGATGAAAATTTGAATTTTTAAGAGGAAATTTTTGAGAAATTTGGGGACATCTTTAGAATGATAAAGAATGAGAGGAATTATCATTTCAAGGATTTTTAAGGGGCTTAAAAAATTCATTTGTTATATTTTGCAAGAATTCATCACAAATCAAGTTTTTCAAGCAATTTCCCAACAGGATATTAGCATTCCAAGACTTGAGTCAACAAGATGATAAATTGAGGGATATAATGTATCTAATAATCAACCAAAAACTACCATGTTTCTCAATTTTCAAGAATTAAAGATGTCATCTAGACCAAATACAATTGTGTTGAAAGTAAAACACAAACTTAAAGAACAACTTGATGAAGGAAGAAGATGATTCTTTCTAAACAAATCTCCAATAATTTTCATATTTTTGTTCTTTTAACAAACTATCAAATGATATAAATCTCGTTCACTCAAGTACTAGTGCTTTTTACACACCATAGTCCCTGGATACTTAAGATTTAGTCATTGTCAAGTCTCAAAGGGGTAAATGATGACCTTTTGACATGAAAATATACGTTTTGTAGACGACAATATTTCCAGTTACTCAGTCATCATCAAAAAGCGTAGCACATTTTTGCTTAAGTTTTGAATTTATTTTCAATTTTGATCCCCTTTGAACAGAGTTAGCAATAATGCCTCATGACATACATTGCACTTCATTCATTGTGAAGGTGTGCAGTTTCTTAGCACAGATGCCATTGCTCTGTTGGATTTTACAAGATTTTGGAGAGTTTGTGAGATAGAATTCAAATACATCCAGTCATCAATTGCAAACAAGGAAATGTTTTAATTTCAAGGCACAAATTGTTATTTAGTCTAAGAAGAGATCTGAATTTCTGTGGATTGAGAGACATAGTTGAAAGTTGATTAGTAAAAATATAATAAATCACTCAAGGTTCATTTTGTGACTCTAGACTTTAGAATAAGGACATCATGCAAGGAATTGATGAAATGCAAGAAGGGTTTTGAATTTTGCAAAAAGATGACTTGTGAATTTTCTAGCTCCCTCTGAGATGATGATTTCAACCATTTTTCATCAAAATAAAGATATGCAATTTTGAAATCAGAAGAAATTTTCTTCTTGGACAACAAGAACTTCTCCTCAACAATTGCATATTCATTTCTTGGTACTTGGCGGAGATAAGCTCTCACGCATAGTGAAAGTGTCCAGACAAGCCTAACTTGTCCTTCTTCAAATCACCATTTGATATACCAAGTAACTTCAATGCAATAAGAGTTGAAGAATTCATTGCCAAAAGGAAATGGAAGTTAAAACTGTGCAAGTTTTGAATCAGAAAAGAAATTCTCTTTGAACAATAAAAGCTCCCCCTCAACTATTGCATATTAACTTCTTAGTACTTGGCGGAGATATGTTCTCACGCATAGTGAAAGGTTCCAGACAAGTATAACCTGTTCTTCTCCAAGTCACTATTTGATATACCTTGAAGTGTCAACACAATAAGAGTTGGAGAATTTATTGTAAGAAAAAGAATTAGAATTGAAAGTGAGAGAGATATGAACAATGTGAATGAAGGAAGCAAAGAGCTATGAAATGCAACGAACTCCCCCTTAGACAATGCATAACACTCAACCCAAACCTAGAGAGAAATCAAGAAGGTGGACACTTGCAAAGACCAAGTTCTCTCCTTAAAGATGAAAATCTATTTTCAGGAAGGGGTTTTGTGAATATGTCTGCAATTTGTTTTTCAGTTTCAATGAAGTGGAGTTCAAAAGACTTCTTTGCAACCTCATCTCTCAAGAAATGATGCCTAATTTCAATGTGTTTTGTTCTAGAGTGCTGAATGGGGTTTTTAGAAAGGTTGATTGCACTTGTGTTATCACATAGGATGGGTACACACCCTAAATCTTGGTTATAATCAAGAAGTTGATGTTTCACCCAGAGAATCTGAGTTCCACATCTACCTGCTGCAACATATTCAGCTTCTGCAGTTGACAGAGCAACTGAATGTTGCTTCTTAGAAGCCCAAGAAATAAGGCACCCACCTAGAAATGCACACAAGCCACTTGTGCTTTTTCTATCTAACTTACACCCAGCATAATCAGCATCACAATAGGCAAACAATTCTAACTTGCAACCAGCAGGATACCAAATTCCTAAGTCACATGTTCCAACAAGATATTTAAAAATTCTTTTCACAGCAAGCATATGACTTTCTTTAGGATTAGATTGGAATCTAGCATATAAGCACACACAAAACTGAATGTCAGGTCTAGAAGTAGTAAGGTAGAGCAGAGAGCCAATCATACCTCTGTAGGTCTTTGGATCTACTGACTTACCAGATGGGTCTTCTTCTAGCTTAGCATTTATTGCAATGGGTGTGCTTGAGTGTTTAAGGTTCTGAAAGTCAAACCTTTTCAGTAGCTCCTTGACATATTTGGTTTGACTGATGAAGATTCCTTCATTGGTTTGGTTAACCTGCAATCCCAAAAAGAATGTTAAATCTCCCATTAAGCTCATTTCAAATTCATTCTTCATTTGATTTGAAAATTCAGTGCAAAGGCCTTTATTAGTTGATCCAAATATTATGTCATCAACATAAATTTGGACAACAATTATTTGATTTTTTACTATTTTTGTGAACAATGTTTGATCAACATTACCTCTAGAATATCCTTTTTCAAGTAAAAAGGAACTCAAACGATCATACCAAGCTCTTGGAGCTTGTTTAAGACCATAGAGTGCCTTATTAAGCTTGAAAACATGGTTAGGATATTTTTCATTTTCAAATCCAGGAGGTTGTTCAAAAAAAACATTTTCCTTTATATATCCATTTAGAAATGCACTTTTGACATCCATTTGAAAGACTTTGAATTTCATGGAGGATGCAAAAGCAAGGAAAATTCTCACAGCTTCTAGTCTAGCTACAGGCATAAGATTCTTCAAAGTCAATTCCAAATTCTTGGTTATACCCCTTTGCAACTAGCCTAGCTTTGTTTCTTATTACTTGACCAGCTTCATTCAATTTATTTCTGAAGACCCATCTAGTGCCAATCACTGTTTGGTCACTAGGTCTAGGCACTAATTCCCACACTTGATTTCTTTCAAATTGATGAAGTTCATCATGCATAGCATTAATCCAATCAGAACTGGATAAGGCTTCATCAATTGACTTGGGTTCAATTTGGGAAATTAGAGCTAGTGAGTCTTCTTCAATGTTTTGCAAAAGGGATGATCTGGTCCTAACTCTATCATTTAAGTTGCCAACTACACTGTCTAATGGGTGATCTCTTAGAAAACGAGGTTGAGAAATTACCTGTTGAGAAGTGCCCACTTCTGGAGCAATATTACCTGAACCACTTGAAGATGGTGAGTTGTTGTTCAGGTTCTCTTCAATGTTGTTAATCTCCTCAACGGTTGGTGAAGAATCCACAATGAGGTCATCCTCTTCATTGTCTTGTTTTTCCCTGCAAGATTTAGAATCATTAGTGGAAAAGAAATTTTCATCAAAAATAACATGTGGTGATTCTTCAACAGTTTTAGTTTTTAATATGTACACTTTGAAAGCCCTTGACACTTCAGAATAGCCAAGGAAGATAGCTTCCTGACTCTTAGCATCAAACTTGTCAAGGTTTTCTTTGTTGTTATTGTGTACAAAACACTTGCACCCAAAAGTTTTGAAGTAAGCAACAGTTGGCTTTTTGTTTTTCAACAATTCATAGGGGGTTTTTCTGATCTTTAGTCTGACCAAAGCTCTATTTAGGATGTGATTGGCTGTGTTAACAGCTTCAGCCCAGAAGGATTTGGGCAGATTACTTCCTAAGAGCATGGATCTAGCCATTTCCACAAGAGTTCTATTCTTTCTTTCCACAACTCCATTTTGTTCTGGAGTTCTAGGTGAAGAAAACTTGTGAAAGATTTGAAATTCAGCACATAGATCAGAAAAGGATGTGTTATCAAATTCACCCCCATGATCAGTTAAAATGTTTTTAATTTTAAATGGATAAGTTGTTAAGATAGTGGTACAGAAATTCCTGAATTCAAGGCATGCATCACTTTTGTGGGATAGAAAAATAACCCAGGTAAATCTAGTAAAGTCATCAATGATTACAAACCCATATCTCTTGCCACTTAAGCTTAGAACTCTTGTTGGCCCAAACAGGTCCATGTGAAGAAGTTCTAGTGGCTTAGATGTGAGTACTTCATTGAATGCTTTAAAAGATTTCCTAGTTTGTTTTCCTTTAGCACAGATCCCACAAATTTGACCTTCAACACTAGAAAAAGATTCAGGAAGACCTTTAACCAGATTCAATCTTAACAACTTATTCAAAGTTCTGAAACTTGCATGGCCAAGTCTTTTATGCCAAGTCCATGCAATTTCATCTTTATTTGAAACAAAACAAAGATTTTCAGAAAAGTTTTTATTAAGGTTGATCATGTAGACATTGTTTTCTCTTTTTCCAAAGAATTTGATTTTATCAGTTGATGAATCAATTATCTTGCAAAAATCAGATTCAAACACAACTTTGTGACCTTTGTCACATAGTTGGCTGATACTGAGCAAATTATAATCAAGTCCATCAACTAACAAAACATTATCTACTGAGTTTGAAGAAGTTTGACCAACCTTACCGGATCCAATGATCTTTCCTTTATTTTTACCTCCAAAGGTGACTGACCCTCCCTCCTTTTCAATTAGACAGGAAAATTTGGCTCTATCTTCAGTCATGTGTCGTGAACACCCACTATCAAGAAACCAAACATTGGTGTTGGGTGCACGACCTTCCTGCACAAAGATCAATGGAGAGAAGATTTTGGTACCCAAACAGAGTTGGGACCATCAGAATGATTTAACAAAGACATCAAATCTTTTCTCACCCAAATTTGATTTGTTTTAGATTTTTGTTTTGTTACTTTGGTGTTTTCAGTCTTTTTCTGTTTATTCTTTCTTTTAGGAATGAAAGCACCAAGATCTTTGTTTTTGGTAGGAGGGGAGTTTTTCATTTGAAAATTTGAGTTCAGAGGAGGAGGTGGAATCCATAGATTGTGTTGGTACATCCAAAAATTTGGATAAGGGTATTGAGGATAATACCAACAGGGATTTTCATACCATTGGTTCCAAGGATTAGTCCAATTTTCTTGAAGTGTTGTCTTGGAGGTCCAAGGTTTTTCATGGATTATTTCTTTTCCCTTTTTCTTATTTTTCAGATTTTTATTTGAATTTTTGGTTGAGTTGTTTATGGTTTTTGGTGTTGAGCAGGTCGACCTCTCCTGTACTGGTGTCGACACAGCAGCCACAGAAGTCTTCTTCTTGTGGACTAGTGTCGACCTGTCAGGGGACTGTGTCGACCTGATAGTCTTCTTTTATTTTTGAGTTTTTGATTTGTTTTGAGTTTTGTTTGGGATTTTGTTTGCTGTTTGTTGGATTTCAGTGTTTTCCAGATTAGGACCCTTGACAAAATTAATTAGAGGTGCTTTTTCCTTTTTCTCACCAGATTTGTCTTTTTGGGGTTTCTTCTTGTTGAATCCTAATCCATGAGATGTGGTTGTCATGTTGGATCCTAGCAATGCCTCTAGGTTATCTTGGCCTTTTGTGAAGGTTTGGATAACCTCCTCCCTTTCCTTTAGCTGGTTTTTAAGAGTTACAATTTCTTCAATTTTCTGTTGTTTTTCTTGTTTTTCAATTTCCAGCTTTTCAGTTAGGTTTTTGAATTCTTGGGAGGCCTTTTGAGAGGCAAGTTTTAGTTCATCAATAAGGTTCAGGAGATTTTCTTTTTCTTCAAGCAAGTCTGTTACTTCAGATTCCAGTTCACAGATTCTATTGTTTGAAGATTGGTTATGGTAAAGATTTTCAATTTTCTTTTTGATGTGTTTGTTTTCTTTTCTCATTTCAGAATATCTTTCAACCAATTCTGCATACACATCCTGCCAATCTTCAACAGTATAGTCTTCAAAGGAAGTATTTACCTTTCCATCTGTGCTGTTGGCCATGAAGCAAACTTCCTCACTCTCTGAGCTTGAGGACTTCTTCTCTTCTTCTTCCTCACTTGTATCTTCATCAGACCAAGTGGCTACCATGGCCTTTGGCTTCTTATATTTCTAGAATCTCTTGTGCTTTTCCTTCTTGTTCTCAGGACACTCTCCCTTCATGTGTCCTGGCTTGTTGCACCTGTAACAGATAACATTTTCATCAGGTTTATGATTCTTATTGAAATTGGAAGAGGAAGTGTTCTTCTTACCTGAGGGAAATTTCTTTTTCCTAGTCATTTTCCCTTTCCTATATTTCAAAAATTTTCTGAATTGTCTGGTCATGAGGGCAATCTCATCCTCATTCGACTCAGATTCTTCAGAACTTGTCTTATCCTGATTTTTATCTTTGTTGCTTGAAGAGGCTTTGAGTGCCATAGGCTTGGTCTTAATGATGTGTTCTTCATTTCTTTTTAAGTTTATTTCATATGTCATTAAAGATCCAATCAATTCATCCAAAGAAATTTTGGACAAATCTTTTGAATCTTCAATAACAGTGGCCTTGGTATGCCAAATTGAAGAAAGTGAACGCAAAATTTTTCTTACCAAGTCTGCATCAGTATACTCCTTACCCAAAGCCTTGAGTCCATTGACTATCACCATGAATCTGGCAAACATTTCAGAAATAGATTCATTAGATTTCATCATAAAGAGTTCATATTCTGAAACTAAAATGTTTGCCTTGGTCTCCTTGACCTGAGATGTTCCCTCATAGAGTAATTCGAGTTTATCCCACATCTCTTTGGCAGATTTGCACATAGAGATTCTCGAATACTCCTTGGGATGGACAGCACATTGAATCATGTTCATGGCACTATAATTCAGTGTAGCTTTCCTTATCTGTTCCCTTGTCCAGGTATCTTCTTCTCCCTGGTTCTCATAGGGACCCACCTCAACTACTTTCCAGATCTCATAGTTCTGGGCCCTCAGAAACACTTGCATTCTATTCTTCCAATAAGAATAGTCCAAACCATTAAAGAATGGTGGCCTATTTATGGAATGACCCTCAGCTATGAAACCCTTTGAGTCCATGACACTTAAGTAAATGCACAGAGAAAGAGTTAAACAAGCAAGCAAACAAACAAGCAAACAATCAAACACTCAATACTCAGAAACAAAAACTGCTCAGTTCAAATCAGATCGATGTAAACCCGCTCTGATACCAATTGAGGGATCGAAATGAATGTGTGGAAAAGATCTAGAAGAGGGGGGATCAATAGATCTTAGCCACTTTTGCGGAAGCTTAAGTAATTTGAAAACTATTTAGAATCAGAGGCAATGTTATCAGTGAAAAACTACAGATCTGATTAGATTTGAGTGAGTTGAAAAACTTAGATGTGAAGCAAGTTGATTAAGTGAATTAAAAATGGATCCTATGCAAGCATCTAGCGGATGAATCAATCAAACCACAGAAGACAAATGCACAAGGATTTTTTAGGTGGTTCGGAAATCACCCAAGTGATTCCTACATCCACCCCTCACAACCCGTGAGGCTTCACTAACACAACTGGGCTACACACCCAAAGGAGCCTAACAACTCCAACACTTCAGAGCATACAACTCACACGACCTCTAGAGCAAGACTACTCTAGAAACACTGAGCAAGACTGCTCAAACCAACCTTGAGCTTGACAACTCAAACTGAGCTCGACGGCTCACAACAACCTGAGCACAATGCTCACACAATTTGAGCACAAAGCTCACACTAAAACTTGCTAGACACCAACTTAAGACTAAGATCCTCTAGCAACATATCTAGTCGAAATTTGAGAACTCTAAAGAGAGTTATGCAGAAGCACTTGCATAATCTCAAAAGATATCTCAGAAGAACAGAAGAAAAGATAAATTGTATTGAAAGGCTTCGTTCTTCAGTGTACTCCCTTGTAGAAGCTTGAATTGGGAAGAAACTTGTGAAGCTTGAAGTCCAAGTCGATGCTCTGCAATCTGAGAAGTTGGATCTTCCTCGAATTCTTCACCAAAGAAGTCTTCTACAGGATTTGCCTCCTTGGAATGCTTCAGAGGAGTCTTCAGGAATCAAATTCCAATTCCCACACCTTGAATTGGTGGAAATTGGTCTTCTGGAAGCACTTGGAGAGCAGAGGAAGGAGACACGAGCTCTTTTTGGCCGCCAAGAGCTTTCTGGAGGCTCTAAGAGAGTTGGGTCACTTCACTGATGTGAAGGCTGGCCGAAAAGACCTTTTATAGCCTTAGGATTCCAAAGATACCCTTTAGGGGTACAAGGGCACGTGTTCCTAGGAAGATTCTGATCGCCCTAGAAGGACACGTGGCAAGTAATACAGATAAGTTGGAATCTTGATGGAGTGTGTCGACCTGCCCTGGTGGCTGTGTCGACACACTGAGTGAAGGCTGAAGGATGGTCTCTGGTAGACCTTTGGTGTCGACACAAAACCCAACTGGTGTCGACACACTTGTCTGGAAGTTGACAGCTTGAGCTTCTGGAAAGGTGTCCTGTGTCGACACACAACCTTGTTGGTGTCGACACCTTGATAGCATCTGAGAAGTGGCCTTCGGTGAGATGTCAGGTGTGCCGACCTGATCTGCAATGGTGTCGACCTGAGTTGCTTGATTTTTCAGATTGGCCAACTCGTGTCGACACACAATCTGGCTTGTGTCGACACACTTTAGCAAATTTGTCTATTTTCTGCCTTGGGACCTGAGGCCTTGTGTCGACACCATGAGAGGTGTGTCGACACACTTTCATAGAAAAAATTGTTCATGAAATGTAAAGCACATGTATCATTAGATAAAAGATTTATCATGAATATAAATGATAACTGTGATTTAAAAACATGCTTTTTGACATTGATTTCAGGTATGATAAATTTGACATGTTTCATTTGAATTGCTTTTGAAAACACTTCTTGTCATCATCAAAATAGGAGGGAAATAGTGTAAATAAACACTCAACCCAACACTGTATACAGTAGATAACCCAGCTAGGGGTTTGTGTCTAGCTGAACCAAACTGGGGTACCAGTTGTTAACCTAGCTAGGGGTTAGTGTCCAGCAGAACCGCACTGGGGTTTGTACCAGGAGGTTGGCTTCTTTACCTATAAGAGAAGTGGGCTGCCTTCTTGCCCGGGAAAGAGAAGAAGACCAGCTGGGGTGCTGGGTGTTGTAGTGTCCTTAAGGGGGACTGTACCCTTGGTTAGTGAAATCCCAAGAGGTTGCTTGGGGACTGGACGTAGGACTTCCATGTGGGAAGGGCCGAACCAGGATAAATTCCTTGTGTCCATTGTGTGATTGTTTATTTGCTTCCGCACTACTACTCTTTATCACACTAATCTAACCAAACCTTCAAGTGTTAATTTATGTGTTTAAGTTTCTATTTCAGATTTCGGAAAAACCTATTCACCCCCCCTCTAGGTTAGCTTGCTGCCGTACCAAAAGGGCCAACAAGTGGTATCAGAGCGAGGTTCTCTGATCTATCAAGAAGATCTAACGATCTTAGAGAAGATCCATGGCAGCTCAAGGATATGCTGAAGGTCAATCAGTCACCAGACCTCCATTCTTTGATGGAGAGGACTACCAATATTGGAAGATGAGAATGGAATGCTTCATTCGAGGCATAGACTTTGATCTATGGCAGGTAATCGAGGTAGGTGATTATGTTATTGTTCCTATTCCAGGCACTACTGCCATTACAACATCAGATAAAAGTAAATTATCTTTAAACTTTAAAGTTATGAACTACTTATGTTGTGCTTTATCCAAAAGAGAATTTAGTAGAGTATCTGCATGTAAATCAGCTAAAGAAATATGGGATAAACTGCAGATAACTTATTAAGGAACATATAAAGTAAAACAAACTAGGATAGATATTCTTGTCTCACAATATGAGCAATTTAAAATGCTTCCAAATGAAAATATCACTCAGATGTATAATAGATTCTCGAGCATAGTAGTTGGTTTAAACTCTCTTGGTAAAAACCTATATGATGAAGAAAATGTTAGAAAGATACTTAGGTCTTTAACTATCTCATGGACACCTAAAGTAACTGCTATTGAAGAGGCCCATGATTTAACCAAATTATCTATTGATAACTTAATAGGTTCCCTCATGGCACATGAAATAAATATGGAGCGTCTATCTGAAAGCTCATCAAAGAAAAAATGAACTAATGCTCTTAAAGTTGTAGCTACTCCTTCTACTTCTTCTTCTTCCTCAAGTTCCAGAAATGCAGATTCTGAAGACAGTGACGTAGATGAAGTTCTGTCCAAGCTTCAGAAAATTTTTAAGAAGAAGAAAAATGGATGAAGAAGGATTCAAAGGAAAGAGAGAAAAGAAAAAGAACCAGTCTGCTATAAATGCAGAAAACCTGGACATCTAAGACCAGATTGTCCTAAACTAAAGAAGATTGGTCAACCAGAAAAATCCAAAAAGAAGCACAAGAAATTCAAAAGAAAAGCCATGGCGGCTGCTTGGGAAAATGAAGAGGCCACAAGCTCAGAATCGGAGAAAGAGCAGGTAAGTCTAGCCCTCATGGTAGGACTAGATGAGGTACATTATGACCCATCTTTTAGCTCTTGCACTGATTCAGGATCAGAATCTGAAGACTTAAAAGAAGTCTTTAATGAACTATATGAAAAACATAAAAATGTTGTAAAAGAATTAAAGAGTCTAAAAAACAACACTATTTGCTTAGAAAACACCAATTCTGATCTTAAATCTGAACTGGAGCAACTAGAAAAACAATTAAAGGACAATAAAGATAATATTTATCTTTTGAATGAAGATTTAAAAAATAAGGACAATGAAAAATTAGAGTTAGAAGAAAAATTTAAAACTCTAACTGAAGAAAATCTTTATTTAAAAGAATCAGTTAGAAAATTAACTAAAGGGAAAACATCTTTAGCCCTATGTTTAAAAGGATCAAAATCTAGAAATAATAAACAAGGGCTTGGATACATACCTCTGGAAAAAGGAAAACAAGCAATAATTCCAGGAAAATATCCATTACCAAAATTTGTAAAAGAAACCAAGTTGCCTCAGAAAATGGCCCCTGTAAAAGAAAATGTTTTAAAAATTATGTCCTAAACAGACATCATAAAAACAATAAGAACTGCAAAATAGATTATCTTCATTGTTGTTCTCATTGTAATAAATTAGGACACACAGTAAACACCTGCACAACAAGGCACTTAGTTTGGATTCCTAAAGGTTATTTTCATGCATCTAATCATCAAGGACCTAAAAAGATTTGGGTACCTACCTCTGAGTAATGTATTTGCAGGTTAGCCTTGGAGCATCAAAAACCAAGAATGCTCAAGGCAGGAGTGACTGCAGATTCTTCATTCAAATCACATCTGAAGAAAGAGTAGTCACAAAAATGAATTAGTCTTTATTACTAACAATTATTTGCAAGTTTCATTCAGGTGGAGTCTCTCATTCAGGGGGAGCACAGATTAAGGGGGAGTCATTCCTTATCAACTATCCTTGTTGAACCCCTCAATGGTAAGAAATTCTCTCAAAGGGGGAGAGAAATCCCTGGTAAGATCCTTCCTTTTTGGTTAGTGACAAAAAGGGAGAGAGTTTGTATGAATTTTCTGAATCCTCTATGCTTTATATATATTCTTGTCAGAAAATTCTCATAAATTTTGTCATCACCAAAAAGGGGGAGATTGTTGAACCACTCTCTATTTGTCCTTGTATTTTGGTGATAATAAAATTTATGATGTAACATAAATTGAATATTTTGTTTCATCTGTGTCGCATCAATCTCATAGCAAAATGTTGAGTCTCACATTGATGCAATATGGTGCACTAAAATGATAAAGTCGATGTCTAACTCATATACATCGATTTCTGTTTAAAGTGCCAAAGTAACAAGCGCTACAACGATTTGCTAAGAAATCGATGCCATAACGATTTCATAAAAATGTTCGCAACGATTTCTTCTGTAAGCGCAACGACTTGCTAAGAAATCGATGCCATAACGATTTCATAAGTGTTCGCAACGATTTCTTCTGTAAGCGCAACGATTTGCTAAGAAATCGATGCCATAACGATTTCATAAGTGTTCGCAACGATTTCTTCTGTAAGCGCAACGATTTGCTAAGAAATCGATGCCATAACAATTTCATAAGTGTTTGCAACAATTTCTTCTGTAAGCGCAACGACTTGCTAAGAAATCGATTTCATAAGTGTTCGCAACGATTTCTTCTATAAGCGCAACAACTTGCTAAGAAATCGATGCCATAACGATTTCATAAAAATGTTCGCAACGATTTCTTCTGTAAGCGCAACGATTTGCTAAGAAATCGATGCCATAACGATTTCATAAGTGTTCGCAACGATTTCTTCTGTAAGCGCAACAACTTGCTAAGAAATCGATGCCATAACGATTTCATAAGTGATCACATCGATTTCTTTACTGATCACAACGATTTCTTCAGAAGATCATAACGATTTGCTTGCATAACGATTTCATAAATAATCACATCGATTTCTTTATAATTGAGCAACGACTCTTCACATAACGATTTCATAAGTCATGCTCATAACGATTTCTTCATGGATTCTAATCAAACTCAGATTGCCTTTATATTTCAAATATGCTTGGCGCTTAAATGAAAAGTTAAATATCTTCTGACAAAAATCTGTATGCATAATCTTGTCAAAAAAAGATATGACCTACTAATTTTAGTATGATTGGCAGAAGCACAGTACTATACATCGTTTATCATAAAACACTTTTTTTATGCTAACACTTTCTTCTATGTGTACAGACCTCGAAGACCGTCAGAGTTTGATTAAGACAAATGAAGAGGAGATGAGCAACGGCTAGAAATCCAACGGATCTCTTCAACGGATCCATTCAAATTGCTCATATAAAAGAAGAAGCTTAGCTGAAGAAAAGCAAGGCCCTTTTCCTGAATATCTTTGAAGGAGTGTACAACTGTGAGAAGAACCTCAACGACACATACACTCAAAGAAAAAGAGAAAGAGCCTGAGCCCAGAAGAAGCACTCAAGCTTTGAAGCATCTCAAGCGTTCAAGCATTCAAGCACTATTGCTTTCTTTTCTCTCTTTTGTTTCTCTCCGAGCTCATTGTATATCTGGGGAGAGTTTGGGATTGTGAGCTTTACACAAGTGTTTATCTTGTAAAGCTTCTCAGTCTGATCTTTCTAAGAAAGATCCTTGTCCAGCTATAGGACTGTATACAGTAGATAACCCAGCTAGGGGTTTGTGTCTAGCTGAACCAAACTGGGGTACCAGTTGTTAACCTAGCTAGGGGTTAGTGACTAGAAGAACCGCACTGGGGTTTGTACCAGGAGGTTGGCTTCTTTACCTGTAAGAGAAGTGGGTTGCCTTCTTGCCAGGGAAAGAGAAGAAGACCAGTTAGGGTGCTGAGTGTTGTAGTGTCCTTAAGGGGGACTGTACCTGTGACGGAACGCCTCAGCCAAGCCCGTTAAACCGATAACGTACTTGATCCGAGTCCGCCTCCCGCGAACAGGCCGAAGTCTCGCAAGGGATACCAAACCACAGTCCGTGTAAACATAAAGGAACACACCACATTTTATATAAAATTCACAAGTTTACATAGCCAAATTTCCACAAAAACTATAAAGAGGTACAAGAGTCTGGGGCATACCCCGAGGTACAACTGAAGAAAGTAAACAACTATCTAAACTACATTGCTGGAGCTACTCTGCTGGAGGTGCTGACCCTGCACCGCTACGACGCGGCCCTGAACTGGACGTCGGACGAGAGACGTCCTCCTCGCTCTCACCTGTGGGGGTAGGAGTGAGCCACTCTAGTCACTGGCTCAGTAGAGAACTCCCCCAAAACCGAGCAAAACAAACACCACGAGTACGAATAGTAAACAACACCAACAAATAATATAACAGCTAAGCAGGTAAGTAAAGCTGTAAAAGTACTCACCGTCTGCCGACTACGAGAAACAACAATAATAATTAAATGGCAAACCAGTACAAGTGTACAAGCTAAAGTAGAGACAGCCAACACGAGCCACGTGAACTGGTTCGCGACACCAGAAACTGACTCGGACTAACTAACACAGGTCTACCTCTCAGTCTCGCAGCCACAGACGAAAGGTCCAGCTCCCGCTCCACGTAAAAAGGTCAACCAACTGTGGAGACCAACTAAACACCACCACCTGCGGACCACACGGTCACAGGCCCATGCCTGACACCTCCAGAAACCCTGGCCTGGGCTCGCTAGAGTGAGGCACTGGAAAAGGACTAGCTGGGGACTAGTGTCGACTACTGGTGTCCGTACCCCCAACTACGAGGGCGCTACAAGTGACTAAAAACAAGCTCAAGTGTCACTGTCCCACTGTCGTCTTTCCCTCAGCCGGACGTACAACTCAATACAGGAGTGAGGGTGTCCAGGTCAGACGACACAGACCTCGACGGTACAGCACAAGTACCGGGACAAAGCCCCGAGCTAACAGCCTGGCCCACAAAGAACCTGGGGCACCCAACTGGAGAGGTAACCACGGTAGGCGTTGTACTACTCGCCACGTACACAGAACCACGTGCACGACACACACAAACCACGTGAAACCTCACGTAAACCACAAGTAACTACGGTCCACCACACGTGAACCCAACTGACTTGCGTAAACAACACGTAGACACTGAAGTAAGCAACTAACCGCATACCTTGTATGCTAAACACGAGAATCAAGTGCACTCAGTGCACATCATGCGTCAACACACATGCATTATCGATAAATATCATAATTTAGTCTTTGTTGTTCATAGCCAGTAGGCGGCAACATCGACTGCCGCTTACACCAAGTCAACGGCAAGGGAACTGGCCGTTAACATCTTGGCTGAGGACCTTGGCGACAAGCGATGTTGACGCCAAGTTCTCCGGCCATTATTCCTGTAGAAACCCTAATCCGAATCCACAGGTTTTCTAATCGTTTAAACTACAATAAAACATACGAAAACAATTCCTCTAACATGCATGAACCCTTAACAACCCATTACAGCATGCTTTACACGTTAAATTCATCAAACCACCCTTTAACACCGCTTGGTGCAACTTAATCCAAAAACACAATTATCATGCTGTTTCAGGTGAATTTGTCATGTTTTAATGTTTCTACGGAGCTACCAGGGTTCGTCCCCTACCTCCGAACACGCTAAAACCTCCCGGAATCCCTCGGTTCACGCCGAACACTCTGCGAGCTCCCACGTGAATTGCACCACGCCGTGACGTTTCCTCGCCTAATTTAGCGACGCCACGCGTTCTACGACCGTCCAACCACTCCTTGGAACCTGTCTGAAACTTCAGAGACACTGGGGCGCAAAGCTGGGGCAAGAGGGGAACAGAGTGAGCTGAGAGAGCTGCCCTCGGGTGAGCCTATAACCTGCACCATTCTCAGGTTGGCGTCAACCCCCATGCCGCCAACAGCAACCGCCACCCTCTGCATCCACATCTACTGCCGCCAAGTTCATGCGGTAAACGTCCACTAAACTAGACGCCAATAGGCAACGACCACCCCTGGCCGCCAACTCCAACTGAACAGCAGCAGGTCCTATTTCATTTCAGGACCAACCCTGCTCTTCACCTGCTCAAATCACACATCCACACCATGCATTCCACACAACCGACTCACACTGGCCTCACAACGGCCGCCACAACCACAATACACACGATCCGCATGATCTGAAAGGCACGCGACGTTACATTACTATCATCTAAAAAGAAAATTTCGACCTCGAAATTCATAACACAATTCAAAGTTAAACAACTCATATATACACACATTTACAAGCACTATCATCTAAAAATAAAATACACAAGCTTACTCAAACAGATAGGGATACCCTTTAGCCATTTCCGCGGCCAATTCCCAGGTATCCTCACCACCTAATCTATTTTCCCATCTCACTTTAACTAGCTCAATTTCTTTATTTCTCAGCTTCTTCATCTTCCGATCTGTGATCTGCACCGGATACTCTGGCATAGTCATGTCCAGCCTCAGGTCACCACCTTGATATCTGATTATTTGAGCTGGATCTTCAATACACTTTCTCAACATAGAGACATGGAAAATATCATGCACATCTGCAAAATCAGCTGGCAAATCCAGCCTATAAGCTGCCTCCCCAATTCTTTCAATTACCTGGAAAGGTCCCACATACCTTGGACTCAACTTCCCAGATTTACCAAATCTCATAATACCTTTACTTGGGGAAACTCTCAGAAAAACAAAATCTCCCACCTCAAACTGAAGTGGTCTCCTTCGCACATCTGCATAACTTTTCTGTCTGCTTTGAGCTGCCTGCAATTTTTCTTTAATAAGCTTTACTACTTCAGTGGTTTGCTGAATCAATTCAGGACCCACCAATTGCCTTTCTCCCACTTCATGCCAGTTCAATGGGGTTCTACATGGCCTTCCATATAAAGCTTTGTACGGTGCCATCCCAAGACTGGTATGATAACTATTATTGTAGGCAAACTCAACCATTCCCAAGTGATGCTCCCAACTACCTCCCCAAACTAAACAACAAGCTCGCAACATATCTTTAATTGTCTGAATAGTCCTCTCTGTCTGACCATCTGTCTGGGGGTGATAAGCGGAGCTATACCTTAATTCAGAACCAATTACTTTCTGCAGACTTCTCCAAAAACCAGAAGTAAATCTTGGATCTCTATCTGATACAATAGTCTTCGGAATACCATGCAGTGGAACAATTCTTTCAACATAAATATTTGCCAATCTGTCCACTGTCCAAGACATACTTACTGCCACTAATCTGCATACCTTAGTTAATCTGTCAACAAACACCCATATTCCATTATGCCCGGAACTCGACCTTGGTAAACCTGCCACAAAGTCCATTGCAATATCATCCCACTTCCACTGTGGAATAAGTAATGGTTGCAATAAACCTCTAGGCTTCTGATGCTCTGCTTTAATTTGCTGACAGATAGCACATCTTGCCACAAATTCTGCTATTTCTTTCTTCATATGAGGCCACCAAAAATACCTTCTTAAATCATGGTACATTTTAGTACTACCCGGATGAATAGTGTACCTAGATTTATGAGCCTCTTCCAAAACTCGCTGCTTCACCTCTCTCTCTGCAGGAACAAACAACCTGCCTCGAAGCCTGACCACACAATTATCATCAATAGAAACTCCTTCCATTTTTACAATTTCAGATAAACCTGCATCTGCTCTCTGAGCCTCAAGGATCTGCCAATACAAAGACGGCTCTACTACACTAGCAGCTAGGATTGCCCGCCGCTGACTGCTGGGCACATACAAGGAAATCTCTGCTACCTCTTCATACAACTTCCATTCTTTAATCATCATCAAATTCATATATGCCTTTCTACTCAAGGCATCCGCTACAACATTGGCCTTTCCCGGATGGTAAGCCAAATTGAAATCATAATCCTTCAAATACTCAATCCATCTGCGCTGGCGAAGGTTCAAATCTTTCTGCGAGAAGATATACTTCAAGCTTTTATGATCTGTAAAAATCTCAAATCTCTCGCCATACAGATAATGCCTCCACATTTTTAGAGCAAATACAACTGCTGCCAATTCTAAATCATGACTGGGGTAATTCTCTTCTGCTGACTTCAATTGCCTAGATGCATAGGCTATCACTTTACTATGCTGCATAAGCACTGCACCAAGTCCTCTCCTTGAAGCATCAGTATATAGCACAAAACCACCACTCCCTGACGGTAATGTCAATATAGGTGCCGATGTAAGTCTTTTCTTTAATTCCATAAAACTTCTCTGACATTCACCGGACCGCACAAAAGGCACTCCTTTCCTGGTCAATCTAGTCATAGGTGCTGCAATCTTAGAGAAATCTTGAATGAAGCGCCTATAATAACCTGCCAACCCTAGAAAACTTCTAATCTCGGTTATTGTCCTAGGCACTTCCCATCTCATCACTGCTTCCACTTTAATTGGGTCCACTGCCACTCCTCTAGCAGAGATAACATGACCCAGAAACTGAATTTCCTTTAACCAGAATTCACACTTACTGAATTTAGCAAACAGCTGGTTATCTCTTAGCAACTACAAGGTAAACCTCAAATGAGCTGCATGCTCCTCTTCAGATGCTGAATAAATCAGAATATCATCAATAAAGACCACAATGAATTGATCTAAATATGGATGAAAAATTCTATTCATCAGATCCATAAAACTTGTAGGAGCATTAGTCAACCCAAAAGGCATTACCACAAACTCATAGTGACCATATCTGGTTCTGAACGCTGTCTTATGTATATCCTCCTCTTTAATTCTCAATTGATGGTACCCGGACCTCAAATCAATCTTAGAAAACACCTTTGCTGATTGCAACTGATCAAATAAATCATCTATCCTCGGCAACGGGTACTTATTCTTAATGGTCACATCATTCAATTTTCTATAATCAATACACATCCGAAAACTACCATCCTTCTTTTTCACAAATAGAATCGGCGCTCCCCACGGGGAATGACTCGGTCTAATAAAACCTTTTTGCAACAACTCTTCTAATTGCTTTTTCAATTCTTTAAGTTCTGCTGGTGCCATCCGATATGGAGCTTTAGAAATCGGCATGGTACCTGGCAGCAACTCAATAGAAAAGTCCACCTCTTTGTGTGGAGCTAAACCGGGCAAATCTTCAGAAAAACATCAGCAAATTCCCTAACCACGGGAACTGCTTCTACTGGCTGACTGGCCTCTACCAAACTTACCGAGGCTAAATAAGCCACACACCCATCATTAATCAACTTTCTAGCTTGAATTGCAGAAATCAAAATTTAGAGGTATAAAAAGGCATACCTTGATATTCAAACACTGCACCATTAGGATGACAAAATCTGATCCTCTTCTTTCTGCAATCTAACATTGCCCCATACATTTCAAGCCAATCCATACCCTGAATGATATCATAATCTGACAACTGCAAGGCATACAACCGACCCGGCATCTGGTTCCCTTCAATCATGACAGGAGCTTCATCTATATAGCTCGAAGTGAGCAAGAACTCACCTGAAGGAACCTCCACCACTAACTCACAAGACTTCTCTTCTAAAGGATGAGCTATGCAATCCAGAAATTCTTCGGAAATAAAAGAATGTGAGGCACCCGAATCAAATAAGACTCTTGCTGAATATTCATAAAGAGGTAAAGTACCTTCTATCATATTTGACGCCTCTGCCTGGGCTCGGGTGATAGCCATAACCCGGCCTCTCCCTCGCTGCTGCGGTGCTCCTCTACCACGACCTGCCTGTGGCTGCTGGAACTGCTGAGGCTGCTGCTGCTGCTGCACACCTCTGCCATACCCATATTCTCTCGCATAAGGACAATTGCAGATCAAATGCCCCGGCTGATTACAATTATAACATCTATACCCTGGAGGAACAATAGGCTTCCTGGCAGTGCTCTGCTGCGATTCCTCCACCTCAGGCCTACCACGGCCCTGCTGCAACTGCTGACGACCTCCCCATCCTCTTCCTTTGCCTTTGAATGCTTGCTTTAATTTCTGGCCCCATTTCCCGAAACCAGATGAAGAAGGTCCTGCCGGTGCCTTGCCCTTGCTTGCACCAACTGACTGCTGCGGTAGCCAGAAACTACCTGAACCTGACTCACCTGCCTGGCGAGTACGGATAGACCTCTCCAAAGTAGCTGCCCTCTGCGCTGCCTCTTCCACTGTCTTGCACATGAGAGGTACTATCGCATCCTGCAATTCCACTCTCAAACCTCTGATAAAATACTCAACCATCATGGTATTATTTGAAACCACATATGGTGCATAACGGCTAAGTGCCATAAATCTCATCTGGTACTCTAAGACTGAAGAGTTACCTTACTGAAGAGTTCGGAATTGCTCTCTTTTCACTTGCTGCACTTGGATCGGAAAGAATGTATCATTAAATACATCAAGAAACTCCGGCCAAGTGATAGCTTCTTCTGTCCTGCCTGCAAAAGTGGTTTGCCTCTTCAATCGCCACCATTCCAAGGCAAAACCTCTCAACTGGTAAGTAGCTAATACCACTTTTTCCGCTGTCGAACATCTTATAGTTGCAAAAACCCTTTCTATTTCATGAACCCAGTGCTCGGCTGTATCTGGATTCGGCCCTCCTGAATAAGTAGGCGGCTGCAATCTCAGAAATTTCTCCACCTGCATTATTGGTTCTTCTGCTATCAACACTGGTGGTGGTGGTGGCACAGGTGCTACAAAAGGTACCTCCACTCTCGGCGGAACTGGAGCAACAGGTACAGCCTCTCCATCCCCAGGTGGCACTGCAACCGGTGGTACCGGCGCCTGCTGATCCATTCTTGCTCGAATATCCGTGAGGCTCTCCCAGATTCTCTCAATCATACGCTGGGTGCTTTCCTCCGGATCATCTCCTCCACCACCCCAATCTCTCCTATCATCCATTTCAGAAATTTCTACATACACAAAACACCAGATAAAAATCAAAACCACAAATGATCAAAAACCAGGGTCCCAACCAGCATTGTATAATGACCGAAATAAGGCTATGTATCTTTCTAATTCCCTTATATTAACACGGACCTTGCTCTGATACCAACTGTGACGGAACGCCTCGGCCAAGCCCGTTAAACCGATAACGTACTTGATTCGAGTCCGCCTCCCGCGAACGGGCCGAAGTCTCGCAAGGGATACCAAACCACAGTCCGTGTAAACATAAAGGAACACACCACATTTTATATAAAATTCACAAGTTTACATAGCCAAATTTCCACAAAAACTATAAAGAGGTACAAGAGTCTGGGGCATACCCCGAGGTACAACTGAAGAAAGTAAACAACTATCTAAACTACATTGCTGGAGCTACTCTGCTGGAGGTGCTGACCCTGCACCGCTACGACGCAGCCCTGAACTGGACGTCGGACGAGAGACGTCCTCCTCGCTCTCACCTGTGGGGGTAGGGGTGAGCCTCTCTAGTCACTGGCTCAGTAGGGAACTCCCCCAAAACCGAGCAAAACAAACACCACGAGTACGAATAGTAAACAGCACCAACAAATAATATAACAGCTAAGCAGGTAAGTAAAGCTGTAAAAGTACTCACCGTCTGCCGACTACGAGAAACAACAATAATAATTAAACGGCAAACCAGTACAAGTGTACAAGCTAAAGAAGAGACAGCCAACACGAGCTACGTGAACTGGTTCGCGACACCAGAAACTGACTCGGACAAACTAACACAGGTCTACCTCTCAGTCTCGCAGCCACGAACGAAAGGTCCAGCTGCCGCTCCACGTAAAAAGGTCAACTAACTGTGGAGACCAACTAAACACCACCACCTGCGGACCACACGGTCACAGGCCCAAGCCTGACACCTCCAGAGACCCTGGCCTGGGCTCGCTAGAGTGAGGCACTGGAAAAGGACTAGCTGGGGACTAGTGTCGACTACTGGTGTCCGTACCCCCAACTACGAGGGCGCTACAAGTGACTAAAAACAAGCTCAAGTGTCATTGTCCCATTGTCGTCTTTCCCTCAGCAGGACGTACAACTCAATACAGGAGTGAGGGTGTCCATGTCAGACGACACAGACCTCGACGGTACAGCACAAGTACCGGGACAAAGCCCCGAGCTAACAGCCTGGCTCACAAAGAACCTGGGGCACCCAACTGGAGAGGTAACCATGGTAGGCGTCGTACTACTCGCCACGTACACAGAACCACGTGCACGACACACACAAACCACGTGAAACCTCACGTAAACCACAAGTAACTACGGTCCACCACACGTGAACCCAACTGACTTGCGTAAACAACACGCAGTCACGGAAGTAAGCAACTAACCGCATACCTTGTATGCTAAACACGAGAATCAAGTGCACTCAGTGCACATCATGCATCAACACACGTGCATTATCGATAAATATCATAATTTAGTCTTTGCTGTTCATAGCCAGTAGGCGGCAACATCGACTGCCGCTTACACCAAGTCAACGGCAAGGGAACTGGCCGTTAACATCTTGGCTGAGGACCTTGGCGACAAGCGATGTTGACGCCAAGTTCTCCGGCCATTATTCCTGCAGAAACCCTAATCCGAATCCACAGGTTTTCTAATCGTTTAAACTACAATAAAACATACGGAAACAATTCCTCTAACATGCATGAACCCTTAACAACCCATTACAGCATGCTTTACACGTTAAATTCATCAAACCACCCTTTAACCCCGCTTGGTGCAACTTAATCCAAAAACACAATTATCATGCTGTTTCAGGTGAGTTTGTCATGTTTTAATGTTTCTACGGAGCTACCAGGGTTCGTCCCCTACCTCCGAACACGCTAAAACCTCCTGGAATCCCTCGGTTCACGCCGAACACTCCGCGAGCTCCCACGCGAATTGCACCACGCCGTGACGTTTCCTCGCGTAATTTAGCGACGCCACGCGTTCCACGACCGTCCAACCACTCCTCGGAACCTGTCTGAAACTTCAGAGACACCGGGGCGCGAAGCTGGGGCAAGAGGGGAAGGGAGTGAGCTGAGAGAGCTGCCCTCGGGTGAGCCTATAACCTGCACCATTCTCAGGTTGGCGTCAACCCCCATGCCGCCAACAGCAACCGCCACCCTCTGCATCCACATCTACTGCCGCCAAGTTCATGCGGTAAACGTCCACTAAACTAGACGCCAACAGTCAACGACCACCCCTGGCCGCCAACTCCAACTGAACAGCAGTAGGTCGTATTTCATTTCAGGACCAACCCTGCTCTTCACCTGCTCAAACCACACATCCACACCATGCATTCCACACAACCGACTCACACTGGCCTCACAACAGCCGCCACAACCACAATACACACGATCCGCATGGATCCGAAAGGCACGCGACGTTACAGTACCCTTGGTTAGTGAAATCCCAAGAGGTTGCTTGGGGACTGGACGTAGGACTTCCATGTGGGAAGGGCCAAACCAAGATAAATTCCTTGTGTCCATTGTGTGATTGTTTATTTGCTTCCGCACTACTACTCTTTATCACACTAATCTAACCAAACCTTCAAGTGTTAATTTCTGTGTTTAAGTTTCTATTTCAGATTTTGGGAAAACCTATTCACCCCCCCTCTAGGTTAGCTTGCTGCCGTACCAAAAGGGCCAACAATAATGCTCAATAGGACTTAATATCTTGTAAAATAGGTATGGTTTAAGTAATTAATATCTTGGATAGCAGGATAACTAAAGAGAACGTTCAAGAGAGTCATAGCACATAATAACAAGGACACATTATTGTAGACACCCAATTTTGACTTACAAGTTGAACCATATTTCTTGTTGTCTTAGTGTGCCCCAAGTTGGTCACTCATTTTGAACCCATTTGTTAGCCTCGTTTTGAGCCCATTAAGTCCGATTCTCCAACTTATCTCGTCCAAACATCACTTCGAAGTCCTTATTCTAGGGTATGAGCCATCAGTCCTTAACGCGACGGCCTTGGACATCGTGTTCATGTCAATTGATTGATTATAATCCCTAAATAATCGATTAAAATCCCTAAATAATCAATTATGATCCCAAAATGATCGATTATCCTTAACGCGACAGGTCGTAACCTCACGTTAGCATCAGTTTCACGTCCATCATGGCCGTCGCGATAGCCCATGCATATCCTTTCACATGCCTTCAGAGTCGCGACCTCCTTGGCTGGCGCGACAATCCATGTCACGTCCCTACGACCCGTCGTGACATTATTTTGCATGGCTGTCTCCGCAACCACCTCCCTTCTATCCTCCCTTGGACTCTATCCTCATCCACAACCACTCTCCAACCCCCCAGCCACTGTTTGAGATTCCATCTCACCTTGGAACCATCCTAGGACTCTTCCCATGCGGATTTACTTAGATTTTTATCATTTTCATGGGCTATTATCACTTAAGGATGAGATACTGTCTCTCCTCTCTATATAAGTGACCCTTCTCTTCCAGTAAGAGGTAAGACCCCAGAGCTACCACGAAGTGCTGCCAAAATCCCACCAGAGCTTCCCCTTAGCTCGTAGCCACCCCATTTCCTCCCATTTTCCCTTCATTCCCTTCATCAAGCCACACTATTTCCTTCACCCATAGAGCTTGGTAGCTAGGAGGGTGATTTCCACGACCTTCAGGACCTACTGCATGACACAAGGAGCATATTTCCAGCTAGGGAGTCATCCCTTTTGGGGCATTTTCTTCTTTCTTCCCTCTCATGCTACCTCTCATGCATGTTGTTATTTTCTTTTAAATAGTTGCACATTATCATTCCCACATATTTCACAACCTAGGGGTTTCCAAAACACCCCCAGGTTCATTCCCTCCATGCTTCCCTCCTCTCTTTTCATTATGGTCTAATAGGGTTCTCTTTCTTTATTTCGTTGTTTTGGCAGGTTCATCTACAAAAGCAGACGAGGGGCTCTCATCCTCTAGCCGACCGAAGGATAGGAAGGAGGTCCCCCATCCATCTCCCGCACTTCTGAGAAGGCATCAAGGGCTCCAGTCGCGACATCAAGAACGAGATCGATTGGGGTTCCGCGACAAGCTCAGGATCGCGACGGGTCTCCCCGTTACGACACAAGTAAGTGGCCCTTCTCACCACCTTTTCCTAGCACGTTAGCCTTTAAACTTCGTTTATATCTTAGGGCAACATGCTAGGTGGCAATCACATTTTTCCTTTCATGCTACGATACCATGTTGTGTGTTTTGAAGAGGCGCAACCCCGTGATTACACCTTTTGGCGATCACGGTGGGACCTCCACTGCCAACCTCGTTTGTCTTGTCTGAATACCAAGCATGTTTGTATGTTTATTTGTTCATTAGAATCTTGTTAGGGCTGTTCCTTCATCCTTTGTTCATTTTCTATCTTTTGTTACTATCAAGTCTGATCATAGCGCTGCGATAAGCTCGCGTCCACAACGGCAGACGCAACAACAGGTACACATTATTCTTCATGTCTTCCATCCTGAGTTTCTATTTGAAGCTTTCCCATGTCACCTTTATGTTCTTTAATCATGTATACCTGCGATTCTCTCTGTTAGAACCCTGCTAGGGTCCAATTTTCCTTTTATTTTCATTGTCTATTTCTAGTATTGTCGCGATCTATCATGCGGGCGCGACCTTGTCGCGGTGGACAAGGAGGACACAATCACATATACGTAGTGGTTGTTACAATTTTTCATTCCATGCATCAGTTTCTGCTTGTTTAGGGAGTCTCCATCTTTTGTTTTGATATTTCCATGTTGTATTGTGTTTGCTTCCTATTTGTGTGTGATTTAGGGTTTCTGCAATCCGGCATTATCGCGACTGATCTTTCGGTCACGATAAGGTCACGATGGACCTGGTCATCGTGACTTTAGTAGAGACCTTTAAGCTACTATTCATTAGTTTAGGATAGTATTTGCATGCACCCCGGTGTACATAGGTTCATGCATACACTATTTTCCTGTAAATAGGAATCCTCCATGGTAGTGGAGACCCTCTTACTTGCGAGCACTAGTGGGCTGACCAGGGCCTCCATATGTCCCCGTGATCGTACGCACGTTGTGGTTGCCAGGCTAGTTGTACCTATGGCCCCCTAGGTCAGGTCGTTTACATGTGAATTGTGTGTCATCCCTTAGTCATACCGGAGTACTTGAGTACACACCTACTAGGGTGTCTATTTGGCCAAGCGCAATTCCATTAATTAATCCACCAAAAGTCTAAGCGCAAACCCTAAAATGTTAACGATAATCATGACAACTTGGGTGTTTGCTTGAGATTATCCTTCTCATCTCACCGTCCATTGTTGTGTGTTAGAATCTAGGGTTTGTTTGTGGTCTTGTCGTCCCCCTAATTGTCTAGGGTAGTGTATGTGTCAGTGTCTAGGTCTATAGAGTTAGTCTCCCCAAATCATTGTATTATATCATAATTCTCTCTTCGGTATAGACCACTTCCGCATCCTCGTCAAAGATTCTCTACCCATTAGTCTTCTCGAGGATGTGGCCCAGCCACTTGCTGCCACCCTCGTAGGGCAAATCCAGCCCCCCACAGTTGTTGACAAGCAGTCTCTCCCACCTCTCCTTATGGGGTGGATGACCCACATGCCCAATTCAGTCAACTCCTTCCCCATCTGAGCCCGGCCCAAGTTCAAAAATTCTTTACGACTGCCAAAAGCAAGTGCCCCCTCTCTTCACCCTCTCATGTCTCTGCCCAACAGGCGACTTCTTCTGCGCCCATTGCTTCTGCACCACGCACACCCTCTGCCATGGTTGATCCCACTCCTCTTCATTCGCAGGCTATCCATTTCTCCGAGCCCAGCTACCTTCCGACACAAGAGGTTCGGCCCAAATCCCCTCCACTTTCTTCATACTATCAGGCCGAACACAATGCTCTTCCCCGTGAGAGGTCATGCTCTTTGTAGCAATCGCGCTCCCTTGTCCCTACTCACCACATCTCATCCCCTTCCGACTTCCTTGTGGAATGGACGTCCATGAAAAGGGTGTTGCTCGATCTTCTAAGCCAACTAGACCCTCGGAAGGTAGCTGACATCCCCCTTCCCTCTTTCCAGCACCTCCGGGTTCCTCCCTAGTCAGAGCTGCTCATCTACAGGAGATACTCTGGGGTAGGCAACCCCTATGTACATATCAAGTATTTTGTGTATGAATTAGGTCCCCACAAGTATGATCACCATCTCATGGCGTACTTGTTCAGGAAGTCCCTAGATGGCTCGGCCCTCGAGTGGTTCTATTCCTTACCATCGGAGGAACTGGAAGACTTCCAAATTGTACAAGAAAGATTCTTGCTGCAGTTCCAAGATCGAGTCGGACCAGAATATTGTTTTGTGGATTTAGTGGCAAAAAAGATGAAGGCTAATGAAGTGTTTACTATCTATGTCGACCAGTGGCGTGCTCTAGCTGTGAAGGTCTGTTGCCCCATGCTGGAGAAGGAGAAGGTCAAGCTTTTGATTGCCAATGACACACCTACCTACCGATCCATCTTGGCCATAAATGATATCACCACCATGCACCAATTGTATAGCCGAGCCCGTTTCATTTAAACCCAACTCAAGGACTCGCCTATCCACTCCATGTTTGAGAACCCAAAGTCTCACTATCCCATGGAACCACAAGGCCCTGTCACTGAAGGGGTACAAACCGATGAAGAGGTAGGTGCAGTTAAACACCCTCAAGGCCAAGTAGGTAGGCCAACATACAATCAACCTCCTCAGCAACCATGGAATAATAAGCCACCACCTCCACAAGCTCAAAACCCTCAACAGGAGCAACGCCAATACAATCAGGTCCCTCCACCACAAAATGGCTATGCTCCTAGAAAACCCAATGGTCCCAAAAAAGCTCAGTACCCTCCTCTCCCTGAGTGTTTGTCCGACATCTTTGCAGCCCTTATGTCTTTCAATGCTCTTAGACTTCCTCCGGAAAAGGCCAACTGGAACATGGTAGTGGATCAGACCAAGTATTCCGTATATCACCACCATCCAGGGCACAATGTATCAGACTGCTTTCAATTCAGGGACTTGATATATGATCTTCATGAGCAGCAACAAATTGATTGGGTAGAGATGAAGAGGGTAATTCAAACCCTGAGGGACCAGTAGGGGTAGAGGCAACAACAGCAACAGTAGAGGCGACAGCAGCCACCACCGTAGTAGCAGCAGTAATTCCAGCAACAACCACAGCAGCCACAATGACTAGCTCATGATCTCGGCATAGTTGGAATCCTATGCCACATAATCAACCCGCTCCGAACCCACAACCTGCTCCACCACCTCCACCACCTGCTCAAGTTAACCCCGTTGTCCACCGTCCACCACCAACCGCTGCTTGGACCTATGATGATGAGCATGAAGTAGGCCAATTATTGGCTATTTCCCATACCACCATCACCTCCACCACACCCACCATTGCCACAATCACCTCACCATTACGCAACACTCTCATCATACCACCCATTAATCCATCACCCATCAACATCCCACTTTCCCCCACGCCAGCAACAATAATAGCCAGCCCATCCATCATCAGCACCACCCCACCTCCACTATAATAGTACCTCGCCCTCCAGAGCGGGAAAATGTTTCACTGGATGTATCCTAATGCATCCCTGTCTATGCCTGGTTAGCTGACCCACAACTCCAACTCCAACAACCAACAACAACAACAGGACATTGAAGAGGCAGACCCGATCCCAGGCACTCAATACGATATTCTGAAGCATCTGGACCAGACTCCTGCTAAAATTTCTATCCTTGAACTGATTAAGAAGTCTCAGACCCATCAGGATGACTTGAAGACTTTTCTGCAAAAGGTCATGGTCAGTGAGGACATGACCCCGGAGACATTGCCATCGGTCCTATCAATTGTTACCAAGGGGCTGAAAATTACTTTTTCAATAGTGAGCTTGCTCCTCCTAAGGCAAGGAGAATGCCTTTGTGTGTAACTTTGACAATAAAGAAACTCGCCATTGACGCCGTCCTAGTAGACACCAGAGCATCAATTAATGTGTGTATCCTCAGCACCCTCCAGTCATGCAACATATCTGAGCTCCGCTTGCAGCCAACTCCCACCACTATTGTGGCTTATGATAACTCCAGGCGACCCTACCATGGTGTAGTCTCTCTACAGGTATCATTGGGGCCGCTTGTGATGATCATACAATTCTATGTGCTTGATATTGATCCTACTTTCAAAGCTATTCTTGGTCATCCCTAGATTGAGGCACTAGGGACAGTTCCCTCTACAACCCATCAATTTTTGAAATTCCCATTCCACAGTTAGATTGTCAAAGTTAAGAGTGCAGCCACCACACATACGGTTGAAGCCATTGAGTAGATCATGCCAGCAGTCTGGCCCTCTAACAAGCCCATTATCTCTGTGCTTGATGTGAATTACCCATGGGCATGTACTTTCTCTTCCAGTCGCCGAATAGTGTCTCCATCTATGGCGGCTACCAAAGGGCGACACCGTCAGATACAAAAGGCTGGAACATTATGCTCAAGATTGGCTACCAACTAGGAAAGGGGCTTAGAACTCAGCTCCAAGGGAGGACCCAGGTTGTCACCAGCTCCAAATAGATCACAAGACACGGTCTCGGCTACAAAGAAGAAGTCTAGCCATGGACTGCTTATCATCTATGCTGAAGCCAGATCGGAAACCACTCATGTAAGGCCCTTGATTTTCATTTTGCTTGCTTAAAAATATATATGCATATAAGTGTATACTATTGATGTATAGATTATTGTGCATAGTATTTATTTATACGAATTGTATGAATTAGTGTTATTGTATACAAGTATATATATATATGTTTAGGTGTGTGGTGTTATAAATTCTGCATATTTTAAGTGAAATTTTGTCGGCCAGTCGGCGTCAACATCGGCTGACGTTGACTAGGATTAAGTGGCAATATCGATGGACGCCCACTTGGATAGGCGACCATAGATATGGACGCCAATATCCCAACCAGTTACGTTTCCAGATCCGGAAACGCCTCTAGAAATTTAGCTATTTGTTTTAGAAACCGTCCCCAATGGCTCTAAGACTTACCCCTTTAGCATGTCTGGCCCTCAACCCTTTATATTACCCAGTTTTCGGCCAGATCCATCCTTTTGACTCTTGGGTCAAAAACCTAGCTCTTCTATGCGAAAAACCCCAACTTGAATCTGAGAGATCTGACTTCGGGAGGCTTCATCCGGTGATCTGCATCGACTGGTGACAACTCTGAACATCCGGGAACGACTTCCCCTCGCTGTGTGCAGTGAAGATCAATAGAGAACCCGAATAAGGAGGGATTTGAAGGCTCTTTGGCACAGGCCGAGGAGGGCTTCTCCGGCTTGAATCGTCACTTGTGGATTTTACAAGAGGCAAGTACCCCACTCACATCAACCCTACATGTGTCTAGTATGTCCCAGGAATTCTACGGATTTTTCTCGTGTCCTGGAACCCCCCCCCCATTCAAGTGATTTGTTAGCGTTCAGTCTGTGTTTATGCAGACAGGATATTAACGGCAAGATCCCTTGCCGCTAATATCATGCGTTGGCGGCATCATATATTGCCGTTAACTATAGATGGCTACCCCATGCCGTCAAGTTCTTCAGACTGCAACAGTGTGCAGGTCTGCCCTTCATAAGCTAATTTTCGAGATTTTCCGCATGAGGATATACAGTAAATTTCATATAATATGTAAATACACATGTTTGGGTGTACTGTGAGTTATTGTGATTTTTGTAATTTGCCTTAATTATTAGAATTCTTTGAATGTTCGGCCGACATAATTTAATCTTGAAAAAAATCTCGTTTGTGAAATATATATAGAATTTAACTGTCATGAAATTTCTGTACACTTTTTATGAGGTCTAATGTATGATATAAAAATTTGAGAAATTCATAATATCTGTATAGTTTATTAAATTTCTGAACCGAAAAATAGTGAATATGTCTACAAATGTAGAAAAGTTAATAATTCGTGCGAAATTTTTAAATTCCTATAAATTGACATATAATTAATACTGTCAGTATTCATGTATATATTAAGTTGTGGGTCTGAACAATGAAAATTCATGTCAGTTTGACTATTTTTACATTTGATAACATCACTGTTAGAATTTTCAGAAATTATGCGTGATTCATAAAAATGTAAATCTTGGTATGCATGATGGTTAAACTGTGATGAATTTCTGGTTAAATGTCTGTACTGAACTAATGACAATAGCTATATATAATTGTTTTATGTTAGATATTAACAAATAATGCATGTTAATATGATTAGTGTTTATTCTGTAAATTTCAGCATATTAGAATTGTTGTAAAACTTGATTAATACTGAAGACAGTAGTACCATGCTAGGTAATACTGAAGAATGTAAATGTGCGAACATGAGATGAATGTGTAAGAATTGTGTATTTAAAAGTGTGTTGAAACTTGAGAAATGTATAAATGTGCCAATGGGTGACACTGCTACCTTAGAGGGCTGTGGAACTGTACTGTGGTAAAGTCCCCACGGGAAAGTTCAAAGTGTGTGATGTCCCATGGGCATTGGGATTAAATCCTGGAGGCGAACAAGTATCGCTGGTTAGGGTGGAGAGTGCTTCTCCGGTTCTGCACAGTAACTAAGATTTATCACTGGAATGCCTAGGTGATAGATATGTGATGTGATTAGTATGTGTCCTTCTAAAGTGGTTTGGGCTATGTGTCACGACATTAAGAAAAAATGAAAATGTGCTTAAGTGAAAAGAAATGGTAAATTGTGAACCTGTGTAAGTGAATATGTATTCATGAAATTCTTATGAAAACATGCAAAAAGGATAAATTTCTTGTGATATGACATATAGTAGTAAAACAGTGAGCTTTTCACTAATGTAAATGTGTTAACTAGATGATAATTTATTTTAGAATTCATGTTAAATTGTCGTTATGATATGTGTAAATTTATGTGTAAAATGATCAATATTTAGCTTATGAATGGTTGAATGAAATTAGTTTAGCATATTGAAAGCGTGTAGAAAGCATGTGATAGGATTAGGTTATTTTGTATAAAACGAAATTCCATGTGTAATATGTGTAGAAATTATGCATAGGTCTCTATTTGAATAAACTGTCCATTCCATGCATTATGTGTTAATGGTGTAGCATAAGGAGATGGAGATTACTTGATGCATGTATGTTTAGTGTGCTTGGTGTTACTTGTTGAGTTCTTTTGAACTCATTCTTGCTTCGGCGTACAGGTGCAAACGTTTCTACTTCTTCGAGGAGATCGTTAGGAGCGACTCGGAGCGAGAGTAGGAGAGCTTGTTGTGGATTTAGCATTGTACTTTTCCTTACTTCATAGTATGTAATAAAGACTATGCATAGTCTCATGTGGACAATGTATTTATTTTATTTCAGTTATGAAAAGTTAGTTCTCTTTTCTTCTATACGGACTGTGAATAGAATGTGGATGATGGAATAAGATTTCTTTTCAGTTCTTTAAATTCTGCTGTCATGTGATATATATTTGTGTATGTTTCAGCCTATCGTACTAGTGTTGGGTAAATGTCCCACTGTGGCGATGCTTTCTATATCAATGTGGGTTGGTGGAACCGTACCGATATAAAGAGGGTCGTTACAACTCACATGGTTATTATACTGTCACTTTGTCAGAGGACCCGTCCAGCCTGGGTATGACACTATTGTGATAGGGGCATACCTCACTGACTACAATGTCCATGGATGTCATTTTGCTCACCATATGATGCCAATGCTTACATACCAAGCCCTAGAAGCCGAGTGGCACAGATGGTTTGATCTTGAAGACTTAACGATCGCATTTAGTCTACTATTTTTGGATGTCAACCTCACATGGCCCCCTGCAGTCGTCGAGCTGGTGGAACCCGCATCTACTATCACTTCCAAGCGACAGTTGCGTGGAGACATTGAAGATATTGGGGAGCTGGATATGATCTATGAAAAGAACAACTCCGTAGATGACCTCTGGCCAAGGTATTCCTTGTTGGGTTTACATGGATTTATATTTGAGATGTTTTTTTTGATGATGAGCAATCGATGAGCATTTCATGAACAATACAATTTCATATGATATGAATGTGTGAAACATGATAAGAATGACAAGTCAAGCAAATGTTAATCAAGAAACACATGTTTAATTTGATCATCTAAATGTTCACATTATCTCACTAACAATGCTCTTAAATGTAGGTGAGATTGCATGCAAGACAATGTACCAAAACAAGAGCAAAGAGATCAAGAAAAGCATAAAAAGCAAGTTCCTGTCGACAGCCCCACAGATGCCTGTCGACAGATCAGCATAGACAGAACCAACTGGCTCCTGGCAAAGGTGTGCCTGTCGACGGACTCAAGTCGCCTGTCGACAGATCCACACAAGGAACTATCTCTCGAAAAGCCCAGCCTTTTGCCTTTCGCAAGTCTATCTACATCTGTCGACAGATGCATTTCTAGCTATCGACAGACGAAGAGAAAATCTCAATACGAGATCTCCATACATTTCCGAATTGGGTGTTTCTAATTGTCACGACTCTCCATACTTAAACACCCATATAAAAGGAACTCTTTGGAGTTATTTTTTGTATAGAAGCAGCCACCACACAAAACCCTAGAAAAGTCTCAAGAGAGAAGATCTTTCTGCTGCTCTGCTTCAACCGTCCATCCAGGCAACCAAAGAGACATCCTCCGAACGGGATTGAAGCCATATTGTCCATCTATCAAGCTTCTCAATCAACTGATACCTGTCAAGACGAAGCTTGAAGCACATCGGGATGATCATCTGAAGAGTTCCACATCAGGATTTGAAATCTCAACTCTGAACTCTTCTTTATCTCTATTTTCATATCTCGTGTGTGTGTGTTGTTGAGTCATGCGTCCTTGTGCTTGATTCACGTTTGTCATGTTGTTCTGATCGTGGTTTACATCAGACGACGTGAGTGTGTGTGTGTTTGTAGCGAGTGAACTTGCTGATAAGCAGTCTTTCTGTGTGTGTGTGTGGACGGTGGACGTAGGATACACAAGTTGTGTACTCCGAACCACCTTAAATCATCGTGTCTGTGGTTTGAACGTTTCATGCTAGATGTTTGGTAGGCACGTTGATCTTTCACACACTAGATAAATTGCTACTCTATCTACTTACAATTAACACACATCTAAGTTTGATTTAAACTCTGTTTGAAATATCAAAAGTCTGTGTTTCCATCAAAAAGAAGGTCATAGTATATCTAATACATAGTATTCTATTCAACCCCCCCTTCTAGATTACCATATTGGATAATTTCACACATCTTTCAATTGGTATCAGAGCGAGGTTTCTCCGATTTACTATCTTAATTGGTTGTTCTCACGATCAGGAGATTCTCAATCTGATGGAATCTAACAAGGGGTATATGGCCGAGGGACACTCTGTGACCAGGCCACCCTTCTTTGATGGCACTGACTATCCTTATTGGAAAAATCGCATGCAGGTGTTTCTGAGAGCTCAAAATTTCAAGCTATGGAAAATTGTCAGCAAAGGAGCATACACCCTTCCCGAGGACGAAGATACCTGGATGAAGGACCAGATTGCAAAGGGAACTCTCAATTGGAGTGCCCTGAACATGATGCAATGCGCTGTTCATCCCAAAGAATACTCAAGAGTCTCCACATGCACTTCAACGAAAGAGATGTGGGACAAACTTGAACTTATCTACGAAGGTACGTCTGAGGTAAGGGAAACCAAAGTGAGCATGCTAGTTTCTGAGTATGAAATGTTTAAGATGAATAATGATGAAACTATCTCAGATATGTTTGCTAGATTCATGTTAATAATAAATGGATTGAAAGGTCTTAAGAAAGAATACTCAGAAAGTGACTTAGTGAGGAAGATACTTCGGTCTCTTCCATCCTCATGGAACACTAAGGCCATTGTCATGAGGATTCAAAAGATCTCTCAAAGATGAAATTGCATGAACTAATTGGCTCCCTGATGACATATGAAATAAATGTGAAAAGGAATGAAACTGAAGAAAACCCAAAAGGTAAATTGCCTTAAAAGCTTTAATCAAAAGCTCCCCTAGATCCAAAAGGATGTTCATCAGGAAAGTGATGAACCTGAAACGTCTAGTGATAGTGAAAATGATGAAATGGCCATGCTCACTAGACAATTCAAGAAATTCCTCAAATTCAAAAGGAAAAGCTCAGGTAATTCCAAATCCTTCCAAAAGAAAGATTTTTCAAATAAATTTGAGTCTAACCAAAAATCTGACATTGTATGCTATGAGTGCAAGAAACAAGGACATATGAGAGGAGAATGCCCCGAACTCAAGAAAAAGTTGAAGAAAGGGAAATTCACCTTCATGAAAGCCAAGGCAATGTTGGCAACTTGGAGTGATGAAGATGAAGATGAGGACGCACAAGAAGCCTCTAGAGATGAAGAAATTCAGTGTCTAATGGCTAGAAGCGACGACTCCAATGAGGTAAACTCTTCCTTTGAAACTTATACTGTTGATGAATGGGAAGAAGCATACACTGTCCTGTTTGAAAAATTCTGTGAATTCAAATCTGAAAACAAGGCATGGAAAAAGAAAATCAATTCTTTTGTTCATAACACACACAATGATGAACAAGTTGTTGCCTTAACTAAAGAAATTGAAATGATGAAAATTGATGAGGAAGCTCACTGTGAGGAAATGGATTACTTGAAAATAAAATTACAAGAAAGTCAAAAAGAAAAGGAAAGTCTAACCAACTCTCTTGAACATCTTCAAAATGAACATCAAGAAACTAAGAAAAAGTTGGAACAGGCTGAAAAAGATCTAAAAGTAAAATCTGAAGATCTTAAAAGGTTCGTTAAGGGAAAACAAAATCTTGATGTAATTTTGGGGTCACACATCTTTGTTGCAAAACATGGAATTGGATATCAACCAGTAAAACAAAAGAAAATGGGAGAGACTTTGATAACTTCTTTTGTTGATTCTAGCCCAAGCACAAGCTATCAAGTCCCTTCCAAGAATAAGAAAGGTCAAGCCAAGGGTAAGAAACAGGAACCCAAGAAAATCAGTTCAGCTGTTAACACAACTAAGAAGTCTGTCAATAGCGCCAAAGAGGGTTATCGACAGGTCTGGAAACATGCTTCCAAAGAAAAGCTAACCAGGCAACAGAAGGGTAAAATGCTCATGCATGTTCCTCAAAATAACAAACCCACTGTTTTGGAAAAATCTTCATCATGCAATGTTTGTAAGAAAGTTGGGCACAATGCAAAACGATGCTGGAATAATCCAAATAAACTGAAAATCAAACATGTTTGGATTCCGAAGCATTTACTTTTGGCATGAATGATACATTGGGACCCAAAGTAATTTGGGTACCAAAACCTCTTGTCTGATCCACATATGTAGGAATGCCTAGCAGCTCAAAATCAAAACAAATGATACCTGGATAGTGGCTGCTCGAGGCACATGACGGGTGATAAAGACAAATTCTGTTTGCTGGTGGAAAAAGACGGAGGTCAAGTTGTTTTTGGAGGTTACAATAAAGGCCAGATCATTTGTTCAGGCAAGGTTGGTAAGTATGCCTCCAACTCAATAGACAATGTACTGTTAGTTGATGGTCTTCACCATAACTTGCTTAGCATAAGCCAACTGTGCGATAAAGGTCAGAAAGTTGTCTTTGAATCAAATTAATGTCAAATTGTTGATAACGAAACATGAAGTCTTAAATTTTCTAGAAAAAGAGTTAACAACATTTATTTGGTTGATCTAGATGATCCAGAAAATGAAAATTTGTGTCTTGTTGTAAGTAAACAGGATGAGTTTACCTTGTGACATCGTAGGCTTGGGCATGCAAGCTACAATGTCTTGCACAAGATCATGAGGCTGAAACTGATAAATGGACTTCCTGAAATTTCCTTCAATAAGAATGAAAATTTTGTGATGCATGTGCACAGAGAAAACAAACCTGGAAATCCTTCAAATCAAAAGCATTGGTAGGTACCTCTAAACCTTATGAATTGTTGCACATGGACCTTTTTGGACTTACTAGAACACTGAGTCTCAATGGTAAACGATTTGGTTTTGTCATTGTAGATGATTTTTCTAGGTTCACTTGGGTAAAATTTCTGGCTCACAAAAATGAAGCACTGAAAATCTTTGAAGAATTCTTTAATAAGATTGAGCATGGAAATGTTAATAAGATATGCTCAATCCGCACTGATCACGGGGGAGAGTTTGATAACAACTCATTTTCTGATTTTTGCAGGCACCAAGGAATAGAACACCTATTTTCCTCTCCAAGGACTCCGGAGAAAAATGGTGTAGTGGAGAGAAAGAACAGAACCTTGGTGGAAATGGCTCGTACTCTTCTAGTCGAAAGTCAACTCCCAAGGAGTTTTTGGGCAGAAGCGGTAAACACCTCGTGCTACATTCTCAACAGAGCCATGGTAAGAACCGTGATAAAGAAAACCTCCTATGAATTGATAAAAGGTAACAAACCCAGTATTGGGTATTTCAGTGTTTTTGGCTCAAAACTGTTTATTCATAACAATGATAAAGTTGATTTAGACAAATTTGAAGCCAAAAGTGATCAAGGTATTTTTATTGGATACTCAGAACACTCTAGAGCATATAGGGTGTTTAACGTTAAAAATAAAACTGTGGAAGAAACTCCACATGTTGTTTTTGATGAGTATCATTCAAAAACTAACACTGAAAACCTTCACAGGACTCAAGATGGAGATGCAGAAACAACACTTCAGGAACTACAAGCAAAAGCAAAAGGAAATTCTAAAGTAGTTTCTAAAAATAAAAGTGGATATCTTCGTAGGTACAACGATGAAGATGATGAAAATCTGTTCAGAAAACAAGATGTTGAATCTGAAGAAGATCCACAAGAGGAAGAGCCTCAAGATGAAACTCCTCAAGCACACCCTCCTCTAGAACAACCTCCACAAGATCAACTTCCACAAGTCCAAGATCAACCCGGTTCTTCAACAATCACCAATGTGAGGTATTCTAAAGATCACCCACTTGAGAATGTGATAGGAGATGTAAATGATTCAGTTCAAACTAGATCTCAAGTTAGACAAATAATTGAAAATGATCAGTCAGCTTTTGTCTCTCAAGTGGAACCTAAAAATGTTGAAGAGGCCTTAAAAGAAAATTCATGGATTGATGCTATGCATGAGGAACTTGATCAATTTCAAAGAAATAATGTCTGGGGTTTAGTTCCTAGAACCCCTGAAATTTCTGTCATAGGAACAAGATGGGTCTTTAGGAACAAACTAAATGAAGAGGGTAGAGTGGTGAGAAATAAGGCTAGGCTAGTAGCCAAAGGATACAATCAAGAATTTGGTGTGGACTTTGAAGAATCCTTTGCCCCTGTAGCTAGACTTGAAGCAGTGAGAAATAAGGCTAGGCTAGTAGCCAAAGGATACAATCAAGAATGGACGTTAAAACTACTTTCTTGAATGGCTACATCAAAGAGGAAGTCTATGTCTCTCAACCACCCAGTTTTAAAAATTCTGAAATGCCTAACCATGTTTATAAACTGCGCAAAGCTCTCTATGGTTTGAAATAGGCACCCCGAGCTTGGTACGACAGATTGAGCAACTTTTTGGTGAGTAAAAACTACTCAAGAGGTAAAGTGGACCAAACTCTATTTACTAAGAAAGTTCGCAATCACATAATTGTTGTTCAAGTTTATGTGGACGACATTATATTTGGTTCCACTAACCCATCACTGTGTGAGGAGTTTTCCAAACACATGCACAACGAATTTGAGATGAGTCTAATGGGGGATCTTCAATTCTTTCTTGGTTTGCAGGTGAAGCAACATGAAGATGACTTCTTTATTAATCAAGAAAAATATGTAAGGAGCTCTTGAAACGCTTTCAGTTTGAGCAAGCCAAACCTGCTTCAACACTAACGAGCACAAGCATAAAATTGGAAAATGATGAGAAAGGTAAACCGGTAGATGCAAAGCAATTCCGAGGTATGATTGGCTCACTCCTTTATCTTACTGCAAGTAGACCCGATATACAATTCAGTGTTTGCCTTTGCGCTAGATATCAATCTAGTCCAAAGGAAAGCCATTTGGTTGCAGTTAAGAGAATATTCAGATATCTCTCAGGTACGTATGATTTAGGTCTTTGGTATCCAGCAGGAAGTACTTTTGACTTGATATCATATTCTGATGCTGATTATGCTGGATGTAAGATAGACAGGAAAAGCACTAGTGGGTACTGCCAATTACTTGGTGGTTGCATGGTTTCATGGGCATCCAAGAAGCAACACTCGGTTGCACTCTCCACTACAGAGGCAGAGTATGTTGCTGTGGGGAGTTGTGCAGCTCAAGTGTTGTGGATAGAAAAGTCAACTATTTGACTACAATATTGACATTGGATGCACACCTATCTTATGTGACAACACTAGTGCCATCAATCTTTCAAAGAACCCAGTCCAACACTCTAGGACAAAACAAATTGAGATTAGACATCACTTCTTGAGAGATGAAGTAGCCAACAAATCCTTGGAGCTCAGCTTCATACCCACTGATAAGCAATTAGCTGATATTTTCACAAAACCATTGACTGAGGATAGATTCACAACATTGAGAAGAGAATTAGGATTGTGCAAAATGCAATGAAGCCCATACCAAACTTTGAAGTATGTGTTCTTTGTGTGCACCGACTATGAGGTATATCAAATGGTGATCTGTGGAAGAACAAGTTATGCTTGTTTGGAAACTATCATTATGCGTGAGAAAACATTCTCCGCCACATATCCATAGTCAAGTTGCAAATAAGGGTCATTTACTTTGAATTGGGTATATGGATTCTTCTCAATTTGCCCATTCACATTTGAACACAAATGGATTTTTTTGTGATGGTTTGTCCTTATTCATGAACTTGTATGCAATTTCTTGCTAAACTTGTGCAAATGTGTCTTGAATTGCTTGCTTGTTGAGTCTTCACATGCACACACTATGGGGGAGCTAGGTTAAGGTAGATGAGTGATTTTTAAGGGAAACTATCCATTTTTCATTGCTTCACTTCCTTGGCATGGAACTCAAATGATATCTCTCATATCTGCTTTCAAAACCCTTCTCACAGCTCCTGTCGATAGCCCCACTCCTTGCTGTCGACAGCCCCTAACAGAATTACTCATCCCGAACTCACAATTCATCAGTCTGTTCAAATCTGTCGACAGACCACTCTATATCTATCGACAGATGCCACCTACCTGAACTTAGTTAATTCACACTGTCCGCATCTGTCGACAGGCACCCAATGGCTGTCAACAGATGCACCTCTTGCTGAGTTTTGCTTGTCCTATCTCAACATACTTCATGATCATGCTTCACTAATGTATCTAAGGTGCAAATTGGTGACTTACTTATGTTATAATCTTTCATATCCACATAATATCAACGACATTGTCCAAATCACAATGATTTTGACATACCATTCTCTTGTGAGTCTAGGTTGCATCATTTTGAGTACATTTAACAAAATACATGAGTCTAACCTAACTCACTTGAATAACTCCCTTGTGGAATATCATATTTTTTAAGTAATGTGCTAAGTCCAAAGGTTATTGAATGTTATGTCTTGCATTGGCTTTTATGCCTTATCTAACTCTTGACCTTGATTTTCAAAACAAACAATCAAATAGGAGAAAAGCTACCTATTTCACAAAAAAAAAATCAAAGTGTATCAAATTCAATAAGGGAATAAAGGCAGAGCAATGATGAGTATTGCTCAGTAACCAGAGATATGGGCATCACAAATGTCTATCTTCGCATCAAAAGGCTTACTCCTTATCTCTGTATAATGGTCTGATGGTCACTTCCACTAAGCAACTGGGGATACCGACATTACCCATCTCTATCTTCACGTAAAAAGGTCATAGTGATCCTAATTACCACTTTCTCTCTTACTATTTGCTAGATACAAATCACAATAGAAGAAATAGAGTGTAGCCTCCTCAATTTTTCTTTTCAAGGCCAAGCTGTTGTTAATGAAAAATTGCCCATGTTGACATTTTTTTTACATACACCTTTTGACTGTCACATACTAAGAAATATGTTATTTTGCAATGGTTTTATTCAAGCGGTCTATTTTATTCTCCTATGTCTTTTTATTCAGTGTAGTCCTTATGCTGCAGCTTGAGAGTCCGGGGAATATTATTTCACAACCATTGTCGATAATTGACATGTCCTAATTATTAGTGGGTATGACATTTTATAATGTGTATTTACCAATTTTCCATCTTATATACACATTGCACGCTCATTGCCTTGAAAATCCTGTCAAAATACTTCACTGGCACACTTTCTGCAAGTGCCTATCGATAGGGCACTATTCACCTGTCGACAGCCGGCGGCAGGACTTGTTTTGGAAGCCCAACGGCGGCCATCTAGGGCAGATTTCGTGGGTCCTCGTCTGTAACGACCCAGAATCTGCATTACCAGTAACAACCAATAACCCGAATTCTGACCCGCTAACCCACGAGACAAGCTCGGAAGGGTAGGAAGTGAAAGTCCGAGGAGACTATATGTAAGAAGATACACCATGCAAAGCTGTAAAATTCCACTATATGAACATATCATATACAACCTCAGAGTCTGAGCAAAGTACAGAGTACAGAAGTACAACAAAAAGGTACTACTCACTGCAGCTAGGGAGCACCAACACCGGAGTGGCTAGACTCGCCTGGAACGGGAGTCGACGAAGACCCACCTGAAAGGGAAGGGAGTGAGTCTCAAGAAAAGAGACCCAGTAGGGAAAAGTAACCCACCAGTAACAGAACTAAAGTGCGGAAAGTAAAACTGAAAGTAAGTACACGTCGCACCACAACACACAAACTGTAAACCTCGCGGCTCAGTAACACACACTCACACACACAGCAAGTAGGACTCAGCTAGGGTCTGTGGCTCGGCGTCCCGTCACCACAGAGGCTCTCAACCCCAGCCACGTGTGCACACTACAGACGCTCTCTCTCGCGTCTGGTCCACGACCGGTTTTTCCCCTACGCTTGACCCTAGCGGTAGAGAAGGGGCTCCACGGAGACCGGCTCAAAACCACCACAAGGAGTACGCACAGGACAGAGTCGCACTCGACGTCCTGGCTCACTAGCGGAGGATAACCACACACTAGTCGTCTAGACGGAGTCGCACCCACGCCTAGGTAACACAACAGAAACGGGTACACGGTAACGCAATGCGCGTACAACAGACGGAACACACTCAACGTCTGAAACCCCGTACAGTAGTAAACACCTCAAGTCACAATCAACTACTTAAATGCATAGGCGGAGTCACACTCTAAGCCTGGCCCACATGTGCTATTAGGGCGGACATCACATGTCAATCGCCTCTAAACACACAACTCAAGTCTGCTGGGACACAGGAGATTAACGGCCACATCGATTGCCGCCAATAAGAGGTAAACGACACTCCTCATGTCGTTTATCCTGATTAAACGGCAATCGACCTTGTCGTTTAAATCACCCCTGAAGATCCCAACGTCAACATATGTGGACGTTGATCTCTTCAGTCCCCTAAACCCAGAACTGAACCGAATCAGTTCAAATGGGCAGAAAAACTCAACAGAATTCTGGCTGATGGAGGGAAACACTTCCTCTCATCAATCCACACTACCAGAATATTATAAATAAACATTCTAACACCTAGATTGTCCAATTCACCCTCAATTCCGGCATGATACAACCCAAACCCTAAACCATGATTTGCACACCAATTCACTTAATTGGGCATGCTGGTTTGCTGGGAAAGGTTATAGGGGTTAAGTCCCTACCTCAGAAAGCTTAAACAATCCCCGAACAGCCACTACTCGCGCCGGATTCCCTCGAAGACTCCGCGCGAATCGCACCAAAACCACGCGTTTCGCGCCCGATCAAGCAACGCCACACGATCCAGGGCCTTCCCACAAGCTCAAATCACCCAACAGAAGCTGAGGAAAACAAAGAAAAGCAAAGGTGGAAGAAAGGAGAGGAGAAGAGAAGAAAGAACTCTGCTCTCGGGCTGCTCTATTTCAACAGGACTGGCTAGTCGACGTCAACATCTCTGGTCGCCTACTAAACCGCCTACAGACTGACGTCCAGATCCCTTGTCGCTGAGTTCAACATCAAACGTCACATCGCTGGACGCTGACTCTGACTCAACGGCAAGCCCTGGCCGTCAACCACACATGACCTCTAACAGACCCAATAAGGATCCACTAAAGACCCAAGACCTTACAGCCCTCCCCCCTTAAGGAATTTTGCCCTCAAAATTCAAACAACAAAAAGAAAGAAGACTCACCAAAGAGGTACGGAAACTGCTCGCGCATTTCGTCCTCCCGCTCCCATGTCGACTCACCACCGGAGTGCCGCTGCCACGCAACACAAACTAAAGGGATAGCCTTGTTCCTCAACCTCTGAACTCGACGATCCTCAATGTGCAACGGAAACTCTGGTACAGTCAACACTGGAGTCACCTCAGACCACTCTGCACTCTGCAGAACGTGAGACTCATCAGAAAGGTACCTCCGAAGCATCGACACGTGAAACATGTCGTGTACTGCTGCCAACTCTGACGGAAGCTCAAGTCTGTACGCCAAACCTCCGACACACTCAGTAATGGTAAAAGGCCCAATAAAGCAAGGACTCAACTTTCCACGCTTACCGAACCTCACCACTCCCTTCATAGGAGACATACGAACAAACACCTGGTCTCCTACCTGAAACTCGAGCGGTCGCCTGCGCTGATCTGCATAACTCTTTTGCCGACTCTGAGCTGACTGAAGCCTCTGTCTCACAAGCTGAACTACCTCAACTGACTGCTGAACCAACTCCGGCCCCGTGACAACTCGCTCGCCAACCTCGAACCAGTCAAGAGGAGTGCGACACGGTCGTCCGTACAAAGCCTCATATGGTGCCAAACCGATACTGGAGTGATAACTATTATTATATGCGAACTCGACTAACGGTAAGTGAACTGTCCACGACCCCTGCCACTCCAGGCAACAAGCTCTAAGCATGTCCTCCAAAGTCTGGATAGTCCGCTCTGACTGACCGTCTGACTGAGGGTGGTAGGCGGAACTAAAAGCCAACTTTGTCCCCAAAGCTCTCTGGAAACTGCGCCAGAACCCAGAAGTGAAGCGAGGATCCCTGTCTGACACAATAGAGATCGGCACTCCATGCAAAGGAACAATCCGCTCTACGTACAACGCGGCCAACCTACTCACACCCCAACTAGTCCTGACAGGCAAGAATCTGGCAGTCTTCGTCAATCTGTACAAGAACCCAAATGCTGTCAAAACCTCCAGCTGTCCTCGGCAAACCACAAACAAAGTCAGTCGTCACGTGGTCCCACTTCCACAACGGAATCTCTAACGGCTGCACAAGTCCTCTTGGACGCTGATGTTCGGCCTTCACCTACTGACAGACCAAACACCTAGCAACAAAAGCCGCTATGTCTCTCTTCATCCCAGGCCACCAAAACTGACGTCTCAACTTGTGGTACATTTGGTCGCCCCTGGATGAATAGAGTACCTGGAACCATGTGCCTCCTGCAACACAACTCTCCTGATAGACTCCTCAACAGGAACATAGAGTCTATCTCGGAACCTAACAGTCCCGTCCTCACAAAGCTCAACCTCTGGGAGAAGCAACACACTGTGCAACTCGGGATCTGCCTGCTGAGCCTCAGCAACCTGTCTCACAACGCGGGAGCCGCTAACAAACTGCCCAACACAACTGACGACGACTGGACGAAACTCTGAAAGATCCCTCTATCGCAGACTGCCACAACTGCCACTCTCTAAGCATCAGATGACTCATCTGAGCTTTCCTACTCAAGGCATCTGCAACCACATTCGCCTTTCCAGGCTTATACTCAATGCTGAAATCATAGTCCTTCAGATATTCCATCCATCGACGCTGCCTCATATTCAGATCCCTCTGAGAAAACACATATCTCAAACTCTGGTGGTCGGTACGGACTACAAAACTCACTCCGTACAAGTAAAGACGCCAAATCCACAAAGCAAACACCACAGCTGCAAGCTCTAGGTCGTGGGTCGGGTAACTCTCCTCGTGGGGCTTAAGCTGGCGAGACGCATAAGCCACCACCCGGCCTTGCTGCATCAAAACCGCACCCAAACCAACACCTGAAGCATCTGTGCAAACCTCAAAACCCTCCTCACCTGAAGGTAAGGCAAGAACTGGCGCCGACGTAAGCAGTCGCTTCAACTCTATGAAGCTCTGCTCACACTGCTCCGACCACGCAAACGGAACTCCCTTTCTCGTCAACCGAGTCAAGGGTGCAGCAACCTGAGAAAAATCTCGAACAAACCTGCGGTAGTAACCTGCCAAACCCAGAAAGCTACGAATCTCAGACACAGATCTGGGACTCTCCCACTGCAAAACTGCCTCAACCTTCGCTGGATCCACAGAAACTCCCTCACCTGAGATCACGTGCCCCAAAAAGTAACCTGTTGTAGCCAAAACTCACACTTACTAAGTTTGGCATACAACTGGTGCTCTCGCAAGGTCTGCAACACGATCCTCAGGTGCTCGGCGTGCTCCTCCTCCGAAGCGGAGTACACCAAATGTCGTCAACAAACACTACGACAAACGGTCCAAGAACTGGTGGAACACCCGGTGCATCAGATCCATGAAGGCTGCTGGAGCATTGGTGAGCCCAAACGGCATCACCAAAAACTCAAAGTGTCCATATCTGGTCCGAAAAGCAGTCCTCTCAATGTCCGAATCTCTAATCCGCAACTGATAGTAGCCCGACCTCAAGTCAATCTTCGAGAAGACACGAGCAGACTGAAGCTGATCAAAGAGATCATCAATCCTAGGCAAAGGATACATATTCTTGATGGTCACTTGATTTAGCTTCCTATAATCAATACACAACCTCAGGCTACCATCCTTCTTCCGGACAAACAAAACAGGTGACCCCCACGGAGAAAAGCTAGGACGAATATAGCCCTTCTCCAACAACTCCTCAAGCTGCCTCTTCAACTCCCTCAACTCTGCTGGTGCCATACGGTACGGTGCCTGAGCAAAAGGTACAGTGCCAGGAACCAACTCTACAGTAAACTCAATCTCTCTCTGGTGGTAGACCAGGCAACTCTTCCGGAAAAACATCCGGAAACTCACACACTACGGGAATGTCTCCCACTCCCGAGGCAATCTGGTCAAGAGTCACTGCAGAAACTAGAAAACCCTGACAACCAGAAGCAAGCAATCTCCCTGCCCTCAAAGCAGAAACTAAAAAGCGAGAAGTAAGAGGTACGATACCCTGGAAGTAGAACGCCGCTGCTCCAGGTATCCGCAAGTGCACCCTCTTTTTCTGGCAATCCATCACTGCACCATACCGCTCTAACCAATCCATACCCAAAATCACATCATAATCATGTAACTGCAAAGCAAACAGACGGGCTGACAACCACTGATCCTGCAACTGCACAGGTACCTCCTCGAGACAGTAGGACGTAAGGACAAAGTCCCCTGTCGGCAACTCTACTGCTAACTCAACAGACTCTCCCGAACTCAACTCTCCAAGGGAGTCTAAAAAGTCCTCAGACAAAAAGAGTGAGAGGCACCGGAATCAAACAAGACTCTAGCTGCACAACCAAAAACTGAAACAGTACCTTCCACCAGGTGAGCTGCCTCCGCGTCTGCACGAGTCAAGTGGGTAACACGACCTCTACCTCTCGACCCACCAGAACCTCCGGTCTGCTGACGCTGCTGCACAGGTGCCTGCTACTGCTGCTGCTGCTGCACTCGGGGCTGTGACTGGGTCTGCTGCTGCGGCACACGAGGTAGCAAAGGACAATCTCGCGCCATGTGACCCATCTGGTCACACCGGTAACACTGACCAGCAAAAGTACGTTGTACCTGCTGCGAAGGCTGACCTGTCGGCTGCTGAACACTCCCAACCGACTGCTGCCTCTGCTCTGCCTGCCTCCTATCACGCCGAAACTTCCTCCGAGATCCTGACTTCACCGTCGTCCCAGTAGAAGTGGACGCGTAGGAAGTCGCAGTCCTCGGGGTCGTCTGCACACTACTCTGCTGCTGGTGAGGCTGAGAAGGAACTACCTGCGTCTGAACCTCTGCACTCCGAGCACGAGTCCGCAAGGTGTCTGCCTCCAACGCTGCCGCTGTCTGATAGGCCGCATCCAAGTCTGTGACACGAGCAACTATCAGCGCCTGCCTGAGCTCTGGCCTCAAGCCTCTCACGAACTGCTGAGTCCTCAGACCCTCATCTCCCATAATCTGCGGAGCATAACGCCCTAGCTCTACAAATCTGGCCCTGTACTGCACCACAGTAAAGTCCTCTGCTGCAAGTCCAGAAACTGGTACAACCTCTCCGTCCGGACGTAAGTAGGACAGAAGGCTCTCTCAAAAGAAACGACAAACTCCTGCCACGGAATCTGTCTAAGTGGGCGAGACTGAAAAGTAGTCTCCCACTCAGCGGACCACCAAGTCAACGCCTGCGCCTGCAACTGGTAACTGGCTAGCAACACTCGCTCCTCTGAAACACACTCCATGGAACGAAAAGTCCGCTCCACTGCATCTAACCATGCCCGCGCTGCATCTGGATCAGGCTGGCCCAAAAATTGAGGAGGCTGAAACTGCAAGAACTCCCTCAACACCTTCCCAGTACCACCCTGGGGTACTGGCGCGTCACGGTGCTGAGCAACAAACTGAGCCATCCCCTCAAGAAATCGAGTCATGTCTAATCCCTGAGCTACCTGAGGTGGAGGTGGCGGCGGAGCAATACCACTATGTGCGTCCTGTGGCAAAGGCTGCGTCTGCTGAGGTGGCGGAGCATCTCCAACCTCCTGACGAGTCGCCTGCTCGGGTACTCCCTCTCTAGGACGTCGCCTAGGAGCCATAGAACTACACACAAAATAAAAATACACACATAAATACACTAACTACTCCGGGCTACATAGCTGCAACTGTACTCTTTATACTCTGAGTCTACATGATAAGTATTTTCTTATATATATCTCATCAGACCAGGCTCTGATACCAAACTGTAACGACCCAGAATCCGCATTACCAGTAACAACCAGTAACCCGAATTCTGACCCGCTAACCCACGAGACAAGCTCGGAAGGGTAGGAAGTGAAAGTCCGAGGAGACTATATGTAAGAAGATACACACCATGCAAAGCTGTAAAATTCCACTATATGAACATATCATATACAACCTCAGAGTCTGAGCAAAGTACAGAGTACAGAAGTACAACAAAAAGGTACTACTCACTGCAGCTAGGGAGCACCAACACCGGAGTGGCTAGACTCGCCTGGAACGGGAGTCGACGAAGACCCACCTGAAAGGGAAGGGAGTGAGTCTCAAGAAAAGAGACCCAGTAGGGAAAAGTAACCCCACCGGTAACAGAACTAAAGTGCGGAAAGTAAAAACTGAAAGTAAGTACACGTCGCACCACAACACACAAAACTGTAAACCTCGCGGCTCAGTAACACACACTCACACACACAGCAAGTAGGACTCAGCTAGGGTCTGTGGCTCGGCGTCCCGTCACCACAGAGGCTCTCAACCCCAGCCACGTGTGCACACTACAGACGCTCTCTCTCGCGTCTGGTCCACGACCGGTTTTTCCCCTACGCTTGACCCTAGCGGTAGAGAAGGGGCTCCACGGAGACCGGCTCAAAACCACCACAAGGAGTACGCACAGGACAGAGTCGCACTCGACGTCCTGGCTCACTAGCGGAGGATAACCACACACTAGTCGTCTAGACGGAGTCGCACCCACGCCTAGGTAACACAACAGAAACGGGTACACGGTAACGCAACGCGCGTACAACAGACGGAACACACTCAACGTCTGAAACCCCGTACAGTAGTAAACACCTCAAGTCACAATCAACTACTTAAATGCACAGGCGGAGTCACACTCTAAGCCTGGCCCACATGTGCTATTAGGGCGGACATCACATGTCAATCGCCTCTAAACACACAACTCAAGTCTGCTGGGACACAGGAGATTAACGGCCACATCGATTGCCGCCAATAAGAGGTAAACGACACTCCTCATGTCGTTTATCCTGATTAAACGGCAATCGACCTTGTCGTTTAAATCACCCCTGAAGATCCCAACGTCAACAGATGTGGACGTTGATCTCTTCAGTCCCCTAAACCCAGAACTGAACCGAATCAGTTCAAATGGGCAGAAAAACTCAACAGAATTCTGGCTGATGGAGGGAAACACTTCCTCTCATCAATCCACACTACCAGAATATTATAAATAAACATTCTAACACCTAGATTGTCCAATTCACCCTCAATTCCGGCATGATACAACCCAAACCCTAAACCATGATTTGCACACCAATTCACTTAATTGGGCATGCTGGTTTGCTGGGGAAGGTTATAGGGGTTAAGTCCCTACCTCAGAAAGCTTAAACAATCCCTGAACAGCCACTACTCGCGCCGGATTCCCTCGAAGACTCCGTGCGAATCGCACCAAAACCACGCGTTTCCCACCCGATCAAGCAACGCCACACGATCCAGGGCCTTCCCACAAGCTCAAATCACCCAACAGAAGCTGAGGAAAACAAAGAAAAGCAAAGGTGGAAGAAAGGAGAGGAGAAGAGAAGAAAGAACTCTGCTCTCGGGCTGCTCTATTTCAACAGGACTGGCTAGTCGACGTCAACATCTCTGGTCGCCTACTGAACCGCCTATAGACTGACGTCCAGATCCCCTGTCGCTGAGTTCAACATCAAACGTCCACATCGCTGGACGCTGACTTTGACTCAACGGCAAGCCCTGGCCGTCAACCACACAGGACCTCTAACAGACCCAATAAGGATCCACTAAAGACCCGAGACCTTACACCGTCCTTTCAAATCCCTTCCCACTTTCTTTAAAAGGACCCCACGACCCCTTTCCTCCCTTTTCCACTTCCAAAAACTCCCTCCTCCTTCCATCTCCACCAAACCCTTTTTCTCCAGGGCGCAGAGCAGAGTCTGTCTCTTCGGGTGTCTCCTCCCTCTCGTGTTTCCTTCCACCTTTCACATCCCTCTCTACTCCGAGATCCTTGTTTCTGATGGCTCCCCAAAGCAAGAAGCTTGCTTCCCGTCGCCGTCCTCATTCTCCTCAAGTCGGCAAGGGTTCCAGGGTTCACACCGAACGCCAAAAGAAGCATCGGGATGATCGTCTGCCAGAGCTCCTTATTCCTCCAAATCTACAACTTCTCAATGTTCATGGCACCTTTACCACGTTCATGCAGCTCAGATACGTTGATTTTGTGTCTCTGGAAGACATGTTTCTCAGGTTGCAGCCACTTTTTGACACCCAGGGCTGGTCTCCCTTCTGCTATTCTCACAAGCAGTACTCTCCAACCTCTGTGACGGAGTTCTACAACAACCTCCGGGAAACCGCTCACGGTGATCTTTATACCAAGGTGATAGGCACCCCATTTCTGATCACTCCTAATCTTTTCTTCGTTGCACTTCAAATTCCAAATACTGGCATTGATATCATGCAACATCACCCATTGGCATCTTAGTACTACACACTCATCACTCGGCAGCCATACGATTCATCTAAAGATCGTGTGCAAATGAATGCCAACTCCTTCTCTCCTCTTCAACGTCTCATCCTCCATATCTTTAACACAATCATAGTCCGCAAGGATGGTAGTCGGGAACTTGTGACTGCCATTCACAAATCCATTTTTCATGCATTTCTTAACTGTGAACAAGTCAACCTACCACTCCTTTTAATCTCTCACATCCGAATATGCCTTCGCAATTCCAATAGGTCTATGCCTTATGCATGTCCAATCACTTCTCTTCTTTTGTTCATCGGCATCCAAATCTCCAAAGAAGAGATGACAAACCTCAAGTCTCGTAGCTCTTTTGATCTCACTACTGCTCACAGGATGGGCTACAAATTGGTTGATGGGGTTGTGTCACGAGAACTCAAGGGTAAGGGACCGGCAATTGCTGAGGTTAATGATGAAGATGACGGTGAGGATGATGATGAAGAATCCCAGTCCGAGCCCATAGATGCTCAGGGAGATGATGATAGTGTTGCAGCTAGCGACCAAGTGCCTAATGAGTCCTCACTTCGTGACTTTATCTCTGCCCAGATGGCACATTTACAGCTCCAGATGACCACATGCTTTGAGAAGCTAAATGAACGATTGGACACTATTGATACGAGCATTGAAGCACTAGCTGATACTCAAGTCCAGCTTCAGCTCAGACTTACTAGACTCTCCACAGAGATTCATGAGATTCGTCAGGCCTCTGCACCGCCTGGCAATGATGCTGCTTAGAGAGTTTAGGTGTCCACTGTGTTTGGGTCATGGTCATAGTCTTGTTCTTGATGTACTAGTTTGATTTCTTGGTCATGTTATTCTCTTCCTTGCAATTCCTTTTGTCACATTGTCACTCCATTTTCTAACTGTGTGTAATGCTTGCCACTACAATGAAAATCACAATTATTTGCTCTATTCATGGGTGCATGAGGTGTCTTTTTGGATGTTGTCAAAAGGGAGAGAAACATCAAATGTACATTAATTGTGCATTAATTGAAATTTTGTCATCATCAAAAAGGGAGAGAATGTTGGGTTTACATGGATTTATATTTGAGATGTTTGTTTTTGATGATGAGCAATCAATGAGCATTTCATGAACAATAGAATTTCATGTGATATGAATGTGTGAAACATGATAAGAATGACAAGTCAAGCAAATGTTAATCAAGAAACGCATGTTTAATTTGATCATCTAAATGTTCACATTATCTCACTAACAATGATCTTAAATGTAGGTGAGATTGCATGCAAGACAATGTACCAAAACAAGAGCAAAAAGATCAAGAAAAGCACAAAAAACAAGTGCCTGTCGACAGCCCCACAGATGCTTGTCGACAGATCAGCACAGACAGGACCAACAGGCTCCTGGCAAAGGTGTGCCTGTCGACAGACTCAAGTCGCCTGTCAACAGATCCACATAGGGAACTATCTCCTAGAAATCCCAGCCTTCTGCCTTTTGCAAGTCTGTCTACATCTGTCGACAGATGCATTTCTAGTTGTCGACAGACGAAGAGAAAATCTCCATACGAGATCTCCATACGTTTCCGAATTGGGTGTTTCCAATTGTTACGACTCTCCATACTTAAACACCCATATAAAAGGAACTCTTTGGAGTTACTTTTCGTATAAAAGCAGCCACCACACAAAACCCTAGCAAATTTTCAAGAGAGAAGATCTTTCTGCTGCTCTACTTCAACCGTCCATCTAGGCAACCAAAGAGACATCCTCCGAAGAGGATTGAAGCCAGATTGTCCATCTCTCAAGCTTCTCCATCAACTGATACCTGTCAAGACGAAGCTTGAAGCACATCGGGATGATCATCTGAAGAGTTCCACATCAGGATTTGAAATCTCAACTCTGAACTCTTCTTTATCTCTATTTTTTATATCTCGTGTGTGTGTGTTGTAGCGAGTGAACTTGCTGATAAGCAGTCTTTTTGCGTGTGTGTGTGGACGGTGGACATAGGATACACAAGTTGTGTACTCCGAACCACCTTAAATCACTGTGATTTAAACTCTGTTTGAAATATCAAAAGTATGTGTTTCCATCAAAAAGAAGGTCATAGTTTATCTAATAGATAGTAATCTATTCAACCCCCCCTTCTAGATTACCATATTGGATAATTCCGCACATCTTTCATTCCTGGCCTCCCAAAAACTCCATATTTTTTATTCTTGTTTCTAAATTCTCCTTCATCCCTCATTCACCTACCCTTATCCTCCAACTGTCATCTGACGCTCTCAAAGCGTTAACCATTCCCTCTCCCCTCATTGTTCTCTCTTTCAATGGCACGACGCTTTCCTTCTCCCAATGTCTTTAAATGTAGGGTAGTTTGTCTTTATTCGTAGGTTAATATGTTTTTATTTAAAAAAAAAAAGCTCCCCTCTTTCCTCAAAAATGGGATGGCGATCCCGGTCTTCCCCTTCTCCTTCGTCAGATAGCGATCCCTATCTTCCCTCCTCCTTCATCAGATTGTGATCACCATTTTCCCTCCTTCACTTCCTTTGGCAGCAACTCTCATACTCCTTCTCTCAGATGATGATCCTCATCTCCTTCCTCCTTCTCTCGGATGACGATCCCCATCTTCCCCTCCTCTTTCATCAGACAACGATCCCCCATCACCACTCTTCTCCTACACCTTCAACTGACGGTGATCCCTGTCTCTCCTTTCCAACTTTCTCCTTTGACGGTGATCCCCGTCTTCACTCGTCCTTTCCTTCTCCCTCAGACGGTGATCCCCGTCTCCTTCCTCCTTCTCCCCGATGAAGATCCCTGTCTCCTTTCTCCATCTCTCTGATGGTGATCCCCATCTCCACTCTCCCCGTTTCCAAGTTCTCCTGACAGTGACCCCCCTCCCTCTCTCGTTCCCCCCTTCTTCGACATCGATCCTCCCCTTTTTTCCCTTATCCTTCAGTTCTAGCTAGAGTGGCGATCCCCGCTCTCTCACGCGCACAAATCGCCATGGACTCACCGGGTGAGGGGCCTTCTGTTCCTCTGCACCACGACTCTACTTTGGGCACCCTGAGCTCAGGTGGCCCGCTTCCACCTCCAAACCTATCAGAGGCCCCTTACGACTGGGCCACACCCCTTTCTTCCCCTTCCAATAAGCCTCTGGATCCTCCTCTAAAGTACCCTTTAGGTTTTAATCCTAGCTTAGGTTCAAGGGTGGAATCTAGCAAGTCCCCGCCTCTGTCTAGGAAGAGCAAGGGTAGTATCATTCCCCGTAGGTATCTTGTAGACCTGGCACAAAGGTGTGGCACTCTTCTAGTTGTCGAGGAAGCAGTCGTCTTGAATATGGAAGCTCAACATGAAGAGAAGTGGCTAGACGACGGATTCAGAGTATATGAAATCATGAATGATGAGAACCCAGTGGATGAAGAAGATGGTGAGGTAGAGGACGCTACCGAAATATATGCTAGCGGCATGAGGAGATTTGACGAGCCTACTTCGGCAGTGGATGAGCCTACCAAAGAGGTAAATGTTGGAACAACTGAAGAACCCAAGCTGCTCACCATAGCCTCTTGTCTCCCCCCGGAGGAAGAAGAAGAGCTCGTAGAGATGCTGAGGGAGTACAAAGACTCATTTGCCTCGTTGTATGAGGACATGCCCGGCATTGACCCCGCGTTAGTGGAACATAGGTTAATCTTGAAGCTAGGGGCAAGGGCCGTTAAACAAAAATTGAGACGATTCCACCCTCATATTGCATTGAAAATGAAAGAGGAGATTGACAAGCTACACAAAGCTAGGTTCATCCATATAGTACTCTATCCCCTATGGGTGGCCAACATAGTCGCGGTTATGAAGAAGGATGGAAGAGTATGGATTTCCATAGACTTCCAGGACTTAAATCAAGCATGTCCTAAAGATGATTTCTCGTTACCTCATTTGGATGTATTGATTGATAACACCACTGGGTTCGAAACTCTTTCATTCATGGATGGTTATTCAGGTTATAATCAGATCTGTCTAGCCTCGGAGGACTAAGAGAAAACATCCTTCACCATGCCGTAGGGAACTTATTGCTACGTGGTTATGCCGTTTGGATTAAAGAATGTTGGTGCAACTTATCAAAGGGAAATGTTGGCGATCTTCCATGATATGATTCACATTCATGTTGTGGTTTACGTGGATGATATTGTGGTAAAGTCCCAGACTAGAAAGGAACACTCCTCCATACTTGCCAAAGTATTCCAACGTGCACGAGAGTATCAATTGAAGATGAATCCTAAGAAGTGCATATTTGGGGTTTCCTCGGGCAAGCTTTTAGGGTTTATAGTTGGTAAACAGGGGATTCAAATAGACTCGAACAAGGCCAAGGAAATAGGTGAGATGCCTCCTCCTAAGAACATATCTGAACTTCTACGATTGATCGGATGACTACAGTTCACAAGGAGATTTATATCTCAACACTCCCAAAGATGTCGTCCCTTCTATGAACTGTTCAAAGGAGAAGTAGAATTTGAGTGGAATTAAATGCCAAGAAGCCTTTGATGAACTCAAGAGCTATCTAATGAATCTGCCCGTGCTGCAAACTCCTATCCCAGGAAAACCCCTAATCTTGTATCTGTCAACTATTGAGGACTCCCTAGAACCTGTCCTTGTACAACATGATAAAATTGGCAAAGCAAAGGCAGTCTATTATTTGTCTAGGCTATTCAATCCTACCGAGCTCAAGCTCACCACTATGGAAAAAACATGTGCAGCACTAGTGTGGGTAGTGCAGAAACTGAAGCACTACTTCCTAGCCCATCAGGTGAGTTTGATCTCTAGGATGGATCCCATTAGATACTTCCTAGAGAAGCCAATCCTTACCAACAGATTGGCATGCTGGTGTAGACACCCGATTCTGGCCCGTAAGTTGAACCATATTCCTTGTTCTCTTAATGAGCCTCAAGTTTGTCACTCACCTTGAGCCCATTTGTTAGCCGCATTTTGAGCCCATTAAAATCCAACTTTCAGTTTGTCTCGTCCAATTATCACTTTTAGAGTCCTTGTGCTAGGGTTTCAACCCTCAGATATTAACACGACGGCCTTGAGGGTCGCATTCATGCCACTTAACCGATTAAATTCCTTACATAATCGATTATTCTTCTAAATAGTCTATAAAAATTTCAAAATAATTGGTTATCCTTAACGCGATAGGTCATGGCATCGCGTTAGCATCAGGTCGTGTCCCCCTTTGTTGTCACGATAGCCCATGCATATCTATTCACGTGCCTTCATAGTCGTGGCCACCTTGGCCGTCACGACAAGCCTTGTCATGTCCCTACAACCCGTTGCGACATGGTCTGCATGCAGTGGCCTCCGCAGCCATCTCCCATTTATCCTCCATTTGGCTTTATCTTCATCCAAACAACCCCCCAACTGTGATTTGAGGTTCCATCTCTCCTTGGAACCCTCCTAGGACTCTCCCCATGCAGATTTACTTGACTTTTTATTAATTTCATGGATCATTATCACTTATGGACAGGATTTTCTCTCTCTTCTCTATATAAGTGACCCTACCCTTTTAGAAGGGAGAGAGGACCCCGTTTTACCACGAAGTGCTGCCAAAATCTCTCCAGAACTCCCCTTTAGCTCGTGGCCTTCCCATTTCCACCCATTTTCCCATTATCTCCTTTATCAAATTATGATTCTTTCTTCATGTATGGAGCTTGGTAGCTGAGGAGGCGGCTTCCACGTCCTTCAGAGATTGCTGCACGATCAGGAGCATCTCCCTATAGCCAGGGAGTCGCCCCTTTGGGGCCCTTTCTTCCTTTTCTCCTTCCCATTTCCCTTCATGCATGTTGTTATTTTCTTTTAGATAGAAGCACACCTTCCTTTCCCACATTTTTTATACAACCCATGGGGTTTAAAACACCCCCCAGGTTCGTTCCCTCCATGCTTCATTCTTTTCCTTTCATTTTGAATAGTTACTTCAATTAAATATGGCCTAACAGGGTTTCTTTTGTATTTTTTGCTATTTTGGTAGGTACTAAGGCAAGTATCGATGAGGAGCTCTTATTCTCTAGCCGGTTGGAGAGCAGGAAGTAGGTCCCTTCACTCATCTCCCGTACTGTTGAGAAGGTGTCGAGTTCCTGCATCGCGATAATAAGGACGTGCCCTATCTGGGCATCGCGACAGGCATCATATCGCGACGGGTCTTCCCGTCGCGACATCAGTAAGTTCTCGCTTCTCAATTACTTTTCCTAGCACGTTAGCCTTAGTATTTGCTTATATATTAGGGCAACTTGTTAGGTGGCGATCACATTCATATACCATGCATTGAATATTAAACATGTTGTGTGTTTCGAGGGGCGCACAACCCCGTGATTACACCTTTTGGCGATCACAGTGGGACCTTTACTGCTAGCCTCGTTGTTCTTGCTTGTTTGCCTGCCATCCTGTTAGGGTTGTCTCTGTGTTTTATTGTGTTTCTATCCTCTATTGTTGTCGAACCGTATCGTGCGGTCGCGACTTTATCGCATCCATAATGGAGGACGCGACTTCAGGTACGCGTTCTCTTCCTTATTCTTCATCCTGATCATCTGCTAAAAGCTTTCATATGTCCTCTCCATGCTGCTATATCCTGTATGCTCGTGATTTTCTGTGTTATAACCCTACTAGGACTCAGGTTTTCCTTTTATTTTTCATTGTTCAATTACTGGTGCTATCACAACATATCAGGCTGACGCGACCAGGTCGCGTCGGAGGAGGAGGACGCGACAATAGGTACACTTTGTTTGTTACTGTTTTCTGTCCATGCTTCAGTTTCTGTTTGTCTAGGGAGTCTCCATCTTCTGTTTACTTTCCTCCATGTTGTATTGTGCCTTAGGTTAGTCTATTTGTCCACTATTTGCTTGTGGATGTAGGTTTCTGTAGTATGAGATTATCGCGACTGATCCCTCGGTCGTAATAAGGTCGCGACGGACCTGGTCGTCACGACTTCAGCAAAGACCTATCAGTTGTTGTTTGTTAGTTTAGGATAGAATTTTCATGCACCTCAGTGCACATAGGCTCATGCATACACTACTTTCGCGTAGATCAGACTCCTCCTTGGTAGTGGAGACCTTCTTACCTGCGAGCACTCGTGGGCTGACCAAGGCCTGCTACTGAGGGCCTCCGTAAGTCCCTATGGCCGTACGCACGTTGCGGTTGCGAGGCTGGTTGTATATGTTGTCCCCCTAGTGTAGGTCGTTGTGCGTGTGAGTTGTGTACTTCACTTTAGTTACACCGGAGTACTCGAGTACCCACCTACTAGGGTCCCATTTGGCCGAGTGCAACCTCATTAATTAATCCATTAAAGGTTAAGTGTAAACCCTAAATTGTTAACGATAATAATGTCAACTTCGGTGCTTGCTTGATATACTCCCTTTTATCTCACTGTCCATTCTTGTGTGGTAGAGTCTAGGTTTTGTTTGTGGTCATGTCGTCTCCCCTAATTGCTTAAGGATAGTGTATGCGTCATTGTTTAGGTTTTTCGAGTCAGTATCCCCAAACCATTGTATTATACAATTATCCTCTTTTCAGTATGGACCATTTCCGTGTCCTTACCAGTGATTCTTTGACCATTGGGCTTTTAGAGGACGTGGCCCAGCCTTCTGCAGCCACCCTCACAGGGCAGATCCAGCCCCCAACCATTGTCGATGATCGGTCTCGTCCCCCTTCTCCTTTGAGGCGGATGACCCACATGCACAGTTTAGCCAACTCCTTCCCCATCTAACCCCAGCCCAAGTTCGGAAATTTTTGGCAGTTGCCAAAGGTAAGCACCCCCTTTCTCCACCCTCTCATAGCTCTACTCAACAGGCGGCCTCCTCTGCCCCTGCTACTTCTGCGCCACATGTACCCTCTACTGTGGCTGATCCCACTCCCCTTCGTCCACAGGACATTCATTTCTCTGAGCCCAGTTACCTTCCGGCACGGGAGGTTCGGCCCAAATCTCCTCCATTTTCTTCATATTATCAGGCCAAACACACCGCTCTTCCCCGTGAGAGGTCTTACACTTTGGAGCAATCACGCTCCCTTGTTCCTGCTCACCACGTCTCGTCCCCTTCCAACTTCCTTGCGGAGTGGACATCTATGAAAAGGGAACTTCATGATCTTCGAAGGCAACTAGACCCTCGAAAGGTTGCCAACATCCCTCTCCCTTCTTTTCAGCATCTTCGGGTTCTGCCCCAGTCAGAGCTCCCTGTCTATAGGTGATACTCTAGGGTAGGCTACCCTTATGTGCATCTCAAGGACTTTATTTATGAATCTACTCCACACAAGTATGATCGCCACCGTATGGCATACTTGTTCAGAAAGTCACTGGATGGTTCGGCTCTTGAATGGTTCTATTCTCTACGCCCGAAGGAAGTCGAAGATTTTCAAATTGTACAAGAGTGGTTTTTACAACAATTCCAAAATCGGTCGGACCCGAATATTCCTTTGTATATCTGGTGGCCGAGAAAATGAAGGCCAACGAATAATTCGTAGTCTATGCTGTTAGGTGGCGTGCTCTGGCTGCTAAAGTCTGTTGTCCTATACCCGAGGAGGAGAAGGTCAAGCTATTGATCTCTAATGCTACCCCTACCTACCAATCCATCCTAGCCATGAATGATATCACTACCATGCACAAGTCTATAGCCGAGCCCATTTTATTCAAACCCAACTCAAGGACTCGCCAATTCATTCCATGTTCGAAACCCTAAAGTCTCGCTACCCCAAGAAACCTCAAGGCCCTATCATAGAAGGGGTACAAACCAATGAACAGGTAGGTGTTGTCAACAACCCCCAGTGCCAGGCAAGTAGGCTACCTTACAACCAACCTCCTCAACAACCATGGAACAACATATCACCACCCCCTCAAACTCAGAATCCCCAGCAAGAGCACCGCCAGTACAACCAAGTCCCTCCACCTCAAAATGGCTATGCTCCTAGAAAGCCTAATGGACCCAAGAGAGCTCAGTACCCTCCTCTTCCCGAGAGTCTATCTGATATCTTTGCAGCCCTTAGACTCCCCTCCGGAGAAGGCCAATTGGAATATGGCAGCGGACCAAACTAAGTATTGTGTATATCACCGCCATCTAGGACACAATGTATCAGACTTCTTTCAATTCAGGGACATGATATATGATCTCCATGAGCAGCAACAAATTGACTAAGTAGAGATGAAGAGATTGATTCAAACCCTGAGGGATCAGCAGGGGCAAAGACAGCAGTAGTAGCAGTAGAGACGACAACATCCACCACTACAACAGTAGCAGTTCCAGTAGCAACAGTTCCAAAAAAAATAGTTTCAGCAACCCCAGCGGCCACAACAACTCGTCAATGATCTCGGCATAGTCCGAGATGCCATGCCACAACACCAGTCCGCTCCAAATCCACAGCCTATTCCACCACCACCTCAACCCACTCAAGTTAACCCAGTCGTTTACTGTGATGGATCACGTCATTCAAACCCGTTAACCCACTAACGAGCTTGACCCGACTCCACCTCCCACGAACAAGTCATAGCCTTGTAAGGGATATCATACACATGTCCGTGAAAACACACAGGAACACACTGATATACATAAAAGATTCACAATCTCATACATATTCATATTAGATTTACATAGCCAAATTTCTACAAAAGTCAAAGAAAGTACACAAGCCTGGGGCATACCCCGAGGTACAATAGAAGAAAGTCTACACTGCTGGAGGCGTCGGCCCCACACCGCTGTGACACAGCTCTGAGCTAAAAGATGGTAGGGAAACCTCCTGCTCTCCTTCACCTGTAGGGAGTAGGGGTGAGCCTCGCAAGTCACTGGCTCAGTAGGGAAACTCCCCCAAAAATCAAGCAAACCAACTCAAGTGCAAAAGCTGGAGGCTACGCTAGCAATTTATGGAGTAAGCTAAGCAGGATTCTAAAGCTGTAACTACCACTTACCACTTGCCGTTAATACAAACCAACCTAAGTAAATAAACGGCAAAACCACAACTCGGTGTACAAGCTAAAGTAGAGATCGCCACACTCAAGCCACATAGACTGGTTCGCGACACTAGCAACTGACTCGGACAAACCACACAGGTCTACCTCTCAGCCTCACAGCCACGGATGAAAGGTCCAACTGCCGCTCTACGAGAACAAGTCAAACAACTGTGGAGACCAACTAACACCACAACCGCAGACCACATTGTCGCGGGCCCATGCCTGGCACCTTTAGGGACTCTGGCCTGAGCTCCCTAGAGTGAGGCACTGGTAACAGGACTAGTTGGGGACCAGTGACGTCTACTGGTGTCCGTACCCCCAACTACGAGTGTGCTACACGCGACACAACCACTAACTCTCACAAGTCGCTGTCCCACTGTCATCTTTCTCTCAGCCGGATGTACAACTCAAGCAAAGGAGTGAGGGTGTCCAAGATAGACGACACAGACCTCGACGGTACAACACAAGTACCGGGACAAGCCCCGAGCACAAGCCTGGCTCACACAGAACCTGGGGCACCCAACTGAAGAGGTAAGTAAGGTAGGCATCGTACTACTAGCCATGCACACACAAACCACTTGCATACCGCACAAACGATAAGAAACCTCATGACAACCACATGAACACTGTACACTGACCGCGTGAACAATACGCCAGTCATGTGTACCACTTGCTAACCTCGAAAACAACACACTACCAGAGCGCAATATGTTCCATCGCACCGCTCCTATTTGCCATGCTCAATAAATAACAATTATCGGATGATTTTACCTTTGAAACCATGTACAACAAGACCTCTCGACTGAGGTCATGACATAGGGTAACGTCGCCTTCAGAACGTGACACCCCGATATGTCGCCTTCAGAAAATGAACGCGATGGGTCGGTCTGTCATGTTCAGAACGCGACAGGGGGCTCTGTCGCTCTCACAGGCGAAAACCCTAATCCAGGAGGAACTCTATGGATCACCACCCCATGCCACATAAACCATGCTTAATTCACATTTTATATGCTTTAATGGATACCCTAGCATGGTATCTATTGTTCTTAACATCAAAAACCAATCACACATGCATCTCATGCAATTAAACAGTGTAAAATGGGTAGAATTCCCCTACCTTCGCGTAGAACGCGAAGAATGAGACTATCTCAGTGTTTCCCTCTCTCCACAAAGATCCCCGTGGTGAGATCACGCCAAACACACCTCAAAACGGTCAAATCACGCAGCAAAAATGCCACAGCACCCTCCCCTGGCCGAGTAGAACTGGTTGCAGCTCTTCTTGTCCAGAGCAGGTTAAAAACGCACAAAGGTTAGGAATGCGACATACCCCCCTGTCGCGACCTGAACGTGACGGACTAGGGCTTCGCCTTCCCAAAGCTAACGTTTGCATGTCGCTCAGCACGCAACACGCGGTGCGTATGCAAACGACAACCACCCAACGACGGTCACAAGAATGCGACATGCAGAACCTTCATGTTCAGAACGCGATGTCCCTCACTGTCGCATTCACAGACAGTGAACAAGCTGGCATTTTGGGCCCAACCTGCTGGCCTACAGCCACACCCAACCTGTACACACACTGAAACATGCCACATTGGCCACGCATTGGCCACCACAAACTCTAAACAAAGGATTCGTAGAGATCTGACAAAGGATCCACAAGGATCCAAAAAACGTGCGACGTTACATTACTATCATCTAAAAAGAAATTTTGACCTCGAAATGTAAAACACAATTCATAAATTTAAAGCTTAAATACCACAATAAGTACTATCATCTAAAAAGATTTAAAAACTTACTCAAACAAATAAGGATACGCCTTAACCATTTCCTCGACTAATTTCCAAGTATCCTCTCCTCCTTGCCTATTTTCCCATCTGACCTTTACCAATTCAATTTCTTTATTTCTTAACTTCTGTGTTCTGCGACCTGTGATCTGCACTGGGTATTCTGGCATGGACATATCTGGTTTCAAATCATCTCACTGATAACTGATTATCTGTGCTGAATTTTCAATACATTTTCTCAACATGGAAACATGAAAGACATCATGAGCGTCAGTAAAATCAACTAGCAAATCAATTCTATAGGCAGTCTCCCCAATTCTTTCTAACACTTAGAAGGGTCCTACATACCTTGGGCTCAATTTCCCTTTTTTACTAAACCTCAAAACACCTTTAGTAGGAGTAAGTCTCAGAAAGTCAAAGTCTCCAACTTCAAACTGATGTGGCCTGCGACGATTATCTACATAGCTTTTCTGTCGACTCTGAGCTGTTTGTAATTTTTCTTTGATAAATCTGATCATTGCTGTTGTTTATTGAATCAATTCAAGACCCATTACTTGCCTCTCTCCTACTTCATGCCAATTTAATGAAGTTCTGCACGGCCTGCCATATAATGCTCTGGCATGATAACTGTTGTTATAAGCAAACTCGACCATGCCCAGATGGTGTTCCCAACTGCCTCCCCACACTAAGAAACATGCTCGCAACATGTCTTCAATTGTTTGTATTGTTCTTTCTGCCTAGCCATCTGTTTGTGGGTGATAGGCTGAACTGTATCTCAATTCCGTACCAATTGCTTTTTGTAAGCTTCTTCAGAAACCAGAAGTAAACCTTGGATCCCTATCAGAAACAATTCTCTTCGGGATGCCATGCAATGGAACAATCCTGTCAACATAAATCCTTGCTAATCTGTCTACTGTCTAGGACATACTTACTGCTATTAATCTGCATACTTTAGTTAATTTGTCAACAAATACCCAGATTCCATTATGTTCTGTAGTTGTTCTTAGTAACCCTGCCACAAAATCCATAGCAATGTCGTCCCATTTCCACTATGGAATGGGTAGCGGCTGTAGTAGACCTCCAGGCTTCTAATGCTTCGCCATTATTTGCTGACAAACTATACATCTTGCAATGAATTCTGTTATTTCTCTTTTCATGTGTGACCACCAAAAGTGTTTTTTCAAATCTTGATACATTTTAGTGCTGCCTAAATGAATTGTATATCTTGATTTATGAGCTTCTTCCAGTACCCTCTGCTTTACCTCTCTTTCTGTTGGCACATATAGCTTGCCTCTGAGCCTAATTACACAATTATCATCAATGGTAATACCTTCCAGTTTTACAATTTTCGCTAAATTCCCATCTATTCTTTGGGCTTCAATAATCTACCAATATAAAGATGGCTCTACAACACTACTAGCTAGTACTGCTCGCCGCTGACTGCTTGGAACATACAAGGAAGTTTCTGTTATTTCTTCATATAATTTCCATTCTTTAATCATCATATGACTCAAATATGCTTTCCTACTTAGTGCATCAGTTACCACATTGGCCTTACCCGGATGGTAAGCCAAACTGAAATCATAATCGTTCAAATATTCTACCCATCTACGATGACGGAGATTCAAATCTTTTTGAGAAAAAATATACTTCAAGCTCTTATGATCTATAAATATTTCAAATCTTTCACCATAAAGATAATGCCTCCACATTCTTAAAGCAAATACAACTGCTGCTTACTCCAAATCATGTGTTGGGTAGTTCTCCTCTACTAGCTTTAACTGCCTGGATGCATAAGCTATCACTTTACCATGTTGCATTAATACTGCTCCAAGCCCTCTTCTCGATGCATCTGTATAGATCACAAAACCACCACTGCCTACTGGTAATCTCAATATTGGGGCTGCTGTAAGCCTCTTTTTTAGTTTCATGAAACTTTTCTGGCATTCACTTGACCACACAAATGGCACATCTTTTCTGGTTAATCTAGTCATGGGTGCTGCAATTCTAGAGAAATCCTGTATAAAACACCTATAATAACCTGCTAACCCCAGAAAACTTCTGATTTCTGTAATTGTCTTCGGCGCTTCCCACTTCATGACTGCTTCTACCTTAGCTGGATCGACTGCAATTCCCTCTGCTGAAATAACATGATCCAGAAACTAAATTTCCTTTAACCAGAATTCACATTTACTAAACTTGACATATAATTGATTATCCCTTAAAAGTTGTAATGCCAATCTCAAATGTGATGCATGCTCCGCTTTCGATGCTAAATAAATTAAGATATCATCTATGAAAACCACTATGAACTGATCCAGATAGGGGTGAAAAATTCTATTCATCAAATTCATGAATGCTGCTGGTGCATTGGTTAGCCCAAATGGCATAACCACAAACACGTAATGCCCATACCTAGTTCTAAATGTTGTTTTATCAATATCTTCCTCTCTTATTTTTAACTGATGGTATCCTGACCTCAAGTCAATCTTGGAAAACACTTTTGCTGATTGGAACTGATCAAATAGATCAACAATTCTCGGCAATGGAAACTTATTCTTTATAGTGACATCATTCAATTTTTTGTAATCAATGCACATTCTAAAGCTGCCATCTTTCTTTCTTACAAATAACACTGGAGCTCCCCACAGAGAATGACTTGGCCTGATAAACCCTTTTTCCAACAATTCCTGTAACTGCTTCTTTAGCTCTTTTAAATTTGTTGGGGCCATTCTATATGGGGCCTTAGAAATGGGCATAGTTCTTGGTTGCAATTCAATCGTAAAGTCCACCTCTCTTTGTGGAGCTAAACCTAGTAAATCATTTGGAAACACATCCACAAATTCCCTGACTACTGGAACTGCCTCTATTGATTTACCAGTCTCAACCAAGCTCACAGAAGCTAAATAAGCTACACATCCCGCATTTAACAATTTTCTAGCTCTAATTGCTGAAATTATAATCTTGGAGGTATAGAAAGGCATACCTTGAAATTCAAACACTACTCCACCGGAATGACAAAACTTGATTCTCTTCTTTCTCCAATCTACCATAGCTCCATAAGCCTCAAGCCAATCCATACCCAGGATAATATCATAATCTCTCAATTGCAAAGCATATAATTTACCTGGCATCTGATTTCCTTGAATCATAATAAGAGCTTCATCTACATAACAGGAGGTGAGCATAAACTTACCCGAGGGAACCTGTACCACCAACTCACATAATATTTCTTCTAGTGGATGAACTATACAATCCAAAAACTCTTCGGAAATAAAAGAATGAGAAGCACCCAGATCAAATAGAACTCTTGCTAAAAAATCATAGATAGGTAATATACCTTCTATTAGATTTGACGCCTCTGCCTGGGCTTGGGTGATAGCCATAACCCGGCCTCTACCTCGCTGATGCGGTGCTCCCCTACCACGACCTGCTGGTGGCTGCTGCTGCTACTATACTCCTCTGCCATACCCATATTCTTGGGGATAAGGGCAATTGCAGATCAAATGCCCCGGCTGATCACAATTATAACACCTGTACCCTGGTGGAAGAGTAGGTTACCTGGCGGTACTCTGCTGTGACTCCTCTACCTCTGGCCTATAGCCACACGCCTGCTGAAACATTTGTTGGTGACATCCTCTTCCTCCTCGACCTTGGAATACTTTCTTCAACTTTTGTCCCCACTTGCTGAATCCTAAGGAAGATGCTCCCGCTGGCGCCTTTCCTTTGCTAATCTCCAAAGACTGCTGGGGTAGCCGAAAACTTCCAGAACCTGACTATCTTGCCTGCCGAGTCCGAACGAACCTCTCTAGTGTAGCTGCTCTCTGGGCTGCCTCTTCTACAGTCTTGCACATCAGTGGTATCACCGCATTCTACAATTCTGCCCTCAAGCCTCGGATAAAATACTCAACCATCATAGCATTATCTGATACAACATAAGGGGCATATCGACTAAGTGCCATAAATCTCATTTGGTATTCCAAAACAGAAGAATTCCCTTGTTGAAGTGTTCAAAACTACTCCCTTTTTGCCTGGTGCACTTGCACTGGAAAGAATGTGTCATTGAATACCTCGAGAAATTCTGGCCAGGTGATGGTCTCCTCTGTCCTGCCCGCAAAAGTAGTTTGTATCTTTAACCTCCACCATTCTTGAGCAAAATCCCTCAACTGATATGCAGCTAACACAACTCTATCTATTGGTGGACATCTCATTGTCACAAATACTCTTTCAACTTCATGAATCCAGTACTTCACTGTGTCTGGATTCGGTCCTCCTGTATATGTTGGCGGCTGCAACCTCAAATAATTTTCAACCTGCATAATTGGTTCCTTTACTGCCCTCACAGGCGGTGGCGGTGGTACAGGTACTGCAAAAGGTACCTCCACATCGGGTGGTGGTGGAACTGGCGCCGTTGGTACGACCTCTCCTACAACGGGTGGTGCTGCTGCTGACGGTACCTGTGCCTGCTGGTCCATTCTCATCCGAATCACCGTAAGACTCTCTCATATCCTTTCTATCATGTGTCGAGTAGACTCCTCAGGCTCATCTCCTCCACCACCCCAATCCCTCCTATCAGCCATCACAATTTCATGCACAAATGCATTCCAAACCACATATACGGAATCAAATCATTACAAAACCAAGGCTAGCTACCAGCAGTGGACTAGTGTAGAAATAAGGCTATGTAATTTCCCAATTCCTTTATATTTACATAGACCTTGCTCTGATACCAACTGTGACGGACCACGTCGTTCAAACCCGTTAACCCACTAATGAGCTTGACCCGACTCCCCCTCCAGCGAACAAGCCGTAGCCTCGTAAGGGATATCATACACATGTTCGTGAAAACACAAAGGAAAGATTCACAATCTCATACATATTCATATTAGATTTACATAGCCAAATTTCAACAAAAGACAAATAAAGTACACAAGCCTGGGGCATACCCCTAGGTACAACAGAAGAAAGTCTACACTGCTGGAGGCGTCGGCCCAACACCGCTGCGACGCGGCTCTGAACTAGAAGATGGTAGGGAAACCTCCTGCTCTCCTTTACCTGTAGCGAGTAGGGGTGAGCCTCGCAAGTCACTGGCTCAGTAGGGAAACTCCCCCAAAAATCGAGCAAACCAACTCAAGTGCAAAAGCTGGAGGCTACGCTAGCAATTTATAGAGTAAGCTAAGCAGGATACTAAAGTTGTAACTACCACTTACCACTTGCCGTTAATACAAACTAACTTAAGTAAATAAACGGCAAAACCACAACTCGGTGTACGAGCTAAAGTAGAGACCGCCACACTCAAGCCACGTAGACTGGTTCGCAACACCAGCAACTGACTCGGATAAACCACACAGGTCTACCTCTCAGCCTCGCAGCCACGGACGAAAGGTCCAGCTGCCACTCCACAAGAACAAGTCAAACAACTACGGAGACCAACTAACACCACAACCACAGACCACACTGCCGCGGGCCCATGCCTGGCACCTTTAAGGACTCTGCCCTGAGCTCCCTAGAGTGAGGCACTAGTAACAGGACTGGTTAGGGACCAGTGACATCTACTGGTGTCTGTACCCCCAACTATGAGCGCGCTACAAGCGACACAACAACTAACTCTCACAAGTCGCTATCCCACTGTCGTCTTTCCCTCAACTGGACATACAACTCAAGCAAAGGAGTGAGGGTGTCCAGGATAGACGACATAGACCTTGACGGTACAACACAAGTACCAGGACAAGCCCCGAGCACAAGCCTGGCTCACACAGAACCTGGGGCACCCAACTGAAGAGGTAACCACGGTTGGCGTCGTACTACTCGCCACACACACACAAACCATATGCACACCGCACAAACCACGTGAAACCTCATGAAAACCACGTGAACACTATACACTGACCGCGTGAACAACACGCCAATCACGTGTACCACTTGCTAACCTCGAAAACAACACGCTCCCAGAGCGCAACAGGTGCCATCGCACCGCTCCTATTTGCCATTCTCAATAAATAACAATTATCGAATAATTTTACCTTTGAAACCATGTACAACAAGACCTCTCGGCTGAGGTCGCGACATAGGGTAACGTCGCCTTCAGAACGCGACGCCCCGATATGTCGCCTTCACAAAATGAACACGACGGGTCAGCCTGTGGCATTCAGAATGCGACAGGGGGCTCTGTCGCCTTCGCAGGTGAAAACCCTAATCTGGGAGGAAATCCACGGATCACCACCCCAAGCCACGCAAACCACGCTTAATTCACATTTTATATGCTTTAATGCATACCCTAGCATGGTATCTACTGTTCTCAACATCAAAAACCAATCAAATATGCATCTCATGCAATTAAACGGTGTAAAATGGGCAGAATTCCCCTACCTTCATTAAGAACGCATAGAACGAGACTATCCTGGTGTTTCCCTCGCTCCACACAGGATCCCCGCGGTGATAACACGCCAAACACACCTCAAAATAGTCAAATCGCCCAGCAAAAACTCCACAGCACCCTCCCCTGGCCGAGCAGAACTAGTTGCAGCTCTGCTTGGCCAGAGCAGGTTAAAAATGCACAGCAGTTGGGAATGCGACATACCCCCCTGTCACGACCTGAACGCGACGGACTAGGGCGTTGCCTTCCCAAAGCTGACGTCTGTATGCCGCTCAGTGCGCGACACGCGGCGCGCATGCAAACGACAACCACCCAACGACAGTCACAAGAATGTGACATGCAGGACCCTCACGTTCAGAATGTGACGTCCCTCTCTATCGCGTTCACAGACAGTATGCAGGCTGGTGTTTTGGCCCAGCCTGCCGGCTGTTGGGTTGAGTGTGAATTTAATACATTTTCCCTCATAATTTTGATGATGACAAGTTGTGATTTTAATGCACAATAAATGGAACATGTTAAATACATCACACATGTAATAACAATATTCAAAAAGCATGTTTCCAAACACATTTTATCATATATATTCATGATATTACATTGGACTAATGATTTATGTGTTTATTTCTCAGGGACATTCATTTCTTGCACAGGTAGTGTCAACACACCCACTACTGGTGTCGACACAGGGTATCAAACCCTAAGGAAAAGTCATCAAGAAATGGTCAAGTGTGTCGACACAGTCCCAAGTGGTGTCGACACTAGACCCAGCTCCTAGAGAACCCAGTTGACAGGTTGGGACAGTGTGTCGACACAGTCCCAGGCAGTGTCGACACTAGTGACCTCTCCCAGAGGGCCAATTTTGCAGAACTGGGACAGTGTGTCGACACTAGAGCCATCTCCCAGAAGACCTGTTTTGTGGAATTGGGACAGTGTGTCGACACACCCAATGACTGTGTCGACACACTCCGGCATCTTTTTCACTTTAAGTCCCACCTGGACACGTGGCACTCTAGGGATCACTTGGATCGGCCTTGGATCATGTGCCCACGTACCCCAAGGGTTCTTTTGGCCATGATGGGGTATAAATACCTATCTAATCGGCCCCCAAGAAGCAGAACTCCTGAAGAGCCTTCCAGAAAGCGCCCTTTGGCGGCAGGATAGAGCTCTCCTCCCGTTCTTGCTCTCCTTGTGCTGCTTCAAGCCAATTCCCATCTTTGCAAGCACAAGAAGTAAAGATTGATCCATGAAGATGAAGTGAGATCACTTCCAAGGGAGCAGATCAAGTAGAAGCAGCCAATTGAGAAGAGTTTAAGGAAGGTCCAAAGGCACAAATTGCAGAGCATCCCCCAGAGACTTCAAGAGTTCAAGCATCTTCTCAATTCAGCCTTCTACAAGGGAGTTCATCTGAAGAACAAGGATTCTACATACAACTTCTTAATTCCCCTTAGTTCTTCTGAATCATTCTTGAGTTTGTCTTAGTTCTTCTAAATCATTCTTGAGATTGTGCATGATTTGTTGCACTAGTCTCCTTGAATGAACTCTTTATGGATCAGATCATTGCTAGAGGATCTGGATCTTGTTGTTTTTGATCTAGCAAGTTGGTTGTGAGCCTTTGTGCTCAATTGTGTTGAGTCGTCGCACTCGAGTTGTGGTTGAGCAGTTGTGCTCAAGTTTCTAGAGTAGTCTTGCTCTAGAGGTTGTGTGTGAGTTGTTGAACTCAGTGTGTTGGAGTTGTCAAGCTCCAGTGTGTGGTGTATTCAAGTTGAATAGTGGAGCCTCGCTGTGTGAGGGGTGGATGTAGGAATCACATGGTGTGATTTCCGAAACACCTAAAAAATCTCTATGTAGTGGTTTGATCTATGATTTAACTTCACCTTGCGTTAGATGTATGCATAGGATTTTTTTGATTACTCTTCTAATCAACTTGATCACTCACTTTAATCACTTAATTCACACAATCACTAATCAGATCTGTGAATTGCTTTTCTAAGTTGACTCTGATTCAAAGCATCTTTAAAATTGGATAAGCTTCCCCAGTATTTGGCCTAGATCTATTCAACCCCCCCCCTTCTAGATCTGGCCCATCCCTTTTTCGATCCTATAATTGGTATCAGAGTGGGTTCATATCTGATCTGATCTGAGTGTTTCTATTTGTTCTGTGTGTTTCACTTGCTTGTTTGTTGAGTGTTTCCTTCTTTGAACCTTATTTTGATTCAATGGATTCTAGAGGTTTCATTGTTGAAGGCCATTCCATCAATAGGCCACCCTTCTTCAATTGGACTGACTATTCCTATTGGAAGAATCGAATGCAAGTCTTCCTTAGAGCCCATAACTATGAGATTTGGAGGGTAGTTGAGGTAGGTCCCTATGAAAACCAGGGAGAAGAGGAAACCTGGACCAGGGAGCAAATTAGGAGGGCCACCCTGAACTACAGTGCCATGAATATGGTTCAATGTGCAGTCCACCCAAAGGAGTACTCAAGAATCTCCATGTGCAAATCTGCCATGGAGATGTGGGATAAGCTTGAGTTACTCTATGAGGGAACATCCTAAGTAAAAGAAACCAAAGCAAATATTCTTGTTTCTGAGTATGAATTATTCACGATGAAATCTGATGAAACGATTTCTGAAATGTTTGCTAGGTTCATGATCTTTGTGAATGGACTGAAGGCTCTAGGTAAGGACTATACAGATGCTGATTTGGTAAGAAAAATCTTGCGCTCTCTTTCTTCAATTTGGCACACTAAGGCCACAGTCATTGAAGATTCTAAAGATTTATCCAAAATCTCTTTGGATGAACTCATAGGATCTTTGATAACTTATGAAATAAACTTGAAGAGAAATGAAGAGCACATAATCAAAACCAAACCAGTAGCACTTAAAGCTTCATCTAGTAACAAGGACAAAAATCAAGAGAAAACAAGTTTGATGAGTCTGAGTCCAATGAGGATGAACTTGCCCTCATGACCAGGCAATTCAGAAAATTCTTAAAATCTAGAAAGGGAAAATTCACTGGGAAAAAGAAATTCTCATCTGGGAAAAGAAATACTTCCTTTTCAAATGCCAATTCAAATAGAAATCAGAAAACTGATGAAGTTGTTATTTGTTATAGGTGCAACAAACCAGGACATATGAAAGGAGAATGTCCTGAGAACAAGAAATAAAAATACAAGAAGATCAATAAATTCAAGAAGCCTAAAGCAATGGTTGCCACTTGGTCAGATGAAGATCTAAGTGAAAATGAAGAAGAAAGGTCCTCAAGTTCTGAAAGTGAGGAAATCTACTTTATGGCAAACAGTTCTGATGGAAAGGTAAGTACATCCTTTGAAGATTATACAATTGATGATTGGCAAGATGCTTATGCTGAATTAGTTGAAAACTATTCTGAAACAAGAAAAGAAAATAAGCATCTAAAGAAGAAAATTGAAAACATCTTGCATAACCAATCAACAAACAAAATAATCTCTAAATTGGAAAATGAAGTGGCTGAGTTCAATGAAGAAAAAAAAATCTTCTAAATGTAATTGATGAGCTCAAGCTTGCATCCCAAAAGGCCAACAATGACTTTAAGAAACTGTCTGAAAAACTGGAATTGCAACAAAAAGAAAAACAACAAAGTGATGATGAAATCAAAACTTTAGAAAACCAGTTGAAAGAAAAAGAACAAGTCATTGAAACCTTTACAAAAGGAAAAGATAATCTGGATGCCTTGTTAGGAACAAGAATGAAATCTATAACACATGGACTAGGATTTTCCACACAAAACTCCAAGAAAGACAAATCTGTGAAATGAGGGAAAAAGCACATTTAATAAAATTTGTCAAAAGTCCTAGTCCTGAGAAAAACAAAAACAAGCAAGTGTCAAACAATACAAAAATTGGTATCACAACAAAAAATTTGAAAAGCCAGAACAAAGAGAAACCAAACAGGTCGACACACTCACCTGACAGGTCGACACCAGTCAACAAAAAGATGAAATCTGTGACTATTGAGTCGACACCAATCAAAGACAGGTCGACCTGCTCAACCTCAAAAACCACCAACCAGTCAACCAAAAAATCAAATAAAACTTGAAAAATAAGAAAAACACAAAAGAAAACATTCATGATAAACCTTGGACTTCCAAGACAGCACATCAAGCTGATTGGACCAATTCTTGGAACCAATGGTGTTACAATCCTTTTTGGTACCATCCTTAATACTTCTATCCAAACTTTTCAATGTACCAACAAAACCCTTGGTTTGGACCTCCACAAATGAACGATCATGTCCAAATGCAAAACTCCCATCCTAATGAGAAAAAGAACACTGGTGTTTTTATTCCAAAAGGGAAGGATAAATTGAAAAACGGAAAAAAACACCACTGAAATAAAACAAAAGCAGAAAACAAGTCAGATTTGGATTAGAAAAGATTTGTTGTTATTGTTCAAACAATCTGATGGTCCCAACAATGTTTGGGTACCAAAATCTTCTCTCCACTAATTAATTTTGCAGGAAGGTCATGCACCCAACTCAAATGTGTGGTTTCTTGATAGTGGGTGCTCACGACACATGACAAGAGATAAAGCGAAATTTTCATTCCTGATTGAAAAGGAGGGAGGTTCTGTCACTTTTAGAGGCAAAATAAAGGAAAAATCATTGGATCTGGAAAGGAACTGTCCAGATAATGAAGAGGATGACTTTATCGTTGATTCTTCACCAACTGTTGAGGAGAATGAAGACCTTGATGAAAATTTGAACAATCACTGTCACGCCCCAACGCGGAATATCGGAGCGCGAAGGCAGTTGCAAGAAAAGGTATAGAGCGTATACTAGACATCAAACCATTGCACACTGAATAATACTAAAGCAAATCTTTCTCATTATTAATTTTCCAAATGTCTAGTTACAACCACTAATATCAGAGCCATTCTATAGGGCCCAATTACATTGCATTAGAAGGAAATAACTAACTACAACTCTAAGATAACATAACGACTCGAGGGTACTCCTGGCTTCACTCTTGGTCATTCCCTTCCTCGTGAGTGTATGTGTCATCCTCGGTCTCACCTGAGAACACAACATTAAATAACGTAGGGTGAGCGATAACGCCCAGTAGGACTTAAATCTCAGGCTCAAGCAGGCTTTAAATAATTAATGCATTTAATGGCAGAGTATCTAAAGATAGCAGGTACAAGAGAGTCAAAATATAGCAAGAGATAGAACAATAGCACGAGAGCGAGTATAGTTTCCAAAAAGAGCACAAGTATCGAGTATAGCACGAATAGCAGGATGGCCATAGCACAACTAGCACAAGTATAGTAATAGCACGACGAGTATAGCACTTGTTTGTCATTCTAGACATCGAGAGAGTATAGCACGTTTTGTGTTTTTGATTGTCATATAGATAGTTGAGATAGATAGCACTTGAGTGTAATGCCAAACACTGATCATTTAACTCCCATGGGCACTAGCACTTTCGGGCGCACATCCCAGGACCAGATCGGGCCCTTTATTTATTGCCAGGCATTGGTTATATTGTTTATCTTTAGACAATCAGTCAATGGCCAATATAGAGTACCAAGAAGTAGATGAGAGCACTAGATGAATAGACGAGATAGTAGAGTGAACGTGAATAGACGAGCGAGTAGAGTATAGATAAGAGCTAGTGGACATTGCACGTAATGCGACGAGTAAACAGGCGATAGTAACAGTTGCACAACACGCGCACTTGGTGTTAGCAGTCAGGTGGAACTCACGACCCTACCACTGGCCTTGTTATGCACAGGTCCAGAGGTCCGGCGTGATTTAAGATGAGAGTGAATCTTCTAATAGCCGTTTGGATCATATAGATCCCTAAAGGGTATCATAGGTATTAGGGTACAACCGGCTCGTCGACCATGTGGGAATCCATGATCAGAGGAGACTTACGGAGGCCTTGTGCAAGGGTTCACTAGTCCGGCGAAAGGAATATCCGACGGAGAGTTCACCACAAGCCAAGAAAAGTGTGTATATAAAACAGGTGCTCGACGTTCTAGAGGAATTCTAGGACAGTGGAGCGTCAATATCGGTATATAAACAACGCAAGAAAACGAATGCAAGTCCTTTAAAATAGGGCAGTTAATATGCTTTATTGTAATACATTATGAGATATTTTCTGTAAGATTTCAGCCATAAATGGATGGTTCAAGTGTGTGCAAGTGCAAGAGAAATCATAGATAGAAATAAGTCGTGAACATGTATTTTAAATCATTCAATATAGCATCCTTTTTAAGTAGGGTTTTTACTAGGGGATAACGGTAAGAAGGCGTAAGGATTATTTATAAAGTGACAAAAATATTTTATTTTATTTTTTTATGGGTTTTTCATCAAAAACTTGTGAAGGCGACATACCCCTGTACTGGTCGCGACAGGGTCAGGACAGAACGCGACAGGGCCTAAAAAGGGTCGCGACAGGGCATGCAAATCGGGTACTGAGAACGCGACGGCTCACCTGTCGCCTTCTTGGTCGCGACAGGGTGGCTGTCGCAATCAGGCCCCAGAAAACGACATATCGAGGTGTCGCCTTCTGGTTGTCTGCGCCTGACTCCGACAGGAGTCAGACCAGGCATTGGATTGCGGGCCAGAACATTGAAATTTCGATACAGGGTCGTTCAGGAAATCATAACTAATTATATAGTCAACGAAAAATCATGAAACCAGTTGCAAATTAAACTAGACATGTAAGGGTACTTCCAATAAATCGGAATTAGAGAGAGAGCATGGTTTGAACATGGTTTGAGAACGAACAAGAACAAGTAACATAGAACATGATACAGGGAGCAAGATCGATTTAATTCGAGTAACATGCTCAATAGAAATTAGGGCTTTTAGGGGCAAAAGATGCCTATCATGCATCAGTATCTCCCATTAAAATTTGGAGGCATGAGATAGAGTATTCAAGGAGATATGAATTAAGCATGAAGGTTCGGGGTCATAAGAACTGCAGAACTTTGAAAATTCATAAGAAAAGATTTGATCGCTGGAAAATTATGAAATTTGAGGGTTTTGTTCCAGAGGGTAGAAAGATCCTACAGAAAAAGTTTCACGGTTTATGCTTGTGAGAATGCCTACCTTGACTCGATTTCCTCTTCTAGGGCTAGAACTTGAAGAACGGGGTTGAGAGCTTGAAAGGTTCTTCTCCCCACGAAATCTCCTCCTCCTTGGCCTCTCCTTCTGGTCCAGGAATCCTTTGGCACGAGCTTGGGTCGGCCATGAGGGTTTTAGGAGAGTATTTAAGCTTCTCCTCTTTCTATTTCCTAATAGGACTCTAATTCCTCTTTAATTCCGAAATTTCCTTACTTCCTCCTTCCTTCCTTGCTTTCCAATCTCTATTTAGACTAGGAAGAGATCCAAATTCGTGCTAACCCATATGGGGTAGGTTTAGGAATCCTATTATAACTCAAACTAGCTATTTAATGCATTAAATACCCCTTTTCTATTTAGGTAATAATTTAGTTACGAATTTAGGATATTTTCCTATTATTCTCCCTTTGTAAATTCATATTTTTGACCCAATAAATTCTAGAAGATCCATTAAGCAAATCCCATTACTCTTTTCCATCTAATGAGTTTTATTTAATGCTCTATTTAAATATCCATTTAGCTAGGTTTTAAATTCTTTATTTAAATTTTTATTTTTCGTAAAAATTCAGGTTGCTACATCCTCCCCCTCTTAAAAGAATTTGGTCCCCAAATTCATATGACCTTACAGGAGAGAATGACTTACCGAATAGGTTAGGGTAGTTTCGTCTGATAATTCCTTCCGGTTCCCACGTAGCTTCTTCCACTCCGCGGTTATTCCATAAGACCTTCACCACGTGAATGGGACGATTCCTGAGTTGTTGCACCTTCCGGTCCAATATCTTGATCGGTTTCTCTTCATACGTCATGTCCTTGTTTAACACCAGATCATCATAGCGAATGATGTGCGTAGGATCATACACATACTTTCTAAGCATGGAGACATGGAAGACATTGTGCACACTTGCCAAATTTGGCGGCAAGGCCAGTCTGTAAGCAACTTCACCAATCCTTTCAAGTACTTCGAAAGGACCAATGAATCTTGGACTAAGTTTTCCTTTCACTCCGAATCTTTGAATACCACGGGTAGGAGATACCTTCAATAGCACATGATCTCCTATTTGAAATTCCAGATCCCGTCTTCTCTTATCAGCATAGCTCTTCTGTCTAGACTGAGCAATCTTGAGTCGATCTCGTATCATCTGTATATCCCGGGTTGTACTTTGTACCATGTCAGGTCCTAACCATTGTTGTTCTCCTACTTCATTCCAGCACACAGGAGATCTACAATTCCTGCCATAAAGTGCTTCAAATGGTGCCATTTTAATACTCGCCTGGTAACTGTTGTTATAGGCGAACTCAATCAAGGGTAAGTGTTCATTCCAATGACCATTGAAATCAATAATGCAGGCTCTTAACATGTCTTCTACAATTTGATTTGTCCTCTCAGTTTGCCCATCAGTCTGCGGGTGAAAGGCAGTACTAAAATTAAGCTTCGTACCAAGGGCAGTTTGCAGACCTTTCCAAAAATGAGAGGTGAACCTTGGATCTCGATCTGAGATAATAGATGACGGAATACCGTGCAACCGCACGATCTCCTTGACATATAATGCAGCTAGCACCTCCACAGACCATGTACTCTTTATGGGTAAGAAGTGCGCCGATTTGGTCAACCGGTCAACGATGACCCATATGGCGTCGAGTCCACCACGAGTCTTGGGTAAACCCATGATGAAGTCCATGCCAATGCTTTCCCATTTCCACTCTGGAATATCTAGTGGTCTGAGTACTCCGGCAGGGCGCAGGTGTTCCGCTTTTACTTGCTGACATGTGAGGCAATGAGCTACATGCTCGACTACTTCCCTCTTCATATTCGGCCACCAAAATGTTCTTTTCATGTCTTGATACATTTTGGTACCTCCTGGATGAATAGTGTACTTAGTTTGATGAGCTTCATCCATTAATTTCCTTTTTAGGGCTTCGTTGTCTGGGACACAAGTTCTTCCTTGGAATACTAACCTTCCATCTTCAGTCATGGCAAAATCCGGTCTGTCCGCTAAGGTTTCCTTGACACGGACTAAGAATGGATCATTGTCCTGCTGCATCTTGATTTCCTCCAGCAGATTGGATTGGATCTTGAGATTGGCAATCAAAACATGATCATCCCTATGTTCAATATTTAAGTCTAGCCTCGCGAATTGTTCGAGTAATTGCATCTCGCCAAGGACTAGACTTGAGATAGATGCCATTGGCTTCCTACTAAGAGCATCAGCCACGGCGTTTCCCTTACCTGGATGGTACTGGATGTTGAAATCGAAGTCCTTTAGGTATTCCAACCATCTTCTCTGCCTCATGTTGAGTTCTTTCTGAGAGAATAAATACTTCAGACTTTTATGGTCTGAGTAGACAGTGAATTGCTCGCCATAGAGATAGTGTCTCCAAATCTTTAATGCGAAGACCACGGCAGCCAACTCCAAGTCATGCACAGGGTAGTTGACTTCATGCGTCTTCAATTGCCTTGAGGAATAAGCAATGACCTTCTCCTTTTGCATTAGTACACAGCCTAGCCCAATTCCTGAGGCATCAGTGTAGACAGAGAAACTTTCTCCCTCTACTGGTAGAGCGAGAACGGGTGCTGAGGTAAGGCAGTCTTTGAGAGTTTGAAAGCTCTTCTCACACTCTTTACTCCAGGAGTAGGGATTCTCCTTTCGTGTCAGACGTGTGAGTGGTACAGCGATCTTAGAGAAGTCCTTGATGAACCGCCTGTAGTAACCAGCCAGTCCTAGGAAGCTTCTTATCTCGGTGACGTTGGTGGGTCTCTCCCAGTTGAGTACAGCTTCGACTTTGGAGGGATCCACGGAGATGCCGTCCTTGTTATGACATGGCCCAAGAAGGACACTTCTTCGAGCCAGAACTCGCACTTGCTTAATTTTGCATATAGTTCGTTGTCTCGTAAGACTTGCAGTGCGGTCCTCAAGTGTTCTTCATGATCTTCCTTGGTCTTTGAATATATGAGGATATCGTCGATGAAGACGACCACAAATTTGTCAAGGTATGGCCGATATATGCTGTTCATGAGTTGCATAAAGGCTGCAGGAGCATTGGTTAGACCAAAAGGCATAACAACAAATTCGTAATGTCCATACCTGCTCCTGAAGGCCGTTTTGAAGATATCGTCCTCCTTGATCCTCATTTGGTGATAGCCAGATCGAAGATCGATCTTGGAGAAATATTGCGCTCCAGAAATTTGGTCGAATAGTTCGTCGACCCTAGGCAATGGATATTTGTTCTTGATGGTAAGCTGATTGAGTTGTCGATAGTCGATGCATAGTCTCATCGACCCATCCTTCTTCTTGACGAATAGCACAGGTGCTCCCCAAGGGGAGGTACTTGGTCTGATGAACCCCTTCTCTAGCAGTTCCATCAGTTGTGCTTTTAGTTCTTTCAATTCGGCAGGTGACATCCGGTACGGTTGACGCGATACCGGGGCAGCTCCAGGAGTCAACTCGATGGCGAAGTTGACGTCACGTTCAGGGGGAACTCCGGGTAAGTCTTCAGGGAATACATCTGGGTAGTCCTGGACTATGTGGATGTCTTCTATTTTTGAACCTTTCTTTTCGACTATGACGGCCGCAAGGAAAGCAAAACATCCTTTCCTTATCATGTTATGGGCTTTCAAGGCAGAGACTAGGGACATCCGCTTCTTATGTCTAATTCCAGTAAATGCTAATTTAGGAAAGTCACTAAACGTTACCCTTCCTTTCTTACAATCGACGCTTGCCCCATATGTGGACAGCCAGTCGGCTCCCAATATGACGTCATACCCTTCCATGGACATACATACCAGGTCGGCCTTTAGGTTAAGGTCTCCGATCATTACATCGGCAGATGGAAAGTATTGGTTTAATTTCTCCTTCTCCCCTAAGGGTGTTGTGACAGAGAATTCACCACCCATGGTTGTAGGTTTTGCAGTTAGGGTTTTAGCAAAGTGTTGAGATATAAATGAATGAGTAGCACCAGTATCAAATAACACAAATGCTGGCAAGGAAAAGACTCGCAGGGTACCTTCCACCACGCCACCTTCCTCGATGGTTTCTTCATTGTGTAGGGCTTGCAGCCTGCCTTGTTTCTTAGGCATAGCAGGGCGCCTCTCATTTTCTTTCAGCATCGGGCACTCGGGTATGCGATGCTCATGACTTCCGCAGCGCAGACACGCTCCGGCTTTTCTCCAGCACTCATCAGCGGTGTGACCAGGCTTGTCACAGTGTTTGCAGTGGCTCTTTGTTGGAGTGTTGGGTACGAAAACCTTGGGTTTCCGTTCTTGGCTGGATCCCTCAGTTGGGTGGAACGGGCGCTTTTTGCCATTGGTCGGCTTGGCAGATGCTGGTCCTGATGTTATTTCTTTCTTTACGAACTTCCCCTTGATACGGTCAGTGAAGTCCGTAGCATCTTCTAGTACCTGGGCCTTCCTAACCATCTCGGCATAAGTTTGTATCTCGAGTGGTGCCAGTTGGGTAATGTACTGAGGCTTAAGGCCATTTAGAAAGCGCTTAGCCTTCATTCTCTCAGTGTTGGTCAGATGTGCAGCATATTTTGCCAGTCTAGAAAACTGGGCTTCGTATTCGGCTACTGTCAAACTCCGCTGTTTAAGAGCAGCGAATTCAGCAGCTTTCTTTTCTTGTACTCGTTCAGAGAAGTACTTAGCATTATAAGCTTCCTTAAATTCGGTCCAAGTAAATTGGCCGTTATCCCTTGTGGCTTCCACCGACTCCCACCATGCGCGGGCATCCTTCTCCAGTTGGAATGTTGCTAATAGAAGCTTATCTCCGTCCGCACATTGCATTACACGGAAAATCCTTTCCGTTTCCTTTAGCCAGTGCTCCGCGTCATCTGGATCCGTAGACCCACTGAACCTAGGCGGGTTCAGACCCCTGAAGTTACGATGCAGCTCGCCTGCACCTGGTTGGTTTCCCCCGCGGTTACCACCGCCTTGCTGGGTGGCTTGTAGTATGGCACGAGTCAGTTCCTGGAGGGATTGTTGCATGCCTCTCATCTGAGCACGTTCCGCAGTCATTGTAGCTGGTTAGTTCCTACAAAATAGTTTGATAGTTATAATGCTGATTAAAAGTTTAATTTGTGCGTGTGTGAGTTTATTTTAGCTGATTACCCATGGTTCTACCCACATCTCTCATAGGTAGGATTACTGACTCTTAGTCGAGGCTGGTCAACCTAGATCACCCTATACTTAAGATAACCTAGGCTCTGATACCACAAAACTGTCACGCCCCAACGCGGAATATCGGAGCGCGAAGGCAGTTGCAAGAAAAGGTATAGAGCGTATACTAGACATCAAACCATTGCACACTGAATAATACTAAAGCAAATCTTTCTCATTATTAATTTTCCAAATGTCTAGTTACAACCACTAATATCAGAGCCATTCTATAGGGCCCAATTACATTGCATTAGAAGGAAATAACTAACTACAACTCTAAGATAACATAACGACTCGAGGGTACTCCTGGCTTCACTCTTGGTCATTCCCTTCCTCGTGAGTGTATGTGTCATCCTCGGTCTCACCTGAGAACACAACATTAAATAACGTAGGGTGAGCGATAACGCCCAGTAGGACTTAAATCTCAGGCTCAAGCAGGCTTTAAATAATTAATGCATTTAATGGCAGAGTATCTAAAGATAGCAGGTACAAGAGAGTCAAAATATAGCAAGAGATAGAACAATAGCACGAGAGCGAGTATAGTTTCCAAAAAGAGCACAAGTATCGAGTATAGCACGAATAGCAGGATGGCCATAGCACAACTAGCACAAGTATAGTAATAGCACGACGAGTATAGCACTTGTTTGTCATTCTAGACATCGAGAGAGTATAGCACGTTTTGTGTTTTTGATTGTCATATAGATAGTCGAGATAGATAGCACTTGAGTGTAATGCCAAACACTCTGATCATTTAACTCCCATGGGCACTAGCACTTTCGGGCGCACATCCCAGGACCAGATCGGGCCCTTTATTTATTGCCAGGCATTGGTTATATTGTTTATCTTTAGACAATCAGTCAATGGCCAATATAGAGTACCAAGAAGTAGATGAGAGCACTAGATGAATAGACGAGATAGTAGAGTGAACGTGAATAGACGAGCGAGTAGAGTATAGATAAGAGCTAGTGGACATTGCACGTAATGCGACGAGTAAACAGGCGATAGTAACAGTTGCACAACACGCGCACTTGGTGTTAGCAGTCAGGTGGAACTCACGACCCTACCACTGGCCTTGTTATGCACAGGTCCAGAGGTCCGGCGTGATTTAAGATGAGAGTGAATCTTCTAATAGCCGTTTGGATCATATAGATCCCTAAAGGGTATCATAGGTATTAGGGTACAACCGGCTCGTCGACCATGTGGGAATCCATGATCAGAGGAGACTTACGGAGGCCTTGTGCAAGGGTTCACTAGTCCGGCGAAAGGAATATCCGACGGAGAGTTCACCACAAGCCAAGAAAAGTGTGTATATAAAACAGGTGCTCGACGTTCTAGAGGAATTCTAGGACAGTGGAGCGTCAATATCGGTATATAAACAACGCAAGAAAACGAATGCAAGTCCTTTAAAATAGGGCAGTTAATATGCTTTATTGTAATACATTATGAGATATTTTCTGTAAGATTTCAGCCATAAATGGATGGTTCAAGTGTGTGCAAGTGCAAGAGAAATCATAGATAGAAATAAGTCGTGAACATGTATTTTAAATCATTCAATATAGCATCCTTTTTAAGTAGGGTTTTTACTAGGGGATAACGGTAAGAAGGCGTAAGGATTATTTATAAAGTGACAAAAATATTTTATTTTATTTTTTTATGGGTTTTTCATCAAAAACTTGTGAAGGCGACATACCCCTGTACTGGTCGCGACAGGGTCAGGACAGAACGCGACAGGGCCTAAAAAGGGTCGCGACAGGGCATGCAAATCGGGTACTGAGAACGCGACGGCTCACCTGTCGCCTTCTTGGTCGCGACAGGGTGGCTGTCGCAATCAGGCCCCAGAAAACGACATATCGAGGTGTCGCCTTCTGGTTGTCTGCGCCTGACTCCGACAGGAGTCAGACCAGGCATTGGATTGCGGGCCAGAACATTGAAATTTCGATACAGGGTCGTTCAGGAAATCATAACTAATTATATAGTCAACGAAAAATCATGAAACCAGTTGCAAATTAAACTAGACATGTAAGGGTACTTCCAATAAATCGGAATTAGAGAGAGAGCATGGTTTGAACATGGTTTGAGAACGAACAAGAACAAGTAACATAGAACATGATACAGGGAGCAAGATCGATTTAATTCGAGTAACATGCTCAATAGAAATTAGGGCTTTTAGGGGCAAAAGATGCCTATCATGCATCAGTATCTCCCATTAAAATTTGGAGGCATGAGATAGAGTATTCAAGGAGATATGAATTAAGCATGAAGGTTCGGGGTCATAAGAACTGCAGAACTTTGAAAATTCATAAGAAAAGATTTGATCGCTGGAAAATTATGAAATTTGAGGGTTTTGTTCCAGAGGGTAGAAAGATCCTACAGAAAAAGTTTCACGGTTTATGCTTGTGAGAATGCCTACCTTGACTCGATTTCCTCTTCTAGGGCTAGAACTTGAAGAACGGGGTTGAGAGCTTGAAAGGTTCTTCTCCCCACGAAATCTCCTCCTCCTTGGCCTCTCCTTCTGGTCCAGGAATCCTTTGGCACGAGCTTGGGTCGGCCATGAGGGTTTTAGGAGAGTATTTAAGCTTCTCCTCTTTCTATTTCCTAATAGGACTCTAATTCCTCTTTAATTCCGAAATTTCCTTACTTCCTCCTTCCTTCCTTGCTTTCCAATCTCTATTTAGACTAGGAAGAGATCCAAATTCGTGCTAACCCATATGGGGTAGGTTTAGGAATCCTATTATAACTCAAACTAGCTATTTAATGCATTAAATACCCCTTTTCTATTTAGGTAATAATTTAGTTACGAATTTAGGATATTTTCCTATTATTCTCCCTTTGTAAATTCATATTTTTGACCCAATAAATTCTAGAAGATCCATTAAGCAAATCCCATTACTCTTTTCCATCTAATGAGTTTTATTTAATGCTCTATTTAAATATCCATTTAGCTAGGTTTTAAATTCTTTATTTAAATTTTTATTTTTCGTAAAAATTCAGGTTGCTACAATCACTCACCTACTCCAAGTGGATCAGGTAATGTTGTTCCAAATTTAAATGCACCTCAACAGGTAATTCCTGAACACAGATTTTTGAGAGATCACCCAATAGAAAATGTTGTTGGTAATGTACATGATAGGGTAAGAACTAGATCATCATTCTTGAATGTAATTCGTGAAGACCCACTAGCACTAATTTCCCAAATTGAACCAAAGTCAATTGATGAAGCTCTAATGAATTCAGACCGGATAAATGCATTGCATGATGAACTTCATCAATTTGAAAGAAATTAAGTGTGGGAATTAGTACCTAGACCTAGTGACCAATCTGTCATTGGCACTAGATGGGTATTCAGAAATTAATTGAATGAAAATGGTCAAGTCATAAGGAATAAAGCTAGACTAGTTGCAAAGGGGTACAACCAAGAATTTGGAATTGATTTTGAAGAGTCATATGCCCTTGTAGCTAGACTAGAAGCTGTAAGAATTTTCCTTGCTTTTGCATCTTCATTGAAGTTTAAAGTTTATCAAATGGATGTCAAGAGTGCATTTTTGAATGGATACATAAAAGAAAATGTTTTTGTTGAACAACCTCCAGGCTTTGAAAATGGAAAATATCCTAATCATGTTTTTAAGCTTCGTAAGGCTCTCTATGGTCTTAAGCAAGCTCCAAGAGCTTGGTATGACCGTTTGAGCTCTTTTTTGCTTGAAAAAGATACTCTAGAGGTAATGTTGATCAAACTTTGTTCACAAAAACTGTAAATAAACAAATAATTACAGTCCAAATTTATGTTGATGACATAATTTTTAGATGCACCAATAAGAGCCTGTGCACTGAATTTGCAAATCAAATGAAAACTGAATTTGAAATGAGCTTGATGGGAGACTTACAACTTTTCTTGGGATTGCAGGTTAACCAAACCAGTGAGAGAATCTTCATAAGCCAAACCAAATATGTCAAAGAACTTCTGAAAAGGTTTGACTTCTAGAACCTCAAGCACTCAGGCACACCCATTGCAATTAATGTGAAACTAGAAGAAGATTCACTTGGTAAGTCAGTAGACCGAAAGACATATAGAGGTATGATTGGTTCTCTACTCTATCTCATCACTTATGGACCTGATATTCAATTCAGTGTATGCTTGTGTGCTAGATTTCAAGCAAATCCTAAAGAAAGTCACATGTTAGCTGTTAAAAGAATTTTCAAATATGTTGTTGGAACATGTGATCTTGGTATTTGGTATCCTGCTGGTTGTAAATTAGATTTGATTGCCTATTGGGATGCTGATTATGCTGGGTGTAAACTTGATAGAAAAAGCACAAGTGGCTTGTGTTTGTACTTAGGTGGCTGCCTAATCTCTTGGGCTTCCAAAAAGCAACCCTCAGTTGCTCTATCAACAACAGAGGCTGAGTATGTTGCAGCTGGTCGATGTGGCACTCAAATTCTTTTGGTGAAACATCAGCTTCTTGATTATAACCAAGAGTTAGGTTGTGTTTCAATTCTTTGTGATAACACAAGTGCCATAAATCTGTCTAAAAACCCAATTCAGCATTCTAGAACAAAACACATTGAAATTAGGCATCATTTCTTGAGAGATGAGGTAGCAAAGAAATCTTTTGAACTCCTCTTTATTGAAACTGAAAAACAAATTGCTGATATCTTCACTAAACCTCTTCCTGACAGCAGGTTTTCATCCTTGAGGAGAGAGTTTGGTCTTTGCAAATGTCCATCTTCTTGATAACTCTCATTGGGTTGAATGTTTACGCATGTTCTGAGGGGGAGTCACTGTTCCATCATTTCTCTTTGCTTCCTTGATTCATGCTGTTCACATCTCTCTCAAATCAACTTCCATTTCTTTTTGTTAATAAATTCTTCAACTCACATTGTGTTGAAATTCTTGGTATATCAAATGGTGATTTGAAGAAGGACAAGTTCTGCTTGTCTGGACACTTTCACTATGCGAGAGTATATGTCTCTGCCAAGTATCAAGAATTAAATATGCAATTGTTGAGGGGGAGCTTTTGTTCTTCAAAAAGAAACATTTTAGTTTTCCCAATTCTTCCTTATCTATATCCTGATGAAAAATTTTTGGAATCATCATTTCAGGGGGAGCTAATGAATTCACTACTCATTCTTTTACAAAATTCAAGATTCTTCTTGAGTTATATCAACTTCCACTCATGATGTGCTCATTAAGTTTGTCTAGAACCTCAAAATGACTTTTTGATTGATCTACTACATTCTTATAGTCAACTCTCAACTATACTCTTCAAGCCTACAGAAATTTAAATGTCTTTCAAAGACTGAAAAATCATGTGTGCTTTGAATTTAAACACCTTCTTTGCAACTGATGTGAATATAAATGATCTAAATTTTATAAAATTTTCCTTCCATTTATTATTCAACAAAGCAATGGCACAAATGCTGAGAAACTACAAACCTTCACAATGAATGACGTGCCATGTATGTCATGTGCTATCTCTGTTCAAAGGGGTTCAAAAAAAAAAAATGATCTATACATTTTGATGATGACTGAGTAACTGGAAATATTGGCGTCTGATAAACGTATATTTTCATGTCAAAAGGTTGTCATTTACCCCTTAAAACTAGATAATGGGTGAATCTTTAGTAACCAGGGACTATGGTGTGTGAAAAGTATTAGTTCTTGAGTGAAAAAGATTTACTACATTTGATAGTTTGATTAAGATTAAAAAAAATAATTTAAAAATGTGTCCAAGGAGAATTACTTAAAATCAACATCCTTGTCTTCCATCAATGTGCTCAAAGTTGTTTAATTTCATCACAAGTGATTTCAATCTAAAAGACATTTCTATTTCGTTGGATTTGGAGAATATGATAGTTTGTCATTGGCTATTGAATGTTCTATATTACTCAAACTATCATTTTAATGGCTCAAGTCAATTAATGAAAATATCCTGTAGGTTGTTGTGTAAAACTTGAAGTTTGTTAGATTTTTGTAAAAATATGACAAATGAATTTTTCTATCTCTTAAAAATCCTTGTCGCGTTGAATCCATCCATATTTCATCATGTTAAAGATTTCCCAAAATTTACAAATTTTCCTCATGCTCAAACCTTCAAAACTTCTTCAGGCCAGGTCGACACATCCACATTCCTGTGTCGACACAGTCCAAGCCCAGGTCGACACACCCATGTCTTGTGTCGACACATAGGCAATCCAGGCGGTTTATCTATTGGGGCGCCGATTTAGGATTTGTTCTTCCTACGGACTATTCTACCCCAAAACCCCTTTTCTTCTTCCCAGGTCGACCCCATGGCCGTCCTTTACCTTTGAAAATGGTAGCAGTTTTCATCTTTCTTCCCTCTTCCCACCAATTTCTGTCTCCATTCTCTTCCCACCATATCCACCATCCCCTGTTCTTCCTTCTTCTCCTGCAACTATGCCTCGCAAGCAAATGCCTTGCCGTGGTGCTCGTTCTAGGGCAACTGCCAGGCCCATTGCCGTTGACGTACCTCCAACTAAGAGGAGAATCAAGAGTAGGCATGACCCGGCAGAGCAGCCAGGTGCTTCATCTGCATCTCCTACACCATCCAAGAGAGGAAGGGTACCCTCTTCCAGTCGAGGTCCTTCTCAGAGGACATCTGCACACCCTAGGAGGAAGATATTGGTCTCCTCTGCTGAAGTCTTTGAGGAATCATCCTCAAATTCATCTGGTTCATCTCATCCCTCTGAGGCAACCCCTTCTAAACTGGCTAGTAAAGGGAAATCCATCCTAAAACCTAGAGCTGTTGACCTTGAAAACACTGACCTTGCAACTACCTTCCCAGAAGTGCGTCAGTTCTTCAATTTTCAATCTTGGTTGCCCTTCATATCTGAGTTCAGAACCATATATCCAAGGTTAGTCCAAGAGTTCTATCTTAACTTAGAGTGCACACCTAAAGGTTACCAGTTAGAAGTCAAGGGCGTTTTGATTGATTTGTCTACTAAAGTGGCTGCAACCTTGTTTAAAATTCCTGACGAAGGTGCTGACTATCATGATTTTGAGTTTGACCTGCATGAAGCATATTCACTGCTTACTGGACTCCCAGCTGATGAGTCAAACCCTAAGCAAACTTATGTCACCAGGTTTAACACCAACACCTTCCCACCTATTTTGAGACTGGTCCATCACATTCTGACCACTATAATCACTCCTTAAGATGGTGGAAGGGATAGGTTAACTGACATATAGAGGTTCATTATATACTGCATGAAGAAAGAAATAAAAATCAATTTGCATGATCATGTATCAGATTATGTCAGAAACTACAAGGAAAGATCTACATAGATCCCTTCCTTATGCAGCTCATCTCACACCAGTTTTTCAGCATTTTGGAGTATCTTTTGAGAATGAGAAAGCCCAGTCAATTCCAAAGTCCAACATCTATTGCTTCAAGCATTTGCAAAAGTTCATGGGATTCAGACTTGAAGGTGATCAAGTAAGAAGAGGTCCTATAGTTGTTGAGGCCCCAGTGGTTCCTGAGGTTGTAGAACCACCTTCTGAGGTTGCCCAATCTCCTACGCATGATCAAGAGGACCAGCCTCCCAATGAAATTGGAGCACCTATACCTCAGGATGTTCCTCACACACCTCCATTTCAAGCCTCTTCACCACATCTCCCTGATGTGGAAATTCCATCTTTCACTCCACATTACCAAGCATCTGCCTCTACTTCCACTGGTGGACCTTCTGTTCCACCATAGCTATATTCTTTTTTGAAGGACAAGTTTGATACCATCAGCTCTTCCATCGTCCAGATGTCAGAGAGTTTTGAGCTCCGAATTCAAAGGTTGGAGAATTCTGTGAATGCTCAGTTCATTAAGCAGAAAGAAGCAGCTGATCATGCCACCCAAAGGTTTAACCGGCTAATTGGCACTTTGGGTGATGCATCCCTTCAGTTAAAGGAACATCAGGACACGCTGGAAAAGGTCCTTGAAGGGATATTAGTAAATTCTCAAAAGAATTTGTTCAACAGTCAGGAAGCAGTGACTCAAATTTCGAAGACTAGACTTTCATTTGCACACATGGTTGATGATTTTGAAGGCATGAAGAACCTATCAACTCACATAGACAATGAGATGTCTACCCTTAAGAAGGAGCTCAAAGATATCAACAGACATGGATTTGCAAGCTCTTCTTCAGGTTCACAGCCCATTTCAGCTGATTTATCTGCATTCCAGTCCAACATGTATGACAATGGTCAAAGGTTGGAAGAACTACTGCATACCAGACTTTCTACCATGCAAAGTCAATTGAGATCCAACCTTCAAGCAATGGAGTCAAGATTGAAGACCATAGAGTCTCTCCTTCTTCCTATTCCTCCTCCACCTCCATCCTCTTGATGGATCTTATCTTTTGATGATGTCAAAGGGGGAGAAGGAATATCCTTGTAATGAATACTTTTGTTGAATGAGAAAGAACTTGTTTTGGAATGTAATTGAATATCTATGTAATGAATATCTTTGTTGAGTGAGAATGAGTACTTATTTGAATGTGATTGAAAATCTTTGTAATGAATGGATGACTTGACAATGAATGGATGATTGTAAATGTCAAACCCTGTGTACTTCATTGTGCAAAATTGTCAAATGTTGCTAAATTGTGCTCAATGGCCTTTGATGAATGTGAATGAAAATACTGAAACATGGGTTCATTGTCATTCAGTGTGTATGTAATTGAATGTTGTGTGAATAAATTGCTTAAAATCACATTTCATTGTAAATTCAAATCTTCATGTGGACTTAATGTTGCCATCATCAAAAAGGGGGAGATTGTTGGGTTGAGTGTGAATTTAATACATTTCCTCTTATAATTTTAATGATGACAAGTTATGATTTTAATGCACAATAAATGGAACATGTTAAATACATCACACATGTAATAACAATATTCAAAAAGCATGTTTCCAAACACATTTTATCATATATATTCATGATAATACATTGGACTAATGATTTATGTGTTTATTTCTTAGGGACATACATTTCTTGCAATAGTGTCGACACACCGACTACTGGTGTCGACACAGGGTATCAAACCCTAAGGCAAAGTCATGAAGAAATGGTCAAGTGTGTCGACACAGTCCCAAGTGGTGTCGACACTAGACCCAGCTCCCAGAGAACCCAGATGATAGGTTGGGACAGTGTGTCGACACAGTCCCAGGCAGTGTCGACACTAGTGACCTCTCCCAGAGGGCCAATTTTGTAGAACTGGGACAGTGTGTCGACACAGCCAGTGAGTGTGTCGACACTAGAGCCATCTCCCAGAAGACCTATTTGTGGAATTGGGATAGTGTGTCGACACACCCAATGACTGTGTCGACACACTCCGGCAACTTTTTAACTTTAAGTCCCACCTGGACACGTGGCACTCTAGGGATCACTTGGATTAGCCTTGGATCATGTGCCCACGTACCCGAAGGGTTCTTTTGGCCATGATGGGGTATAAATACATATCTAATCGGCCCCCAAGAAGCAGAACTCTTGAAGAGCCTTCCAGAAAGCGCCCTTTGGCGGCAGGACAGAGCTCTCCTCCCGTTCTTGCTCTCCTTGTGCTGCTTCAAGCCAATTCCCATCTTTGCAAGCACAAGAAGTGAAGATTGATCCATGAAGATGAAGTGAGATCACTTCCAAGGGAGCAGATCAAGTAGAAGTAGCCAATTGAGAAGAGTTGAAGGAAGGTCCAGAGGTAAAAATTGTAGAGCATCGCCCATCGCCCAGGGACTTCAAGAGTTCAAGCATCTTCTCAATTCAGCCTTCTACAAGGGAGTTCATCTGAAGAACAAGGATTCTACATACAACTTCTTAATTCCCCTTAGTTCTTCTGAATCATTCTTGAGATTGTGCATGATTTGTTGCACTAGTCTCCTTGAATGAACTCTTTATGGATCAGATCATTGCTAGAGGATCTGGATCTTGTTGTTTTTGATCTAGCAAGTTGGTTGTGAGCCTTTGTGCTCAATTGTGTTGAGTCATCGCACTCAGGTTGTGGTTGAGCAGTTGTGCTCAAGTTTCTAGAGTAGTCTTGCTCTAGAGGTTGTGTGTGAGTTGTTGAACTCAGTGTGTTGGAGTTGTCAAGCTCCAGTGTGTGGTGTATTCAAGTTGAATAGTGGAGCCTCACTATGTGAGGGATGGATGTAGGAATCACATGATGTGATTTCCGAACCACCTAAAAATCTCTGTGCAGTGGTTTGATCTGTGATTTAACTTCACCTTGCGTTAGATGTATGCATAGGATTTTTTTGATTACTCTTCTAATCAACTTGATCACTCACTTTAATCACTTAATTCACACAATCACTCATCAGATCTGTGAATTGGTTTTCTAAGTTGACTCTGATTCAAAGCATCTTTAAAATTGGCTAAGCTTCCGCAGTATTTGGCCTAGATCTATTCAACCCCCCCCCTTCTAGATCTGGCCCACCCCTTTTTCGATCCTACACCGGCCCACAGCCACACCCAACCTGTACACACACTGAAACACGCCACATTGGCCCCGCATTGCCCTCTTTGGATTTGCCCAAGATTTTTGGAATTCATTTATTTCTTTCAGGGGTAGCTTGTTTTGGTTTTGGTGCATTTCATGTAATAGGCTTGTATGGTCCTAGAATATAGGTGTCCGATCCTTATGGACTAACTTGAAAAGTACAACCTATAAATCCAGTGTGGGGCGCGGAAGGTTTTGATCCTTTTATTCCAAGAGGCATAGCTTCTCATCATATGGATGAAACCAAGAAATAACCCTCACATGCGAAATTATAGAAAATCCCCTGGTTTAGATCAGTAGGATAAGAAATCTTGAGTTTTTTTATCAGGCGACACCCAGATTTGAACTGGGGATAAAGGATTTACAGTCCCCCTCCTTACCACTTGGCCATGTTGCCAAAACAATAAAAATGGATAGAAATTTCAAATTATATTATATGTACTTATTTCTCAATTTTTCCTAATTTTGGGGGGATTACTGACGTTTGTTTCTTTCCTATTTAATTTGGATCCTGAATTCCGTTGTACTTATCCTTTCCTTTTCTAAAGAATAATTCCTCTTTTTTTTTTGACCTAATTGAGATCATTTTCTTCAATTGATTGTATCTTTATACATATTTATACCATTTAGAAACTTTTCCTTTCTTTTCAAAACCAAAAAGAGTCAAAAGAGAAAAAAGAAATGGGTTTATTACACAAAAATTCACACTACATTAAGATTTAATTCAATTAGGGATATAGCATATACAAGAAAAACCAAATAGGGTAACTTTTTTCCTGGATTATTCAAAAGGGTCATCAAAAATTTCAACTTATCTATTTTTATACATTATACATAATGGATTTAACTGGACCAATACATGATATTCTTGTAGTATTTCTGGGATCAGCTCTTATATTAGGGAGTCTAGGAGTAGTCTTATTTACCAATCCAATTTATTCTGCCTTTTCTTTGGGATTGGTTCTTGTTTGTATATCCTTATTCTATATTCTCTTGAACTCCTATTTTGTAGCTGCTGCACAGCTCCTTATTTATGTAGGAGCTATAAATGTCTTAATTATATTTGTTGTGATGTTTCTGACCCCTATTGTCAAGAGGGAATTTTTTTTTAGTATTTAGATTAAAAAAGAAGGGGATAAACTACAAACTTGCAAAACAAGGTTGGGTTGCGCCATAAATATCAAAGAGTTTTGTTTGATCTGAAGACTTAAGATCCATCTAATTGATCCAAATTCATAAGATTTGGCACTCAAAAAAATGGCCACCACAAACTCTAAATAAAGGATCCACAGAGATCCAACAAAGGATCCACAAGGATCCGAAAAACACGTGACGTTACATTTACCATCCACCACCAGCCGTCGCTTGGGCCTACGATGATGAACATGAAGTAGGTCAATTATTGGCTATCTCCCACACAACCACTACCTCCACTACACCTACCGTCGCCACAATCACCTCACTGCTATACAACACCCCCATCATACCGCCCATCAATCCATCACCCATTAACACCCCACTTTTCCCCACGCCAGCGCCAATAATAGCCAACCCATCCATTGACACCACCGTATCTCCACTACAACACAACCTCACCTCCGGAGTGGGCGAATGTTACCGGATGTATCCCAATGCATTCGTGTCTATGCCGGGTCAGCCGACCTACAACTCCAACCCCAACAATCAACAACAACAATAGGACATCGAGGAGATAGATCTGGTACCCAGTACCCAATACGACATTTTGAAGTATCTGGATCAGACTCCTACAAAAATCTCCATCCTTGAATTGATCAAGAGGTCCCAGACCCATCAGGATGCCTTAAGAACTTTTCTACAAAGAGTCATGGTCAATGAAGACATGAATCCTGAAAATTTACCATCAGTACTATCAATTGTTAACAGGGGGGCCGACAATTACCTTTGTAGATAGTGAGTTAGCTCCTCCCGAGGCTAGAAGAATGCCTCCTTGTGTGACGTTGACCATAAACAAGGTGGTCGTTGATGCCGCCCTAGTTGACACTGGAGCATCGATAAATCTGTGTCCTCTCAGCACTCTACGGTCATGTAACATATCTGAGCGCCGCTTGCAGCCAACTCCTACCACTATTGCGGCTTATGATAATTCCAGGTGGGCCTACCATGGTGTCGTCTCCCTACAGGCAGAACTAGGCCCGCTCGTAATGACCGTGGACTTTTATGTGCTTGATATTGATCCAACCTTCAAAGCTATTCTGGGTCGACCTTGGATTGAAGCACTAGGGGCAGTCCCCTCCACAGCACATCAGTGTTTGAAGTTTCCATTCCAAGGATGCATTGTCAAAGTCAAGAGTGCAGCAACCACCGACACCATTGAAGCTATTTAGAAAATCATGCCAGCAGTCTGGCCCTCCAACAAGCCTATTATCTCTGTGCTTGATGTAAATTACCCATGGGCTTATACTTTCTCCTCTAGTCGCCAAATAGTGTCTCCATCAGTGGTGGCTGCCAAAAGGGCTACACCAACGGACACCAAGGGATGGAACATCATGTTTAAAATTGGCTACCAACCAGGAAAGGGGCTGGGAGCTCATCTCCAGGGCAGGACCCAGGCTATCGCCAGCTCCAAGTGGGTCACTAGACACGGCCTCGGGTATAAAGAAGAAATCAAGCCATGGACATCTTTCTCCTCCACTTTGAAGCCAGATCGGCAACCCCTCACCTAGTCACTGTATTGTCACTTTGTCAAAGGACCCACACAGCCAAGATACGACACAATTGTGGTAGGGGCAGATCTCACTAATTACGATGTCCATGGATGTCATTTTGCCTGTCACATGGCGCCGATGCTCACATATCAAGCCCAGGAGGCCCTGTGGCCTGACAAAAGGAGGAAGACTAATGACTCAAAGGTAGAATGGTACAGATGGTTCGACATGGACGATATCACGATAGCTTTTAGTCATCTGTTCTGGGATGGCGATCTCACCTGGCCCCCAGCAATGGCAGAATTGGTGGAGCCACCATCAGCAATCACCTTCAAGCGATAGTTGCTTGGGAATGATGAGGATATTGGGGAATTGGATCCATTCTATGACAACAACAACACTGTAGATGAGCTCTGGCCAAGGTATTCCTGGCCCCCTAAACATTTTGTATTTTCAATTATTGTTTCTAAGTTTTCTTTCATTCCTTGTTCACCTCCCCTTGTCCTCCAACTCTTGTCTGACGCTCTCAAGGCATTAACCACTCCACCCCACTACACCCTTTCTTTCAATGGCACAGTTCTTTCCTTCTCCCAACGCCATCTAATGTAGGGTAGTTTGTCTCTTTCTTTAAGTTAGTATGCTATATTTATTAAATAAAAAAACTTTCACTCTTTCCTTACTCCCCCCAACGATAAGACAGCAACCCCCATTCTTCCCTCACTTTCTTCAGATGGTGATCCCCGTCTTTCCCCTCTCCTTCTTCGGACGGCGATCCCCGTCTTTCCCTTCTCTTCAGATGACGATCCCCGTCCTTCTCTCCTCTTTCTTCAGACAGTGATCTCCGCTTCCACTACCACTTGCACTCATCCTGACGGCGATCCCCGTCACCCCGCTGTAGTCACCATCTCATGACGGCGATCCCCGTCACCCCGCTTCAATCACCCTTCTCAACGGTGATCCCTGTCACCCCTTTGCTTCCAACTTTCAGACGGCGATCCCCGTCTCTGTGCTTCCCCACTCATGACGGAGATCCCCGTCACTCGCGCACTTCCCCTCCTCGGCGGCGATCCCGCCTTCCCCTCCTTCCTAGCCTGAGCGGCAACCCCCGCTCCTCGGCACACGCGATCACCATGGACTCCGTGGGTGAGGGGCCTTCTGTTCCCCTACACCATAGCTTCACTATGGCCACCCTGAGCTTGGGTGGTATGCCTCCACCTCCAGACCCATCGGAGGACCCCTGAGGCTGTGCCGCATGAACGGTTGCGGAATTCCCTATATGGTAATCTAGAATGGGGTTGAATAGATTACTGTCAATTAAAAAGTTCTTATCACCTTCTCTTCACGAAGACACAGACTGTGAAAATTGTAACAGAGTTTAAACTAAACTTTGATGTGTGTAACTTGACAATGGATAGAGAAACAATCTATCAGATGTGTGTAGAGACACCGTGCCTACCAAACATCTAACGTAGAAACGTTCAAACCATAGGACACAGAGTTTTACGTGGTTTGGAGTACACAACTTGTGTATCCAACGTCCACGGTCTACACACACACGCAGAAAAGACTGCTTGTGAGCTAGTTCAACGACTACAACTCACACACACACGAGTTGTCTGATGTGAAGCCATGATCAGAACAACACAAACCACATGAATCAAGCACAAGGACTGCTTGAGACACAACCACACACACACAGATATGTAAAAACCAAAATAGGGAAGAGTTCTGAGTTAAAACATAAATCCTGATTAAGAACTCTTCTGATGAATGTCTGGATGGACTTCAAGCTTCTTCTTGAGGGACACAACTTGATGGAGAGGCTTGAATCCACGACGATCAGACTTCAGTACTGCTGAATCAACAGTTGGTTCAATCTCTGAACAGCAGGGTGAAGCAGAGCAGCAGTAGCACCTCTTGTTCTTGGACTTTCTCTAGGGTTTTTGATGGTGGCTGCTTCTGTACGAGATTACCTTCAAAAGATAGCTTATATAGTGGTGTCCACATATGGAGAGACGTGGTAGTTGGAACCACCATGTTTGGCAACTTAAAAACTTTCCGAATCTGAAGGTTTTCTTCGTCTGTCGACAGCACTGGGTGCTCCTGTCGACAGGTGTTGACAGGCAGAGGACTGGGAGTTCGGGAGACAGATTCCTGTCAAAGGTTGTCGACAGGCGACACTGGTGCTGTCGACAGGCACTCCTGTCCTGAGGTATGGCTTTCTGGCCTGTATGCATCTGTCAATAGGGGCATTTCTGGTTGTCGATAGGTACTTGTTTTTCTTGCTTTTCTTGATCTTTTGAACCTTGTTTTGATACATGTCTTGCATAGTATCCTACCTACATAAAAGAACTTAGTTAGGGAGATATAATGATATATAAATGATCAATTAAACATGTTTGTTTCATTTGCATTCCAAGAGTCATTATCATCAAGTTTCATTACTTAACACTCACCACATTTGTCCATGAAATGTTCATGCTCATCATCAAAAATAAAGATGTGATTTGTTGGCTTAGCATTCTCATTAAGCATTCAACATATGAGAACTCAACATTCTCCCCCTTTTTGATGATGACAAAATTTTCAATTTGAGCCACAATCTTTCAACAATTTTTGAATTCATTTGTCAATTGATTTCTCCATGTATTGCATGTATTGCTCAATTGATTTCTCCCCCTTTTGACAACATCCAAAAAAGGCATTCCATTGCATAGATCAATGTAACAGGAAGAGAAATTGTGCTTTCATTAAAGAGTAGGCATTACACAATAGCACAGTGGACAAGATGAAAAATTCAAATGAAGTAAACAACATGACTCTGAAAGCAAAAGACAACAGCAAGACGTGGACTAAAGACATCTAAGACACCTGGACCCTCTAAGCATCATCAGGACCAGGTGGGGAAGGGGCCTGACGATCCTCTTGAACATGGGAGGAGAGCCTAGTAAGTCTGAGCTGGATCTGGACTTGAGAGTCAGCCAGTGCTTCAATATTTGTGTCTACTGTGTCCAGTCGGTCATTCAACTTAGCAAATCCGGTAGACATCTGAACTTGTAACTGAGCTATGAGATCTCTGATGGAAGGCTCAGTAGTGGTGTCACCAGCAGCAATGCTATCACCATCTCCGGAAGCATCTACAGGCTCAGATTGGGAGTTTTATGCTTCATCTTCAACTTCATCTTCATTGGCAGCTTCTTCATCTTCTACATCATCATCATCACCCTCAGCTGTAGCTTGTCCCTTACCCTTGAGGTCACAGGTCACAATGCCATCTACCATTTTGTAGCCCATCCGCTGTGCAGCAGTGAGATCATAGGAGCTATGAGACTTGAGGACAGTCATCTCTTCTTTTGGAATAGGAATATCAAGGAACAAGAAGAGGGAGGTGAGCTGACATGCGTAAGGCATGGACCTCTTGGAGCTACGAAGGCAACTGCCAAGTATGGAGACCATGAGTAGTGGTAGATTGATGGGTTCAAGGTTCAAGAATTTATGGAGCAGGGACTTGTGAATGGAAGTCACAAGTTCACGACTACCATCCTTCGGAACAATAATGGTTGTGAAGATGTGGTGGATGAGATGATGAAGTGGAGGGAAAGAGTTAGCATTTAGTTGCTTACTAATCGTAGGGTCGTAAGACTGCAAAGTTAGGAGGGTATGGTACTCTTCTGGGGTGGGATGATGGGACATGATATCTACCCTAGTGTTAGGGATTTGCAAGGCAACAGAGAAAAGATTAGGGGAAATTCGAAAGGAAGTCCCCTTGACTCTTGAATAGAGGTCACATGTAGCAGTCTGTCGAAGATTGTTGAAGAACTCCGTCACAGCGATGGGAGAGTATCGCTTGTGATTATAGCAGAATGGAGACCAACTCTGGATGTCGAAGAGAGGCTGCAACCCGGGAAAAAGGTCTTCCAGAGACATGAAGTCGATGTAGCAGGTTGCACAAACTTCGTGAAGGTGTATTGGACTTCAAGTAGGTGAAGGTTCTGAGGGATGATGAGCTCCGGTAGGCAGTCTTCCCGGTGCTTCGTCCGGCGCTCGGCGGGTGCCCTAGAGCCTTGTCCGGCTTCGGGAGACCGAGGACGACGACGGGAGGCCATCTTCCTGGCCGGTGGAGCCATCTGAAGTTGTATGTTGGAGTAGATGGTGACGGGAGAAAGGAAGAAGACAGAGGAAGGAAGAAAACGCAAAGGGGTGGATGTGCTCCTCTGTCGCCCTGGGAAAGGAAGGGTTTGGGAAGAAGGAGGGAAGAAGAGATTTTAGAAGTGGGAAAGGGTGGAAGGGGACGTGGAACCCTTTTATGGAAGTGATGTGAGAATTTGAAAGGATGGGTCCCACGAGATCCGCCCTAAATCGATGCCCCGTCGGCTTCCAAAAAGCATGCTGCCGCCGGCCCTATCGACAGGAGAAATTGGCCCTGTCGACAGGCACAGGCAGAATTGTGCTAGTGAGGTATTTTTGACAGATTTTCAAAGCATTTGAGCATCAAATGTGTATATAAAATGGAAAATGGGTAATATCATATTATAAAATGTCATAGCCACATATATTTTGGACACATCAAGAATCTACAATGGTTGTGAAATAATATTCCCCTATTCACCAGTGACAATAACAAGGGTGCATTAAACAAAAACATGTGTTGATAAAAGACCCTCTTGAATAATGTCATTTGCAAGAGACCATTTTCCTTAGTTAGTGATGTACACAAGATTAATGAGTTGTATGTCAACATGGTGAGTTAAACAAAAACCACTTAATGGCCTTGGCAGGACAAATTGGGAGGCTTCACTCTATTTCTTCTAAATTTGTATTTTTTTTTATTTGAAGCATAAGAGAAACAGTGGTAATTGGGATCACTTGACCTTTTTACGTGAAGATAGACATTTGTGGTGCCTGTATCCCCAGTTACTCGGTTGAGTGACCATCAAACCATTTTACAGAGTTAATGAGTGAGCCGTTTGACACAAAGATAGACAGTTGTGATGCCCGTATCCCCGGTTACTTAGCAATACTCAACATTGCTCTATCTTTTCTCCTTTTTTTTTTTTTGAACACTTTGTGTTTTGTTTTGAAACAAGTAGCTTTTCTCCCATAATTTTGATTGACCTTTCCTTGTTGATGATTAAAATCAAGGTCAAGAAGTAGAAGAAGTTTAAAAAACCAATGTAGGACACAACCCTCAATGACCTAGTAACTAATCATATGACTTTTGAAAAATGATATTTTACAAATTAGTTATTCAAGTGAGTTAATTTAAGCGCATGTGATTTTGTTTGATGTGCTCAAGTTAATGCAACTTAGACTCATAAAGAATAGTATGTCAAAATCACTGTGATTTAGACAATATCTTTGATATCATGTGGATAGGATAAGTTATAACGTTGGCATTTCCCATTTTTCACCTTAAATACTTTCAATAAGGAGGCTCATGAAGAATTGTGGACCAAAAAAGAGAAGGATTTGAAGAAACTGGTCCATTTGTCGACAGCCATTTGGGGCCTGTCGACAGCTACTAACAGAGCTGAAGGATGAAGGCTCTGGAGGGATGTTCCTATCGACAGGCGATGGATGGCTGTCGACAGGTACTGACAGATAGACAAAAGAGGATTTCGGGTGGACTAACACTGTCAGTGGCTGTCGACAGCAGGTTGGGGGCTGTCGACAGGGACTTCAGAAGAATTGCTTTTGAAGACAGAATGAGAAAATTATTGAATGTTCATTCAAGGGAAGTAAAGCAATGGCCAAGGACATGTTTCCCTCTGGAATTTCACTCACCTACCTTAACATAGCTCCCCCATAGTGTGTGCATGTGAAGACTCACCAATCAAGCAGTTCAAAAACAATTAAAGCAGAGTTTCACATAGTTCAACATCAGACCATGCAAGAAAGGGGATAACAACAAAAACCTTTTTGTTATTTTGATGTTATAATTTTTTTTTAATGATTGGGAAAATTGTAACGAAACTAAATGCTTTATCTAAAATAGATGTCTCTTTTTCACTTCAACTATGGATACGTGGCGGAGAATGTTTTCTCACTTATAATGAAAGTTTCTAAACAAGCATAACTTGTTTTTCCACAAATCACCATTTGATATACCACATAGTTGTTGCACACAAGGAACATATATTCAAGATTTGGTATGAGTTTCATTGCATTTTGCACAAACCCAATTCTCTTCTAAGTGTTGTGAACCTATCCTCAGCCAAAGGTTTTGTGAAGATGTCAGCTAGTTGTTTCTCAGTGGGTATGAAGCTCAGCTCTAAGGTCTTATTGGCTACCTCATCTCTCAGAAAATGGTGTCTAATCTCTATGTGCTTTGTTCTAGAGTGTTGAATTGGGTTCTTTGAGAGATTGATTGCACTAGTGTTGTCACATAGGATAGGTGTGCATCCAATGTCAATGTTGTAGTCAGACAATTGACTTTTTATCCACAACACTTGAGCCACACAACTCCCTGCAGCAACATATTCTGCCTCTGCAGTGGAGAGTGCAACCGAGTGTTGCTTCTTGGATGCCCACGAAACCATGCAACCACCAAGAATTGGCAATAGCCACTAGTGCTCTTCCTGTCAATTTTACATCCAGCATAGTCAGCATCAGAATAAGAGATTAAGTTGAAGCTACTACCTGCTGGATACCAAAGACCCATATCAAGCGTACCTGAGAGATATGAAATATTCTCTTAACTGCAACCAAATGGCTTTCCTTTGGACTACATTGGTATCTAGCACAAAGGCAAACGCTGAATTGAATGTCCGGTCTACTTGCAGTAAGATATAAAAGGGAGCCAATCATACCTCGAAATTGCTTTGCATCTACCGGTTTACCTTTCTCATCACTTTCTAGTTTTATGCTTGTGCTCATTGGTGTTGAGGTAGGCTTGGCTTGTTCGAACTGAAATCTTTTCAGTAGCTCTTTGACATACTTTTCTTGGTTGATGAAGAATCCATCTTCCATTTGTTTCATCTGCAGACCAAGAAAGAATTGAAGCTCCCCCATTAAGCTCATCTCAAATTCACTATGCATGTGTTTTGAAAACTCTTCACACAGTGATGGGTTAGTAGAGCCAAATATAATATCGTCCACATAAACTTGAACAACAATATGTGATTGCGGACTCTCTTAGTGAAAAGAGTTGGTCTACTTTACCTCGTGAGTAGTTTTTGCTTACCAAAAATGTGCTGAGTCGGTCGTACCAAGCTCGGGGTGCCTGTTTCAAACCATAAAGAGCTTTGTGCAATTTAAACACATGGTTAGGTTTATCATGATCCTCAAAGCCAGGTGGTTGAGAGACATAGACTTCCTCTTTGATGTAGCCATTCAAGAAGGCAGTTTTTACATCCATTTGAAAAGCTTGAACTTGTTTGAGCATGCATATGCTAGCAGATTCTAACTGCTTCTAGCCTAGCTACAGGAGCAAAGGATTCTTCGAAGTCAACACCAAATTCCTGATTATATCCCTTTGCAACCAGTCTAGCCTTATTTCTCACCACTTTACCCTCTTCATTTAGTTTATTCCTAAAGACCCATCTTGTCCCTATGACAGAAATTTCAGGGGTTCTAGGAACTAGACTCCAGACACTATTTCTCTGAAATTGCCCAAGCTCCTCATGCATAGCATCAATCCATGAGTTTCCTTTAAAGCTTCTTCAACATTTTTAGGTTCCACGTGAGACACAAAAGCTAGATGATCCTGTTCAACTATTTCCCTAAGTTGAGACCTAGTTTGAACTTTTTCATTCACATCTCCTATTATGTTCTCAAGTGGATGATCTTTAGAGTACCTGACATTTGTGACTGTTGAAGGTCCTGGTTGATCTTGCATTTGAGGAGGTTGTTCTAGAGGAGGGTGTGCTTGAGGAGTTTCAGCTTGAGGCTCCTCTTGTTGTGGATCTTCTTCAGGTTCATCATTTTGAATTCTGAACAAAGTTGCATCATCCTCATCATCGTACCTGCGAAGATGTTCACTGTTAGTCTTGGAGACAATTTTTTAGTTTGCTTTTGTTTTTATTTGAAGTTCCCCGAGTGTTGCTCCTTCAGCTTCATGTTCAAACCTATAAGCATTCGAGATGTTAGGCTTTGATTGAGATTCATCAAAAACAACATGTGGAGTTTCTTCCACCGTTCTAGTTTTAAGATTAAATACCCTATAAGCTCTAGAGTGTTCTGAATATCCAAGAAGAATACCTTGATCACTTTTGGCCTCAAATTTGTCTAGATCGGCTTTATCATTATTATGAATGAAAATTTTTGAGCCAAAAACTATGAAATACCCAATACTGGGTTTCTTACCTTTCAGAAGTTCATAGGGAGTTTTATTTTTGACAGGTCTTACCATGGCTCTATTGAGTATGTAGCATGAAGTGTTCACTGCTTCTGCCCAAAATGTCCTGGCAAGTTGACTTTCAACCAAAAGAGCGCGAGCCATTTCCACCAGAGTTCTGTTCTTTCTCTCCACTACTCCATTTTGTTCAGAAGTCCTTGGAGAGGAGAACAAATGTTTTATCCCATGGTGCCTGCAGAAATAAGAAAAAGAGTTGTTATCAAATTCTCCCCCGTGATCAGTGTGGATTGAGCATATTTTGTGAACATTTCCAAGCTCAATTTTATTGAAGAATTCCTCAAACAGTCTCATTGCTTCCTTTTTTGTGTGCGAGGAACTTTACCCATGTGAACCTAGAGAAGTCGTCTACAATGACAAAACCAAAGCGTTTGCCATTGAGACTTAGTGTTCTAGTAGGTCCAAACAAGTCCATGTGCAGAAGTTCATAGGGTTTAGAAGTGCTTACCGGTGCTTTTGATTTGAAGGATTTCCTTGTCTGTTTTCCCTGTGCATGTGCATCACAGAAGCTTTCATTTTTATTAAAGGAAATATCAGGGAGTCCACTTACCAACTTCAGCTTCATGATCTTGTGCAGGACATTGTAGCTTGCATGGCCAAGCCTACGATGCCACAGTGTGAGCTCATCCTGTTTATTTACCACAAGACACAAGTCTTCATTTTCTGGATCGTCGAAATCAACCATGTAGATGTTGTTCACCCTCTTTCCAGAAAATTTCAAACTTCCTGTATCCTTATCAATAATTTGACATGTGCTTGATTCAAAGATAACTTGGTGACCTTTATCACACAATTGACTTATGCTAAGCAAATTGTGATGAAGGCCATCCACCAGTAGTACATTGTCAATTGAGTTGGAGACATACTTACCGACCTTACTTGAGCTGATGATCTGGCCTTTGTTGTTACCTCCAAAAAAGTCTTGACCTCCGTCTTTTTCCACCAACAAACAGAATTTTTCTTTATCGCCCATGATATGCCTCGAGCAGCCACTATCCAAGTACCATTTGTTTTGATTTTGGGCTGCTAGGCATTCCTGCATATGTGGATCAGACAAGAGGTTTTGGTACCCAAATTACTTTAGGTCCCACTGTATCATTCATGCCAAACAGTAAATGCTTTGGAATCCAAATTTGTTTGATTTTCAGTTTATTTAGACTGTTCCAGCATTGTTTTTCATTATGCCCGACCTTTTTACAGAAATTGCATGATGAAAGTTTTTCTCCAACAATGGGCTTTTTGTTTTGAGGAACATGCATGAGCATTTTGCCTTTCTGTTGCCTGGTCAGCTCTCCTTTGGAAGTTGGTTTCCTGTCCTGTCGACAACCCTCTTTGGGGTTGTTGACAGGTTTTGCAGTTTTGTTAGCAACAGATTTGGTTTTCTTGGGTTCCAGTTTCTTGCCTTTGGCTTGACTTTTTGTTTTCATTGATGAGATTTATTTGCTTGTGCTTGGGTTGGAATCAACAAAAGATGTCAATAGATTTTTACCAATTACTTTTGGTTTAACAGGTTGATATCCAATCCCATGTTTTGCCACAAACACATTAGATCCCAAGATTGCATCAAGATTTTGTTTACCCTTGACAAACCTAGTTAGATCTTCAGATTTTCCCTTAAGTTGCTCTTCAGCCTTTTTCAACTTTTCTTTAACTTCAGCAAGTTCATCTTGAAGATTTTAAGAGAATTGCTTAGATCATCTTTTTCTTTTTGAGCTTCCTGTAATTTCAGTTTCATGCCATCCATTTCCTCACTATGTGCTTGTTCATCAACTTTCATCATTTCAATTTCTTCATTTAAGGATGCAATTTGTTCATTATGGTTGATGTCATGAACAAAGGAGTTGGTTTTCTTTTTCACTGCTTTATTTTCAGACTTAAACTCACAGAATATTTGGAATAAAATAGTATAAGCTTCTTCCCATTCATCAACAGAATAAGTTTCAAAGGAAGAATTTACCTCATTGGTGTCGTCGCTTCTTGCCATTAGACACTGAACTTCATCATCTCTAGAGGTAGCTTGCTGTTCTCATCTTCATCTTCATCACTCCAAGTTGCCAACATTGCCTTGGCTTTCTTAAAGGTGAATTTCTCCTTTTTCAGTTTCTTCTTGAGCTCGGGGCACTCTCCTCTCATGTGTCTTTGCTTCTTGCACTCATAGCACACAATTTCAGATTTCTTATTAGTCTCAAATTTATTAGCAAAGTCTTTCTTTTGGAAAGGTTTAGAGTTACCTGACCCTCTCCTTTTGAATTTCAGGAACTTTTTGAATTGTCTAGTGAGCATGGCCATTTCATCATCCTCACTCTCACTAGATGATTCAAAATCCTCACATTCCTGAGGTACATCCTTTTTGGAACCTGAAGAACTTTTCTTTGAAGCCTTTAAAGCAATTAACTTTCTAGGATTTTCTTCAGTTTCCTTTCTTTTCACATTTATTTCATAAGTCATTAGAGAGCCAATCAGTTCATCCAATTTCATTTTTGAGAGATCTTTAGAATCCTCAATGACAGTGGCTTTGGGGTTCCATGAGGATGGAAGAGACCGAAGTATCTTCCTCACCAAATCACTCTCTGAGTATTCCTTCTTTAGACCTTTCAGACTATTTATAATCAGCATGAATCTTGCAAACATGTCGGAGATAGTTTCATCATTGTTCATTTTAAACATTTCATATTCAGAAACTAACATGCTTGCTTTGGATTCCCTTACCTCGGACGTACCTTCTTAAATCAATTCAAGTTTGTCCCACATCTCTTTTGCTGAGGTGCATGTGGAGACTCTTGAATATTCCTTTGGGTGGACCGCGCACTGCATCATGTTGAGGGTGCTCCAGTTGAGTGTCCCCTTTGCAATCTGGTCCTTTGTCCAGGTAGCTTCATCCTCAGGAAGGGTGTATGGTCCTTTGCTGACGATCTTCCAAAGCTCGAAGTTTTGTGCTCTTAGGAATACCTGTATATGGTTTTTCCAGTATGAGTAGTCAGTGCCATCAAAGAAGGGTGGCCTGGTCACTGAGTGTCCGTCGGCCATGTACCCCTTGTTAGATTCCATGAGATCAAAGTTCTCCTGATCGTAAGATCAAACAAGTATAACAGTAAATCGGAGAAACCTTGCTTTGATACCAATTGAAAGGTTGCGAATTCCCTATATGGTAATCTAGAAGGGGGTTGAATAGATTACTGTCAATTAAAAAGTTCTTATCACCTTCTTTTCACGAAGACACAGATTGTGAAAACTATAACAGAGCTTTAACTAAACTTTGATGTGTGTAACTTGACAATGGATAGAGAAACAATCTATCAGATGTGTGTAGAGACACCGTGCCTACCAAAAATCTAACGTAGAAACGTTCAAACCATAGGACACAGAGTTTTACGTGGTTCGGAGTACGCAACTTTTGTATCCTACGTCCACGGTCTACACACACATGCAGAAAAGACTGCTTATGAGCTAGTTCAACGACTACAACTCACACACACACGAGTTTTCTGATGTGAAGTCATGATCAGAACAACACAAACCACGTGAGTCAAGCACAAGGACTGCTTGAGAAACAACCACACACACACAGATATGTAAAAACTAAAACAAGGAAGAGTTCTGAGTTGAAACACAAATCCTGATTAAGAACTCTTCTGATGAACGTTTGGATGGACTTCAAGCTTCATATTGAGGGACACAACTTGATGGAGAGGCTTGAATTCACGATGATCAGACTTCAGTACTGCTGAATCAACAGTTGGTTCAATCTCTGAACAGCAGGGTGAAGCAGAGCAGCAGCAGCACCTCTTGTTCTTGGACTTTCTCTAGAGTTTTTGGTGGTGGCTGTTTCTGTACGAGATTACCTTCAAAAGATAGCTTATATAGTGGTGTCCACATATGGAGAGACGCGGTAGTTGTAACCACCATGTTTGGCAACTTAAAAACTTTCCGAATCTGAAGGTTTTCTTCGTCTATCAACAGCACTGGGTGCTCCTGTCGACAGGTGTTGACAGGCAGAGGACTGGGAGTTCGGGAGACAGTTTCCTGTCAAAGGCTGTCGACAGGCGACACTAGTGCTGTCGATAGGCACTCCTGTTCTAAGGTATGGCTTTCTGGCCTGTATGCATCTGTCGACAGGGGCCTTTCTAGCTGTCGACAAGTACCTGTTTTTCTTATTTTTCTTGATCTTTTGAACCTTGTTTTGATACATGTCTTGCATAGTATCTCACCTACATAAAAGAACTTAGTTAGGGAGATATAATGATATATAAATGATCAATTAAACATGTTTGTTTCATTTGCATTCCAAGAGTCATTATCATCAACTTTCATTACTTAACACTCACCACATTTGTCCATGAAATGTTCATGCTCATCATCAAAAATAAAGATGTGATTTGTTGGCTTAGCATTCTGATTAAGCATTCAACATATGAGAACTCAACACCGCACCCTTTCCTTTCCCTTCTAATAAGCCTCTGGAATCTTCCCCAGGGTGCCCTGTAGGTTTTAGATCCAGTTTAGGTTCAAGGGTAGAATCTAGAAAGTCCCCGTCCCTGCCTAGGAAGAACAAGGGTAGTGGCATACCCCATAGACATCTGGTAGATCTGGCTCAAAGGTGTGGCACTCTTCTAACTGTTAAAGAGTTCATCCAGAAAGCAGTTGTTCTAAACATAGAAGCTCAGCTTGAAGAGAAGAGGCTAGATGACGGATTTGGAATTTATGAAATCTTAAATGATGAGGACCTAGTGGATGAAGAGGACGGTGAAATAGAGGACGCTGCCGAAATGTACGCCAGTGGCATGAGGAGATTTGATGAACCCACATCAGCAGTGGATGAACCCACAAAGGAGGTAAATATTGGGACGGACGAAGAACCCAGGCTCCTAACTATAGCTTCCAATCTCCCTCCTGAAGAAGAAGAAGAAGAGCTCATAAAGATGCTGAGGGAGTACAAAGACTCATTTGCCTAGTCCTATGACGACATGCCCGGCATTGACTTTGCGTTAGTGGAACACAGGTTGATCTTGAAGCCAGGGGCAATAGCCGTTAAACATAAATTGAGATGATTCCACCCTCATATTGCATTGAAGATGAAAGAGGAGATTGATAAACTACACAAAGCTAAGTTCATCCGTGTAGTACTATACCCTCTGTGGGTGGCCAACATAGTCCTAGTGATGAAGAAGGATGGAAGAGTACGAATTTGCATTGACTTTCGGGACTTAAATAGAGTATGTCCAAAAGATGATATCCCATTACCTCACTTGGATGTTCTAATTGACAACATCGCTGGGTTTGAAACTCTCTCATTCATGGATGGTTATTCAGGCTATAATCAGATTCGTCTAGCCCTGGAGGACCAAGAGAAAACCTCCTTCACAATGCTTTGGGGAACTTATTGTTATGTGGTTATGCCGTTTGGATTGAAGAATGCCGGCGCCACTTACCAAAGGGCAATGTTAGCAATCTTCCACGATATGATTCATATTCATGTTGAGGTTTACGTGGATGATATTATGGTGAAGTCTCAAACTAGAAAAGAACATTCCTCCGTGCTTGCTAAAGTGTTTCAACGCGCACGAGAGTATCAATTAAAGATGAATCCGAAGAAGTGCATATTTGGGGTTTCCTCATGCAAGCTATTAGGATTTATAGTCAGCAAACAGGGGATTCAAATAGACCCGAACAAGGCCAAAGCAATAAATGAGATGCCTCCTCCTAAGAATATATCTAAGCTTCGAGGATTGATCGATCGACTATAGTTCATAAAGAGATTTATATCTCAGCATTCTCAAAGGTGTCGTCCTTTCTATGAACTATTAAAAGGAGGAGTCAAATTCGAATGGAATTCTAAATGCTAAGAAGCCTTCGATGAACTTAAGAGTTATCTTATGAATCCGCCCATGCTACAGGCTCCCATCCTAAGAAAACCCTTGATTTTATATCTGTCAACCATTGAGGACTCCCTAGGAGCTGTCCTTGCGCAACATGATGAATTTGGCAAAGAAAGGGCAGTTTATTATTTGTCTAGGCTTTTCAATCCTACCGAGCTGAAGCTCACCACAATGGAGAAAACATGTGCAGCGCAGGTGTGGGTAGTGCAGAAACTGAAGCACTACTTCCCCGCTCATCAGGTGAGTTTGATTTCTAGGATGGATCCCATCAGATACCTCCTAGAGAAACCAGTCCTCACCGACCGATTGGCATGTTGGCAGAGTTTCTTGTCCTAGTTCGACATCACCTTTGTAGTCCAAAAGGCTATAAAAGGGTATGCCATCGCTTAGCACCTTGCTCACCTTCCTCTTCCTCATAGTGACACGGTCCAAGAAGAATTTTCTGATGAAAACCTGTCACTCATCTCCCGCGATTCCTTCTGGTCGCTTCATTTTGATGGAACTCTTAATTCTAGGGGACGGGGCATAGGTGCTATTCTGTTCACCCTAGAAGGAATCACCATTCCTTTGGCTTATCAACTCCAGTTCCCTGCCACCAACAATATCTCTGAGTATGAGGCTCTCCTAGTCGGTCTCAAACATGCCTATCTCTTAGGCGCGCGTCAACTCAAGATCATAGGAGATTCTCAGCTCGTCCTTTGGTAGGTCCTTTCTACTTACTACACTCGTGACCCTAAACTCAAGCGTTATCAAGATTTGGTCACGCTACTAGCTAAGCAATTCAGCAAGCTCATCTACATTCATACTCCTTGCTCTCAAAATATCTTGGCTGATGTCTTGGCATCTTTGGCTTCATCCCTATCTTTCCCTCTCAACCACAGTGTTGAGACTGTCATTTTCCAGAGGTTAGAAGCACCATCCACTCAAGATCCTTGGTTCGACAACCTCAGGAATTCGTTAGTTGTGAAGGCAGAGAGAAGAGAAGCGAAGAAAGTGATGCTCATGGAGCTAGGAGAAATAATGGAAGAAGAAAGGCCATGGTACCATGAGATTGAGCAATATTGCAAAGACGCTACCTTCCTAGAAGAAGATGAGTCCGAAGATAGGAGAGCCATTCGTTGAGCGGCGTTAAGATATACCATTGTGGGAGAAGTATTGTATAAACACGCTCTAAATGGGATGCTCCTCAGATGCTTACCTGACGAAGAAGCTTGAATGGTAGTGGAAGGAGCCCACTCCAGTGAGTGTGGAGGGCATGTGAATAGCCAGATGCTAGCTAAGAAGATCCTTAGGCAGGGCTACTATTGGCCAACCTTAGAAGAAGACTGTGCCATCGACGTTCATAGGTGTGTCAAGTGTCAGCTCCATGCCGAAAAAATTCATGCTCCATCTTCCTCTCAACACCCACTATCATCCCCTTGACCTTTCTCCATGTGGGCCTGTAAGGCCCTCGAATTTCCGTCGCATTTATTTGTATTTGTGTGTGTGTATATTTGTGCTTGTGTATGCATATACATATTTACGTATGTATTAATTAGTACAATTATGTGTGCATATGTTATACTAGATGTAAATAATGCATGTATTGAATGGTGATAGTATGGATACACTACCATATACATATTGCATGTATATATGCATGGTATGCATGGTTTTCTGCATATTTTAGACTTCTGGCCGAAGGCCATCTTGGTGTCAACCCCTAGCCGTTGAGGTGGTGTCAGCGTCCAGACATGGACGCCAACACTAATCCTGGCGTCTAACGATATGGACGCCTATTTCTCTGGCCTGCATGCACAGCAGAGCCAGAAATTCCGGAAACAAGAAAGCTCAACCATTGGGGAGCTGTCCCCAACGGCTCTGAGAGCTATCTTGTCACCCTGTGAGTGGGAGAGAGGCCTCCCCATATGTCTGAACCCGGATCTGCCTTCTCCCACCCCTCTCTTCACCTTTGCAAGAGAGAAACAAGAGGAGAAAAACCCTAGAGGGAGCTGTGAGAAAACCCCCACTTTGAACCTAAAGATCTAACCCCCTGAAGCTGTATCCGGCCATCTTCCTCGACAAGAAGCTAGCTGGACTGAAGGAGAAGACCTCCCCGACATACCCTTGTTGTGGAGATCATCCAGGAGCCCGAAGGAAGGAGATCTTGGAGGACGTTCTGCAACTTCTTGGGACTGCCCAAGGAGGGCTTCACCAGCACCCTAGATCCATTGGAGCAATTTAAAAAAGCAAGTGACCTAACCATAACGTCCCCGTATGTGTCTAGGTCGATTCTACAATTTTTATGAATTTTTCCTCGAGTCCTAGACCCCCAAATTCACCCCAACTTGAGAGCTCGGGTCTGTGTTTCTGCACAGACCTGCATTGACGGCAAGGTCACTAGACGCTGAGATTATGCTTGGCGTCCATCGACCATGCCGCTGACACTGAGTCAGCGGCCAGAGACCGCCGCCAAGTTCTTCTGGACAGAACAGTGACCTGTTCTGCCCTTCCTATACAACTATTTTCGGTATGGTTTTCGTGATGAGGATATATGGTAACCCTATACACTATGTATACTGTTAAATGTGGTGTGTGGATGAGTGTGATGTGTGGTGGTGGATGTTAGAAAATTGTATTCCATGATTTTGTAAGCATGATTTGTTGATAATCTTGCCAATCCATGTTTTATGATTAGGACTAGTCTGAATGCCTCAGTTTTGTCAGATCATGAAGATTAGTGGATCAGTATATGTATACTCAATTTTTGGTAAATTGTCCATGCTTGCATAAATTGCTAATAAATTCGGTTCGGTAAATAAAAAGGGCATGCAAGAAAGATTTGTGGTGATCGATCTACTATAAGGCCCTCTAATTTTCGTCGCATTATTTGTATTTATTTGTGTATGTCTGTACTTGTGTATGTATGTACATATTTACGTACGCATTAATTAGTATAATTACGTGTGCATGTGTTTATATTAAGTATAAATCATGTATGTATTGCATGATGATAGTATGGATACGATACCATATGTATATTGCATGTATATATGCATGGTATGCTTGGTTTTCTGCATAATTTAGAGTTCTGGCCGAAGGCCATTTTGGCATCAACCCCAGGTTGTTTATCTGGTGTCAGCATCCAGACATGGACGCCAACACTTATCCTAGCGTCCAGCGATGTGGACGCCAATTTCTCTAGCCTGCATGTGCAGCAGAGCTGCAAGCTTCTGAAACAAGGTATGGCCACCCATTGGGGGATGTCCCCCAACGGCTCTGAGGGTGTCCTATCACCCTAGTGAGTGGGAGAGAGACTCTCCTTAAGGCTAAACCCGAAATGGTCTCTCCCCACTCTTCCCTTCACCCTTGCAAGAGGAGAAAAGAGAGGAAAAACCCTAGAGAGAAAAACTGTGAGAAAACCCCACCTTGGCACTCAAAAATCCGACCCCTTGGAGGTTGATCCGGCCATCTTCCCCGACAAGAAGGAAGCTGGAGCAAAGGAGAAGACTTCCCCATCGTCCCCTTGCTGTGGAGCTCATCCAAGAACCCGGAGGAAGGTGATCTTGGAGGCCTTTCTGCAACTTTCTTGGGACTGCCCAAGGAGGTCTTCACCGAGCCCTAGATCCCTTGGAGGAATTTTTGAAAGGCAAGTGACCTACCCATGATGTCCCCTTATGTGTCTAGGTCGGTTTTATGATTTTTGAGCATTTTTCCTCGAGTCCTAGACCCTCTCATTCACCCAAGTTTCAGAGCTCTGGTCTGTGTTTTCTGCACAGAGCTGATTCGACGGCAAGGTCTCTGGACGTCCAGATCATGCTTGGCGTCCATCGACCATGCCGCTGACTCTGACTCAGCGGCCAGAGACCGCCGCCAAGTTCCTCAGGACAGAACAGTGAACTGTTCTGCCCTTCTGCTATATTAATTTCGATATGGTTTCCGTGATGAGGATATATGGTAAACCTTATACTCTATGTATATTGTTATTTGTGGTGTGTGAATGAATGTGGGTGTGATGGTGAATGTGGGAAATGGTATCCCTTAAACTTGTGAGCATGGCTTATCGAGATTCTTGAAAATTTATGTTTCATGATTAGAATTAGTATGAATACCTTGGTTTTGGTCTGATCATGAAGGTTAGTGTGTCAGTATGTGTGGTTGCAATTTTGGTAAATTATCCATGCTTGTGTAACTTGCTAATAAATCCGATTCGGTAGAATAAAATAAAAGCATGCAAGAATGGTTGTGATGATTAGTCTATAGATGTATGATTTAGGGGAGATTATGTATTCTCAGATCATGTATGTGACAGAAACCTCTATTCAACAGTAAGTGGCAACATTTCATGATATGTTAAACTCCATGTAACTCGAATTGTGAATGGCATGCAAAATAAGTGTTTGATTTCCTGTAAATTCAATGTAGCTCAGAAAAATCCTAAAAATTGAGGGTATAATCTTGAACCCAAAAACAGCATGTGGTTAAAATTTCAGGTCGTTTGGATCAATAAATAAAAAGTTATGTATTTTTCATGTGAAATGTGATAATTCATGCATATGATCGTAATGTGATTAGATATTGCCTAAACCCAACATGATTAGCGTGTTTACTGTGTGTTAAATTCCTGAAATCTGTAGTTCCACGTTAGGAAAAAAACAGAGTTGTGCATATGAGTGAGAAAGTAAATGAGACACGTGTAAACCATGTGTAAAAATCGGTAAAGTGTGTACATGTGAAAATTGTGCCAATGTGACACTGCTTCCGTAGAAGACAGTGGAGCTGTATCAGGGAAAAGTCCCCCTGAGAAAGTTCAGTGTGTTAAGTGACCCTAAGGGCATTAGGGGGAAATCTTGGAGGTGGACAAGTACCACTGGTTAGGGTGGAGACTTGTTCTCCCGGTCTGCGCAGTCCAAGAGTCGCCATTGGAATGCCTAGATGGCGTCTATGTGTAATGTGATGTGTATATGTCCTTCTTTGGTGGTTTGGACTATGTGTCACGGCACCTAAAATGTGTAATGTGAAAAGTGTAATGTGTATGTGTCCATGTGTAAATGTGTAAGTGACAATGTGAATATGTATGTGTAAAGTGAACCATGTGAAAGAGGGAATTTGTGTAAAGAAAATGTGAAACTCAAGATGTGAAAAATGTGTTATTGAAACCTATGTGAGACAAATCTGAAACCATGTGAATTCAGTAAATTCATGTTATGATCATCATGTTTAAATGTGCAAAGATGTCTAGAATCCATGTTAGGGATAATTAGTGAAAACGGGCACAAGATAGCATGAATGGTTGTTAACATGATATGTTTTATGCATTATTGTAGCTCTCATGCATGGGTTTTCAGCCATGAAACCATATGAAATCAGCAACCTAAAGCATGTGAAAAGGTCTATGTAGGTGTTTAAAAATATGAAAAATCCATGCTAGTTGTGTTTCCTTTCATGTGTGCATAATGTTCATGTTGATAGCTCTCATGTTTTGATTCTTTAAAGATTAAAGTTTCATGAGTGAATTGAATAGAGAGCATGTGATAGGTGAATTTTATTTTAGAAATCTGAAAACATGATTCATGTATAAAATTGTAGAACTTTCATGCTAGGTTGAAACTCGAATTGACTAGCATGCCATGTGTTGCAAATTGTAAATGTGCATGTAGAAACCACTAGGACTTGTAAGTATATATCATGAGTAGTGTTGCTTGCTGAGTCCTTGGACTCACTCCTTGCTTCGGCATACAGGTGTAGTTGGTGACATGGCACCTTTGGAGGAGGCAGCAGAGACGGACTCCGAGCGCGGAGATTAGCTAGCGTTGGGAGTTTCTTTAAGATTGTGTATTCCATAAGTATGTAATTGAACATTGTATTAGAGTACTATGAAAAGAATGTAAAAGTGTGGACAGTTGTATTTCCATTTCAGCAATTTAATTTATGTGAACTTTAGTTCCTTTTTATGTTAATTGCGAATTGCATGTATGTTTAATGTGGATGATGAATGAATGGAGACTGTTGTCCTTTACTTCCGCTACTCTGTTGTATATTCGCGTGTATCTCAGCTGTACGTATCGTTTGGGTAAATATCCCACTGTGGCAGCACTCGCTATACTGACGTGGGTTGGTACAACCGTACCGGTGTAACGAGGGCCGTCACACTACAGTTGTATGATTTAGGGTAATTCTGTATTCTCAAATCATGCATATAACAGTAGTCTCTGTTCAGACAGTAGCTTGCTAAAATTTTGACTTGTGTGTATAAGGCCATATCAACTTAAATTATGAATGGCATGCTAAATAGGTGTTTTATTTACTGTAAATCCCATTTAGCTCAGAAAAATCTGAAAAATTGAATGTATGACCTTGAACCCGAAAACAGCATGTGGTTAAAATTTCTGTTCATTTGAACTAGTATATAAGGAGTTATGTATTTTCCATGTGAAATGTAATAATCTATGTATGTTATCGTAATGTTGTTAGATATTGTTTAAACCCAACCTGATTAGTGCATTTACTGTGTGTTAAACTCCTGAAATCTGTAGTGCCATGTCAGGAAAAAATAGAGATATGCATGTGAGTGAGAAAGTGAATGAGATGAAAAGTGATATGTGTAAAATGTGTAAATGTGTAACTGTGCCAATGTGACACTGCTTCCGTAGAGGGCAGTGGAACTGTATCAGGGAAAAGTCCCCCTGAGAAAGTTCAATGTGTAAGTGACCCTAAGGGCATTAGGGGGAAATCCTGGAGGTGGACAAGTACCATTGGTTAGGATGGAGACTTGTTCTCCCGGTCTGCGCAGTCCAAGAGTCGCCATTGGAATGCCTAGATGGCGTCTGTGTAATGTGATGTGTATATGCCATTCTTTGGTGGTTTGGACTATGTGTCACGGCACCTAAAATGTGTAATGTGTATGTGTTCATGTGTAAATATGTAAGTGAACAATGTGAATGTGTATGTGCAAAGTGCAACCATGTGAAAGAGGAAACTTGTGTAAAGAAAATGTGAAATTCTAAATGTGAGAATATGACATTGAAATCCATGTGAGACAAATCTGAAACCATGTGAAATTAGTAACTTCATGTTGTTATCATCATGTTTATATGTGCAAAAATGTCTAGAATCCATGTTAGGGATAATTGATGAGCACGTGTACAAAATAGCATGATTTGTTGTGCAAATGGTATGTTTTAAACAACATTGTAGCTCTCATGTGTAGGTTTACACCCATTAAACCATGTGAAACCAGCAACATAAAGCATGTGAAAATGTCTATGTATGTGTTTAAAAACATGTAAGATCCATGCTAGTCGTGTTTTCCTTTCATATATGCACAGTGTTCATGTTGGTAGCTCTCATGTCTTGGTCCTTAAAGGCAAAATTTCACGAGTAAATTGAATACAGAGCATGTGATAGGTAAGTTTTATTCTTAGAAATCTGAAAGTATGATCCATATATTAATTTGTAAAACTTTCATGATAGGTTGAACTTTCAAATGACTAGCATGCCATATGTTTAAAATTGTGAATGTGCATGTAGAAACCGCTATGACTTATACGTGTATGTTATGAGTAGTGTTGCTTGCTGAGTCTTTAGTCTCACTCCTTGCTTCGGCGTACAGGTGTAGTTGGTGACGTGGCACCGTTGGAGGAGACAGTGGAGACGGACTCCGAGCGCAGAGATTAGTCTTTGGAGTTTCTTTGTGACTTGTGCATTTCATAGTAAGTAATTTGAACGTTGTACTAGGGTTATCATGAAAAGAATGTATAAGTGTGGACATTATGTGTTTAAATTTTAGCAATTTAAATTATGTGAACTTTTAGCTCTTAATGTTAATTGCGAATTTCATGTATGTTTAATGTGGATGATGAATGAATGAAGACAGTTGTCTGTTACTTCCGCTACTCTGTAGTATATTCGCATGTATCTCAGCTGTTTGTATCGTTTGGGTAAATGTCCCACTGTGAGGACTCTCGCTATACCGACGTGGGTTGGTATAACCGTACTGGTATAATGAGGGCCGTCACAGATTGGTATCAGAGCGACCGGTTGAGATTGCACATGAATATATCTAAGTCATCATCCCCATTGCATGCTAAGTATGTCCACATGTGTAGAAAACACTAATAAGAAGTGAAAGATAGATAAGAAAATGGTTAGAAAACTTAGTAACCTAGCTCTATTGTTGGCTGAAATTTATTACAGCCATGGCTTCGAGAGGTAGGCATGGTGGAGCGTCGGCCCGTGAGGACGAGCCGCGACGTGATGAGCAGGCGGAGCAACAGGCCCCAGCACCACGAGGCCCTGTACTTCCCCCACCGCCGCCTGTGGATTACAGAGTATTCATGCAAGGTCTGGTACAAGCCATGCAGACGCAGGCTCATACCCAGGCAGCACTCCAGGCACAGTTGGAGGCCCAGGTAGAATAATGAAACAACTAGTGGTTGCTATTTAAATTGCATGATATTGTGTTTATCGTATATTGTTTATTGTTTAATGTAGCAGGCTCAGGCACCAGCTCAGGACCATGGTGGACCTCCATCATGGAACGATTCAAGAGGATGACCCCACCCTCTTTTAAGGGGGAGAGTGATCCATTAATGGCAGAAAGCTGGTTAAGGGAGACAGAGAAAATCTTCCGAGCCATCAGGTGCCCTGATGAGGATAAGGTGACATTAGCCACCTACATGCTACAGGTAGACTTTTAATTTTGTATGTTTGTGTGTTCTGCTTAATTTAGAATTGTTAGTTGGTACTTATGAAGGTGTATTGCAGGAGAGAGCGGATGTATGGTGGTCCTCCCTACTACGTACACGCTTTGAGGACGGAGCAGTAGACGTGGCGTGGGACGCGTTCGTGAGGCTCTTTCGAGCCAAGTTCGTCCCGAGCATATCCAGGACAAAATGGAGCAGGAATTTCTCTCCTGACGCAAGGCTCCATGACCGTGCTAGAATACGAGGCAAGGTTTTCTGAACTTTCTAAATATGCACCGCATATCGTAGAGGATGAGCGCAGGAAGACGAAGAAATTCGTGATGGGACTCAAGCCATCACTGCGGACGAGACTCGTGGCGTTTGACCACCGCACGCTGGACGAGGCCCTCAGTGCTGCCTGCAAGAAGGAGGGAGAAATGGAGCAATATCTGGAGGAAAAGAAGGCTTCGCAGAAGAGGCCGGCAGCATCATTCCAGCGGCAGGATAAGAAGAAAACGGTGTACCAGACACCGCAGCGATCCGTGACTATCAGCAACTCTCAGGTACCTTCTGTACGTTCCCCTGGTGTGAAGAAAGAGTGTCCCCATTGTGGGAAGACACATGGTGGTTCCGAGTGCTGGTTGGTAGCAGGTAGATGCTTGAAGTGTGGGAGCAGCGACCACAAGATCAAAGATTGCCCAAGACGTCAGCAAGGAGCTCAGCGTGGAGCGCCAGCACCAGCAGTAGCGGCAGTCGCGCCAGCTACAGGAAGACCAGGAAGGCCTCGAGCCCCAGCTCGAGTGTTTGCCTTGGCAAGCGAGGACGCCGAGCAGGCGGAGCATGTCACCGAAGGTACGGTTTTGCTTTTAGGTATGCACGCTCGGGTTTTGTTTGATACGGGTGTTACTCACTCGTTCATTTTCGAGCGGTTCGCTAGGCAGTTAGCTCTAGAGTCAGGCGTAGAGTCTGAGGATTTAGAGGTCCCTTTGTCTGTGCACACCCCTGCGGGTACAGTATCGACTAGGAAGTGCATTCCATCGTTACCTGTGTGCATTGAGGATAGAATCCTAGATGGGTGTTTCTTCTTGCTAAAGATGAAGGACTATGATGCTATTCTTGGTCTGGATTGGCTAGAGGAGCACTATGCGTTAGTGGATTGTCGTCGGAAGAGGATTGTTTTCCGCATTCCTGGTGAGGACGAGTTCTCTCATCCCTTGCCAAAGAACTTAGCGGGAAAGTTAGTTATCTCTGCCATGAAGGCAATGCGCATGGTGAACAAGGGTTGTGACGCATTTCTTGCCAGCGTTATGCTAGTACCCGATGCTGGTTCGTCACTGACTCTTACAGAGATCGATGTGGTGCAGGATTTTCCAGATGTCTTTCCCGATGACTTTCTGGATTGCCACCGGATAGAGAGATAGAGTTTACTATAGAGTTGCTTCCGGGCACCTCTCCTATCTCGAAGGCCCCATATCGGATGGCCCCTGCAGAGTTAGCCGAGTTGAGGAAGCAATTGCAAGAATTGCTTGATAAGGGATTCATTCGCCCTAGCGTTTCCCCTTGGGGTGCACCTATATTGTTCGTCAAGAAGAAAGACGGGTCACTTAGATTGTGCATTGACTATAGGAAGTTGAACCAAGTGACTGTGAAGAACAGGTACCCCTTACCTCGGATTGATGATCTGTTTGACCAGTTGCAGGATGCATCAGTCTTTTCTAAGATTGACTTGCGATCTGGTTATCATCAGCTGCGGATTAGGAGTGAGGATGTGTCCAAGACGGCATTTAGATCCCGTTATGGACATTATGAGTTCTTGGTTCTTCCTTTCGGATTGACCAACGCCCCTGCAGTGTTCATGGATCTCATGAACCGGGTGTTTAGTCCGTATTTAGATAGCTTTGTTGTTGTGTTCATTGATGACGTGTTGGTCTATTCTCCGGATGAGGCCACGCACCGTCAGCATTTGAGGTTAGTCTTAGAGGTTCTCCGTGAGCACAAGCTGTATGCGAAGTTCAGCAAGTGCGAGTTCTGGTTGCGCGAGGTTCACTTTCTCGGGCATGTCATCTCCGGCGCTGGTGTTGCAGTTGATCCAGCAAAGGTCCAGACAGTTATGGATTGGGAGATTCCCCAGACTCCTTCGGAGATTCGTTGTTTCATTGGGTTAGCTGGTTATTATCGGAGATTCATTGAGGATTTCTCATCCATCGTCGCCCCTTTGACAAAGCTGACCAGGAAGGGTGAGAAGTTCGTATGGTCTGAGGCATGTGAGCGTAGCTTTCAGCTATTGAAGGCTAAGCTTACTTCTGCTCCGGTATTGGTATTGCCTAGTGGTCCAGAAGGTTTTGCCATTTATACGGATGCATCTCAGATTGGTTTAGGCTGTGTGCTCATGCAGCAAGATAGGGTAGTGGCTTATGCTTCTCGTCAGTTGAAGGAGCATGAGAGGAACTATCCGACTCATGATTTGGAGCTCGCAGCTGTGGTTCATGCACTAAAGATCTGGAGGCACTATCTTTATGGTGTCAGATTTGAGGTGTTTACCGACCACAAGAGCTTGAAGTATCTTTTCTCCCAAAAGGAATTAAACCTGAGGCAGAGGAGATGGATTGAGTTCTTGAAGGACTATGACTTCGACCTTCAGTATCATCCTGGAAAGGCGAACGTCGTAGCGGATGCTCTTAGTAGAAAGAGGTCTTCGCTCCAGCAGGATTGGAAGATGTTGGAGGATGCAGCGTGCTCTATGACCGAGTTAGAGCCATCGCTGTGTCAGGCTTTTGTAGCTCAGCTATCCCTTAGATCCTCAATGAGGTGATTGAGCAGCAGAAAGCCGACCCTAGATTGTTAGAGTTAGTGGGTAAGGCGGGCATTGCTCGTGATGAGGACGGTGTGATTAGATTTCAGCACCGTGTTCTGTGTCCCTGATGTAGTAGATGTCCGTGAGCATGTGTTAGCGGAGGCTCATAGATCGCGATTCTCTATTCATCCGGGTAACACTAAGATGTATCAAGACCTGAAGAGATCATTTGGTGGTCCGGCATGAAGAAGGATGTTGCGGATTATGTGTCTAGATGTCTAGTATGTCAGCAAGTGAAAGCCGAGCGGCAGCGACCATCCGGCCTTATGCAGAGGATGGATATCCCAGTGTGGAAGTGGGAAGCTGTCACTATGGACTTCGTTTCGGGTTTGCCTCGATCTAGAAGGGGCAATGACTCGATTTGGGGTTGTTGTAGTAGATTCTCGAAGACTGCTCATTCTTGCCTATGAAGAAGAAGCAGTCAGTAGAGAGTTTAGCTAGATTGTATGAGTGGTATCATTAGATTGCATGGTGTCCGAAGTCGATCATTTCGGATCGAGATCCGAGAATTCTACTTCGAGATGTGGAAGGGTCTTCAGGATGCATTAGGTTCGGAGCTTAAGAGAGTTTAGGTAGATTGTATGGTAGTGGTATCATTAGATTGCATGTGTGCCGAAGTCGATCATTTCGGATCGAGATTCGAGATACTTCGAGATTGTGGAAGGGTCTTCAAGATGCGTTAGGTTCGGAGCTTAAGCTCAGTTCGGCGTTTCATCCCCAGACCGATGGCAGTTCCGAGAGGACTATCCAACGCTCGAGGTATGTTGAGAGCGTGTGTTCTAGATTGGAAGGATGATTGGAGCGTCATTTACCTCTTGTGGAGTTCACATACAACAACAGCTTTCATGCTAGTATTGTATGGCTCCATTCGAGGCGTTGTATGGTAGGGCCCTGCAGATCTCCTTTATGTTGGGAGGAGACTGGTGATAGGCAGTGATCGGACCGGAGTTAGTTCAGGAAACTTCGGATAAGATTCAGCTTATCAGGAAGAGACTTGTTGCGGCACAGGATAGGTTAGAAGAGTTATGCCTACAACAGAAGAAGGATTGGAGTTTGAGGTTGGCGATCATGTCTTCTTGAAGATATCGCCTACTCGTGGTGTCGTCAGATTTGGCAGGCATAGCAAGCTAAGCCCTAGATTCATTGGCCATATGAGATTCTCAGAGTTTGGGCAGCATGGCGTATGAGCTAGCTTTACCCCCAGCTTTGGCTAGCATTCACCCTGTATTCCACGTATCTATGCTCAGGAAGTATGTCCGAGATCCGTTCTCATGTGATTAGTCATGAGCCAGTGGAGATCCAGCCAGATCTGTCGTATGTCGAGCAACCAGTAGTTTTCTTGACCAGAAGGTTTAGCATCTCCGAACAAGAGAATTGCGTCGGTGAAAGTCTATGGCGGAACTTCTCACGAGAGGAGGCTACTTGGGAACTTGAGGATGCGATGAAGAAGAAGTATCCCCTTTTGTTTGAGTAGTGTCGTTCTAACTTCGAGGACAAGTTTCTTTAAGGGGGAGAGGGTGTAAGGCCCTCGAATTTCGTCGTTTATTTGATTTGTGTGTGTGTATATTTGTGCTTGTGTATGATATACATATTTACGTCGTATTAATTAGTACAATTACGTGTGCATATGTTATACTAGATGTAAATAATGCATGTATGGAATGGTGATAGTATGGATACAATACCATATACATATTGCATGTATATATGCATGTATGCATGGTTTTCTGCATATTTTAGACTTCTGGGACGAGGCCATCTTGGCGTCAACCCCTAGCCGTTGAGGTTGTGTCAACGTCCAGACATGGACGCCAACACTAATCCTGGCGTCTAACGATATGGACGTATTTCTCTTGGCCTGCATGCGCAGCAGAGCCAGAAATTCCAGAAACAAAAAGCTCAGCCATTGGGGAGCTATCCCCAACGGCTCTGAGAGCTATCTTGTCACCCTGTGAGTGGGAGAGAGGCCTCCCCATTGTCTGAACCCGGATCTGCCTTCTCCCACCCCTCTCTTCACCTTTGCAAGAGAGAACACAAGAGAAAAAAACCCTAGAGGGAGCTTGTGAGAAAACCCCCACTTTGCACCTAAAGATCTAACCCCCTGAAGCTGTATCCGGCCATCTTCCTCGACAAGAAGCTAGCTGGACGGGAAGGAAGACCTCCCCGACATACCCTTGTTGTGGAGATCATCCAGGAGCCCGGAGGGAGATCTTGGAGGACGTTCTGCACCTTCTTGGGACTGCCCAAGGAGGGCTTCACCAGCACCCTAGATCCATTGGAGCAATTTCAAAAAGGCAAGTGACCTAACCATAACGTCCCCGTATGTGTCTAAGTCGATTCTACAATTTTTATGAATCTTCCCTCGAGTCCTAGACCCCCAAATTCACCCCAACTTGAGAGCTCGGGTCTGTGTTTCTGCACAGACCTGCATTGACGGCAAGGTCCCTAGACGCTGAGATTATGCTTGGCGTCCATCGACCATGCCGCTGACACTGAGTCAGCGGCCAGAGACCGCCGCCAAGTTCCTCTGGACAGAACAGTGACCTGTTTGCCCTTCTTAACAACTATTTTCGATATGGTTTTCGTGATGAGATATATGGTACCCCTATACACTATGTATACTGTTAAATGGGTGTGTGGATGAGTGTGATGTGTGGTGGTGGATGTTAGAAAATTGTATTCCTGATTTGTAAGCATGATTTGTTGATAATCTTGCCAATCCATGTTTTATGATTAGGACTATCTGAACGCCTCAGTTTTGTCAGATCATGAAGATTAGTGGATCAGTATATGTATACTCAATTTTTGGTAAATTGTCCATGCTTGCATAAATTGCTAATAATTCGGTTCGGTAAATAAAAAGGGCAGCAAGAAAGATTTGTGGTGATTGATCTACAGTTGTATGATTAGGGTATTTCTGTTTCCCAATCATGCATATAAGTAGTCTCTGTTCAGACAGTAGCTTGCTAAAATTTTGACTGGTGTATAAGTCCATATCAACTTAAATTATGATGGCATGCTAAATAGTGTTTTATTTACTGTAATCCTTTAGCTCAGAAAAATCTGAAAATTGAATGTATGACCTTGAACCCGAAAATAGCATGTGGTTAAAATTCGGTCATTTGGACCAGTATATAAGGAGTTATGTATTTTCCATGTGAATGTAATAATCTATATTGTTATCGTAATGTGGTTAGATATTGTTTAAACCCAACCTGATTAGTGCATTTAATATGTGTGTTAAACTCCTGAAATCTATACTGCCCTGTTAGGAAAAAAACAGAGAGATATGCATGTGAGTGAGAAAGTGAATGAGATGAAAAGTGATATGTGTAAACCATGTGTAAAATCGGTAAAATGTGTAAATGTGTAAACTGTGCCAATGTGACACTGCTTCCGTAGAGGGTAGTGGAACTGTATCAGGGAAAAGTCCCCCTGAGAAAGTTCAATGTGTAAGTGACCTAAGGGCATTAGGGGGAAATCTTGGAGGTGGACAAGTACCACTGGTTAGGGTGGAGACTTGTTTCTCCCGGTCTGCGCATCCAAGAGTCGCCATTGGAATGCCTAGATGGCGTCTATGTGTAATGTGATGGGTATGTCCTTCTTTGGTGGTTTGGACTATGTGTCACGGCACCTAAAATGTGTAATGTGTATGTGTTTGTTCATGTGTAAATGTGTAAGTGAACAATGTGAATGTGTATGTGCAAAGTGCAACCATGTGAAAGAGGAAACTTGTGTAAAGAAAATGTGAAATTCTATGTGAGAATATGACATTGAAATCCATGTGAGACAAATCTGAAACCATGTGAAATCAGTAATTTCATGTTGTTATCATCATGTTTATATGTGCAAAAATGTGTAGAATCCATGTTAGGGATAATTGATGAGCACGTGTACAAAATAACATGATTTGTTGTGCACATGGTATGTTTTAAACAACATTGTAGCTCTCATGTGTAGGTTTACAGCCATTAAACCATGTGAAACCAGCAACTTAAAGCATGTGAAAATGTCTATGTATGTGTTTAAAAACATATAAGATCCATGCTAGTTGTGTTTTCCTTTCATATATGCACAGTGTTCATGTTGGTAGCTCTCATGTCTTGGTCCTTTAAAGGCAAAATTTCACGAGTAAATTGAATAGAGAGCATGTGATAGGTAAGTTTTATTCTTAGAAATCTGAAAGCATGATCCATGTATATATTTGTAAAACTTTCATGATAGGTTGAAACTTTCAAATGTCTAGCATGCCATGTGTTGAAAATTGTGAATGTGCATGTAGAAACCGCTATGATTATACGTGTATGTTGTGAGTAGTGTTCTTGCTGAGTCTTTAGACTCACTCCTTGCTTCGGCGTACACAGGTGTATTGGTGACGTGGCACCGTTGGAGGAGACAGTGGAGACGGACTCCGAGCGCGGAGATTATCTTTGGAGTTTCTTTGTGACTTGTGCATTTCATAGTATGTAATTTGAACGTTGTATACTAGATTATCATGAAAAGGTTTAATGTGGATGATGAATGAATGAAGACAGTTGTCTGTTACTTCGCTACTCTGTAGTATATTCGCGTGTATCTCAGCTGTTTGTACGTTTGGGTAAATGTCCCACTGTGAGGACTCTCGCTTTACCGAGGTGGGTTGGTATAACCGTACCGGTATAATGAGGGCCGTCACAGGGCCTTTGATATCATTGGACCTCTTGGTGATCCTAATGCTCAAATCAAACAAAAATCATTCATCCTCATTGCAAAAATCAAAGGTTTGATAGTGTGCCGGTTCATCATGATGAACATCATCTCGCAATTTGGAGTGCCAAGTGGCATCGTCACTAACATTGGACCTCAGTTCATATCTGAAGGGCTTCAAGACTTGTGCAATAAATTCAACATTTCTCTGCATCATTCGTCTCTGTACTATCCATAGGGAAACGATCAATCCGAAGCCACAAACAAAACACATTTGAAATTTAAAAAATAAAACTTGTGAGTCTCATAAATTTGTTGATTGGCCTGAGAAATTGATTGAGGCTCTATGGGCCTACCGTACCTCCATCCGCACGCCCATAGGGCAAACTCCCTTTTCACTCACTTATGGGATGGAGGCGATATGTCCATATGAGATACTCATTCCTTCGCTAAGGGTACACCTAGACAAAGAACTTAATCTCGATGAACGTCGAGAGGCGTAGCTTACACAGTTGGAACTCGTAGACGAACGGCATCTGGCTGCGGCCGATCTTGTGCTTTCATATCAAAATAGATTCTCAAGATCTTTTCAAAAGAAAGTGATTGAACGCAAATTTCAAGAAGGAGACATGGTTTTGAAGTGAATTTTCATAAAACCTGGAGGTCCTAGATCCAAATTGCAAGCTAATTGGGAAGGTTCATACGTCATCAAGAAAGTGTACCCTGGGAACACTTATAGGCTAGTGAATGCCAATGGTAAGGAGCTCTCTCACCCATGGAATGGTTTGTATCTGAAAAGATTCTACCCTTAATAAATGATTTTCTATAGCGGCGCTACCTTGCAAAAGAGTACCAGTAGTCTTGGGTCTCATATCCTTTTTATGGTTGTCAAATAACACCTAGGTCCAGCCAACAACCACAACACGGTGACCCACGGTCGATTCCTCTTAAACAAAGGTGTTCCTGCTTAGCCCTCGTATAGGGAAAGTGAAGGTCTATTCTTCTCTTATTCAGACAAGGTATAGGGGCAAAAGGATTGCTGACTTGTAGATGAAGTAGGGGGTAGATCATGTGTGAATGAACTCTCAAATAGAGATGGTCAAATTCAAATTTTCAAAAGAAATGACAAAAATATAGAAAAGGAAATAAGTCAAAATAAAAGATAGGCACATGACAAAGAGTGGCAAAGTCCCTACGGGATAAAAATGAGCCTGGTCATACGCATGCCCCAAACAAAAATCAATGACCACAAAGTCTCTGGACAACAGACGAAATCCACATGAGATACCCCTAACAAGTCAAACAAATTGGCATCCCGAGCACCGACTCTAAGTCTTACCACCCGTATGTCTTCCTATCCCTGCTAATGACCATAACACTCCCACACTGGTCTGTGTAGGAACACTAATGACTAGGGGCAATCGGTCGTGGGGAGGCTAGGAACAAATGCACACTGCACCTAGGGGATATCTGACAACAAGAGATGGAAAATGAGGTTCATAACTAATTGCTCAAATGCAAAGTGTGCCGCTAGAGAAAACCCCAAAATCCAAAAAAGTGAGAACCCCAAAATCCAAAAAAAATGAGAAAACCCCAAAATCCAAAAAAATAGAGAACCCCAAGATAAAAAAATAGAAAATCCAAAATCCAAAAAAACAAGAAAACCCCCAAAAATCCAAAAAAACAAATAGGTGTACATATCATTTTTTAGCATGCATTGTCACTTTCTTTTTTATCGCCTATTTAATAAGGCTCACCCCTTGATTATCATGAAGTTAAAGTCATTCCTCGCTTAATGCAAGGGGCTGAGCCAAAGAGCGGATCTATCTTGTTTTGCTAAGTGTGCAGGGATAGAACATTTTGAGTTGTATAACCATGTACTCAGTTCTCTCTCTCGCAGATCTTATTTCTCACTCGTGTCAATCATAAATCATTCAAACATTCACAAACATTGGCACAAAAGTAAAAGATCCACTAGCTATAAACATCATGTACAAGATAAAAGGGGGAGGTGGCTCACAAACTCCTCACAGTCCACCACCACTCTCCCCAGATCCCTCCTGCCTCTCAGGTGGTGGGGGTGGCATATCACCACACCCCACCAGCAACCCGGTGCTCGTCTCGCTTGCCCGGCGCTGTAATCACGGGGATTGTGCGACCCCCAAAAACACGCAAATATGTATTCAATATAGAAGCATGGAAAGAGGATGTGATCGCAACCTAACTTGTTGCCTAATGATGAAAATAGTATGGGCTAACTAAGCTAGGAAAAGGAAAAGACAATGAGAGGACTTACTGATATCGCGACGTGGAACCACGTCACGATGGGCTGAAGTCGCGTCAACCTTATAGGGCGCGTCTCGACTGTCACGTCGCCCTTGTCCATCGTGTTCTCTACAGTGCGGGAGAAAAGGACCTTCCCATCCTCCGGTCGGCCAAAGGACAAGAGCTCCTCGTGAAACTTCGCTTGGGTGCCTACCAAAACAATGAAAGAAACCCTGTTAGAACGAGTTAATCATAGTATCCATTCAAAAATGAAAGAGAAGGAGGGAGCATGGGGGGAACGAACTGGGATTTTGTTAAACCTCTAGGGTGATGGGAAAACGTGGGAAAGGAAGGAAATGCAACCAATCTAGAAAATGGAATAGCAAAATGCATGAAGAAAGGAGAAAAAGGGGGAAGAGAGAAAGAGCCCCATGTGGGGCGACTCCCTGGCATGGTATGCGTCGTTAGCTCGTGCAAAATCCTCTAGATGGAGTAGGAATCGCCCTCCTCACGTTCCCAGCCTTGTCGATGAGCAAAATGGCATGACTTGAGGTGGAATAGGTGAGGAAATGAGAGAGGAGGAAGGGCTGCGGGCTAAGTCCAGATCACAGAAAATTTCGGTAGCCCTTCGGGGTAAAAAATGGGGCTCTCTTCACTCTGAAGGAGGTGGCCTTGCTATATAGATTTAGAGAGAGAAAATCCCATCTTAAGATGATAAATACCGACATAAAGGATAAAGGCCATTAAAATTCATGGGTGAAGAGTCCAAAGGGGTCTCCAAAGAGTCTCACAACCCCAAATTGCGGCCATGGGGGCTGGGAGGCTGCATGGGATAGAGATAAGGCCACGGGAGGATAAAGTGGAGGTGGTTGCGGAAACTGTTGCCGCGGCTGTAGTCGCGACATATCGCAGGGGCGCGACCTGGAGGAACGCGACGGTTGAAGGCGTCACAACCGGGAAGCCACGTGCATGGATATGCATGGGCTATCGCGACGGCCAAAGGTGGCGCGACAAGATGAACATGTCGCCACGATATGCCGCATTAATGAAAATCGATTATCCTCAATAAATGGCCAATCAAATGGGAGAATGATTGGAAATTAAGGCACAAGGACTCTTTTAAAAGGATAATGGATGGGATTAAATGAAATTGGACTTCTTAATGGGCTCAAGGCAAGGATAATAGTGGGCTCAAGGTGAGTGACCAACTAGGGGCTCACTAAGATGACAAGAAATGTGGTTCAACTCATAGGCTAGAAACGGGTGTCTACAGATTGCCCCTCCTTGGCTTCCACTTTGCAAGGGAGCGTAGCGGGAGTGTAGCGGAGGTGTCATGAAGTGACGGCGAAGCAGAGATGATGCAGAGTAGAATAAAAAGTGGGGAGTTAAGGTAAAGAGACACCTAATCTAACCAACAAGCAATTGGAATCATCGTGAAAGCCCTGAGTTAGTTGCTTGAGTAGAATGCAAAGAAAAGCACGAGTCTAGACGAGAAGGAGGAAGACAAGGATGATCAACCCCTCGATTGAGAGGTACCCTAGCCGATTGGCATGCAGGTTTCATTTTGGAGGGACATGTGCGTGCCAGGCAGGTAACTCATGACTCTATCCTGGGAGCAGTTCGCAACCAAAACAGATCAAAGGGACATGACGAAAATTGGATAGAGAATCCAAACAGGGAAATTCTTGATAGACTGGCAAGAACAACTCACTCGGAGGTAGACCTTCCGATTCAGAGTGGAATGGGATTTCTTGTTTGAATATGAAGGATGGTTGGGCGCTCAACAAGGGCTCACCATTAGCCAGGGATAAGACGTGAAAGCTCAAAGTCCTATATGATGTATGCTGGGTTAAAGGAAAAGAAATCATAAAAACAAATGCAAAGAAAAAAAATAGAAAATATATCAAGGATAATATTACTAAACCAGACCAGAATGGGTCAAGAGACTACCTGCAACCGCAGTGCAGGCCTGAATCCGTCGTTCCCAGACCTACCTGACTTAGCGGCCTATCCAACGATTAACAATGTGCACCTAGATTATCACTGTTTTTGGTAAAGAGGAACTCAAAACCCAGAACACATTGAGAATAGCCAGTCCTTGAAATGATATAATAAGTAGAATACCATATAGTAATGTGAGGGAATAGGTATAGAAATACTTACCTAACTTACCTGTGAAGACCAATTTTTTTTAATTTACTGATTTTTAATTTTTTGTGATTTTATGGAAATAATCAAAGCAAACAACACAACACGACATATATATACATCACCTCCCAAGTAAAGCATAAGCAAATCACGCATGGGCACAACAAAGCCACACTGGGTATGTACGCGACGCACCCAGGGGTCGCCACATAGCCACGACGGCGCGCTAGGTCACGACCTGAACGCGGCGTATCGTGGCGTCGCATCTTCAGTCGCGGGATAAATACGGAAAAACTCATCTTTATCCTAACCTATCTCTATCTAGACCTCTATTAGGACTCTTAAACCTACCCTATTGTGACTCTAACACCCAGAGACGGGATTAGGATGACCCCCTACCCTAGAGCTCTATAAATAGGGCTATAGGGGGCTCAAAAAAATGCAATTCTCTATCTCTCTCCCTCTCTTGCTCAATTTTCTCTCTCTTCAGCCATGAAGAGGTCTTTTTCTACTTTCCAGGATGACATCCCACCCTATGTCGGACTAAGGGCGGCCCGGGGGTCCCACGTCGCGCTCCAGCGCATCTCCTCCGTGCTTGGGCACATATGCACATGCCCAAAGCTCCAAGTAAGCAGCTTTCTCTCTCTAGTTCTTCTTTCTCTCTCTTCAATTTCTTCTTCTCTTTTTTTTTTCTCTTCTGCTGCTTGTGCCAACTCTCTTCCCCTCTTTTCTGCCATTCTAGAACCTCCCGTGCCACAGGAGATTCTCCAAAGTGCCCTGGTTAGCCCCCATGATCGACTTGCTTCTTTTTGCATCCACCCATCACCTGCGGGAGTGGGGACTATCCAGTGTCCTTGTTCTGGCCAAGCAATACCACAAAATTGTGCACGTATGGGATAGCATTACGGCATTGGCGGAACTGTGGCATCCTTAGACTCACACATTCATCTTCCCTGGGTTTGAGGCGACTATTATGCTGGAAGAGTTGGAGCTAATGCTAGGTCTGCCAAAGTACAAGAAAGGCGAGGAGCAGGCCCTTTCTTACACAGTGACACCAATCAATGCCTGGAGCATACTTGGAGAAATCACCACCATGAAGACTGATCTGGACATTCCATGACTAACAGTGCATAATTGACTCCATCTCAGAAGGTATGAGAGCATTGGTCATGTTGTTCTTGGCTATCTTTATGCCGGACTCTCCTCTATAGCTATCGGAGGCCCCTTCTACGGCTCTATCATCGCCCTCGAGCTCTGGATAGGCATGCACATTCAATTCCAGGCGATGGACACCATCTCCACCGAGTGCAAGACCATGCTACACCATCCCCTGGCTTTTGTAGGAGCGCCTCTCTACATGACTACACAGGCTTGGTGCAAGACAGCGCAAGTGAAGGGGTTGCAGCGCTGGCACGACTACTTCATGACTATAATTGTGGCGGAATTTGACATGCGCTCGCGCTTCCTCCACAACCAGATGATCCACTTACCACAGTGCCCCGGGATGGCATTACGACTCCTTGGCAATGAAGCATTGGTCCATTACAACCTGGACCATTTCTACCTTCAGTGCGGGGCAGCACGCACGGTGCTTCCCATGCTCTCACACTATCCAGCCATTCAGATACGAAAGATGGGCGATGATCAGGATGAACGGGATGTGCGGAGAGCCATCGTCCACTGGGAGGGATGTGCTATGAGTCTTCTACAGGCAGAGGTGGTGGAAGATGAAGATGTGATTCGGGAGTACCTCGAGGCACTGAAGGAGATCCGCCCAGCAGCACCGGTAGCTTAAGAGTGATTAGATTGATGTAGGCATGATATTAGGTGGTAATTAGGGCAGAAGAGTGCATTTGATTGATTGTAGGGTAGATTAGACAATGTAATTGATGAATTGAATGAATAAAAAATCAGATTTTACCCTGTTTGCGCAATGCTCTGTTGATGACGCGATGAGAAAGGATGTCGCCTTCATGTCGCGACTATGCGGTGGGTCGCGACAGTGTAGCGGCCTACCAGGATGACGCAACCAGTACGCGTCACGCCGCTGTGTCGTGTCTCTAACTGAGGATCTAAAATGCCGAAAGCCCTCTTCTCCCTCTCCTTCGCACTTTCAAACTTCAAATAACCGGCGATTTTTCCTTCCCCCCGGCTATCTCCCCTTCTTGCTCCCCTACTCACCCTCTTCCCACTATTTTTTTTCCCACTCTTTCTTCTTTGGCGATGGAAGGCGGGAACGGCGGCGATGGTGGTGGTGGTGGCTCGCCGAGAGATGGACGGAGGAAACGGCCCATGAGGAGGGGACCTTCTTCCCAGAGGCGTGAAGAAGCTGCCCTGGTGGAGGAGATTGTAGTAGACATGGAGATGGAGGAGGAGGAGAACCCGGCGGCTGACATGGAGGCAGTGAGGAAGGCACGTGAAGATCCCTTGAAAATGGTAAGTTAATCGAACCTAAAGCCTTGAATGGGTGTGTGGGAAAGGATGAGCAGGCCCCTAGAGGGCGGATGTAGGGCGAAATGCACAGAGAAAACAGCCCCGGACAAAGGGAACTCTGGTCGGTCTGTGCCTGAAAACGTGACGGGTCGACCTGCCGCGACACTAGGTGTCGCGACAGGTCAACAGGGCGCGACCTTATCGCAGCGGGAAAAGGCTGTTGTGACATGGTCACGGTCCAGTAGAGGGGCGTGACCAGGTCGCGACACATCAGGGTGTCGCGACGGGGTCGCGACCTGCTAGACTGTCACGACCTCAACCGAGAGACCAAACCTACGAGTGCTTGAACTAATTTCTTGCTGACTTGTGTTTGCAGGGGGAAATGAGGGCCCGGGTCTCCTGGCTCCTAGTGTTGGCCATCTACTTAGCCTTCCCGGCCTTCCAGAGAGAGAGGTTGGAGGGCATCGGTTTCGAGGAGGTCCTGAGGATGGACAAGATGAGGGCGGATCCCGCTCTCACCCAGGCCCTGCACAGCAGGTGGGATGTGGAGGCGACTGCCTTCGTATTCCCATGGGGTCATATGATCCCTAGCCTGGAGGACGTGAGCCAGATCATGGGGTTGATGGTGTACGGGCAACCTTTGAGTGGGTTCACGTACCTCTGCTACCGGGAGTTAGCCCACCGACTGCTAGGAATGACAGTAGGGCAGAGGTCTTCCCTTCTTTCTAAGGTCGAGTTGAAGGAGAGCATGGGACTCTATGAGACGGGGAAGAAGGTGGGAGAGACGGTGGACGGGCAGTTGCAGAGATTGACCTGGGGGTGTCAGGCGGTGCTAGCAGAGGAGCCAGGGGCAGAGGCAGACCTGAACTTTCGTCGCTTTCTCATCCTCTTCTTGGGCAGACTCCTGTTTGCTACGAGAGGCAATGCAGTCCACTGCCGGTTTCTACCTCTCTTGGAGGACCTGGATGAGGTAGGTGACTACGCGTGGGGAGCCGCGTTTCTAGCGCACCAGTTCGACAGCTTGGGCGCTTCCGAGCGACAGACATCCATGAGCGGCTTCTTTCCCTTTCTTCAGGTACTCTTCTTTCCTCTTACTCCTTCACTTACTGCACTTGCTATGAATTGAGATCTGACTGCCTTCACACTTTCACAGATCTGGGCCTACCTTCACCTCCCTACCCTAAGGAGGGGGATCCTGGAGCGACCGGGCCTTGTGCCCATTGCTCGACGCTGGGACTCACGTCGCGACACGCACACCTTGAGTGACTAGCTGGCATCCCTCCAGGACACAATCGACACCTACCCTCAGCTAGATGTAAGTGATCTAACCCTTTATTCTAAGTTCAATGATTTAAATTAATTGCTTGGCAACTAATAAGGTGTGCATTGATGTGTAGGTGGTGTGGCAGCCATACCTAGAGGAGGGTGATGAGGAACAACCTTGGTTGGTGTAGGCCCGCCCCTACTTCGGTAGGTCAATGTGGGTGCATGCACTCAACCTCGTGCTACCTCTTCACCTGCAGCTGACCCAGAGGTCACTCGGCCTCCATCAGAGTGCAGTGGAGTTCCCCAGCCGAGACTGGACCCCTAGGCCTGGTCGGAGCTTCCTGGGACTCCACGACACCACGGACAGGCGCGTGCGGGCCCGAGAGCAGATTACGGACTGGGAGCACCGTGGCAAGCGAGTGCGATCAGAGACCGTGTCTGATGACGCGTACTTATAAGCATTTGCCTTAAAGTACGGGGAAGGGTTTACAAGGGAACGAGGCGACAGGTAAACTTCTAAGCTGAGACCTTATGAATTGTTTTACTGAATTGAGCTGACAAATCTTGATGAATTACAGATAGATGCAGCCAGGGAAATTGCCTCGCTTCGGGCCCTGCTGCACTCAGCTGTGCAGGATTGGGAGGTCGCCCAGAGGGAGGTCGAGCAGTTGGTAAGTACCTACTCAGACTTCAGCACCTTACCAAATTCCTTAGCTGATTTGAGAAACTAACATGTGTTGCATGTGCAGCGGAGGGAGCTAGACCGAGTGAGGAGAGCAGCAGCGGCTGGTGCTTCCTCCTCTAGAGCAGCGGAGGGCTCCCAGTCGGATCTAGAGGATCGACTGGCAGCTGCGGTGAGGAGGGCTGAGGAGGCGCGGGCGGAGCTGACTGAGAGGGTAAGCAACACATATATTGATTAAAAGTTATTTACACTTACAATTGGCACTGACTTGGGTTTTCATGCAGGAGGCGGAGCTGAGGACTGCCACAGACCGTGTGACCCAGCTGCAGGGGCAGGTCGACACCGTGATAGGAGAGAGAGATCAGTTGTGCATCCGGGTAGAGGCAGCTGAATCTCGGGTAGTAGAGGTGGCGAGGGAGCTAGTGACACTGCGGGTGTAGGGGTCGTCGGTGGACTAGATGGAGATGACGAGGCTGCGTACCAAGGTGGCGGCACAGCAGATCAGGATTGATGAGCTCCGGGGTCTAGTGACGACCCTGGGTCAGGCTGCTCAGAGTAGGAGCAGGAGCGGGGCGAGCGGTGGCTCTGTAGGACAGTACTTAGCGGGTTCCTCCAGTCGTAGGAGGAACGAGGAGGAGGAGAGACGCCGCCGGGGTGAGGTGAGCGCCCAGAGTGGTAGGGGTGGTGGAAAAATGCCAACCCCACTAGACAGACAGGAGGGATCTGGGGAGAGTGGTGGTGGACAGTGAGGAGATTGTGAGCCACCTCCCCTTTATCTTTGTACAGACTACTTATCTCTTAATGGATCTTTTATTTTATGTCAATATTTATGGAAATGAATGAACTGCAATTGACACGAGTGTGAGATGAGATCCGAATAAGAGAGAGGAAGAGAATATCCTGAGTACATCGAGTACATCGTTGTGCGCGCATTCCAAAAAATTCCCTATCCCTGCAAACTTAGAAAAACAAGTTAGATCTACTATTTGGCTCAGCTTCTTGCGCTGAGTAAAATGATTTCAACTTTGTAATTGTCAAGGAGCTGAGCCTTATTCAAATAGGCGATAAATAAATGAAAATAATGCATGTAAAATGAAAGCGATATGTACACACCAATTTTTTAGATTTTTTGAAATTTTCTAAATTTTTTGGATTTTGAGATTTTCTATTTTTTTTATTTTGAAATTTTCCGATTTTTTTTTGTATTTTGGAGTTTTCTGATATTTTTTATTTTGGAATTTTCTGATTTTTTTTATTTTGAAATTTTCTGATTTTTTTTTGGATTTTGTAATTTTTTCTGTTTTTTGGATTTTGGATATTTTTTTTGAATTTTTTGAATTTTTTTAGATTTTTTTGGGGTTTTCTGATAACGACATATTCTGCATTTGAGTGATTGACTACAAATCTCATTCCTATCTTATGCTTGTCAACTATCCCCTAAGCATAGTGCACATTTGCTTTGGCCCTAAAGGCCACTTGCCTCTAGTCGCTGATGTTCAAACATAGACCAGGTGCGGGGTTCTCCAGTCATTAGCGGGGACAGGATGACTTAAAGGAGACAAGACTTGGCCTTGGTGCTTGGGAGACTTGCTTGTAGGACTTGCAAGGTGTATCTCATATGGAATCCATCTGTTGTCCAGAGACTTTGTGGTCATTATCTTGTCTGGGGCATGCGTACGACCGGGCTCAAGGGCGTCCCGTGGGGAACTGTACTGCCACTCTTTGACATGCCCCTATTTTCAAATTTTCTGCTTCATATTCTTATCATTTTTCTCTTTACTCTTCTTTTCTTTCTTCCTTTTGAACAGATCGTCTCTCTTTGAGACTTCATACATATGAGCCACACCTTGCAAAGTCCTCAAGTTAGTGTCCTTCTGCCCCTAGACCTTGTTCGAGCAAGAGGAGAATTGCCCTTCGCACCCCATACTAGGGCTAGGCAAGAACACCACCAACTAAAGACAAATTAGCCCTGTGGTGCCGTGTTGTGTGTGTGACTGAGCACAAGGGTCATTTGACAACAAATGAAAGGGAGTAAGACACATAGCTACTAACATTCTTTTGCAAAACGATGTCGTTATTGAAAACCTTTTATTAAGGGTAGAATATTTTAAGATACAGCCCATTCCACGGGTGAGAGATCTCCTCACCATCAACATTGACTATCCTATATGCATTCCCAGGGTACACTTCCTTAACAACGTATGGCCCTTCCCAGTTTTCTTGTAATTTTGACCTAGGACCTCCAGGTTTTATGAAAATTCGCTTCAAAACCATGTCTCCTTCTTGGAATTTACGTTCAATCACTTTCTTTTGAAAATATCTTGAGAGTTTATTTTGATAAGAAAGCACATGATCGGCTGCGGCTAAATGCCGTTCGTCTAGGAGTTCCAGCTGTGTAAGTAACGCCTCTCGACATTCGTCGGGATTAAGTTCTTTGTCTAGCTGAACTCTTAGCGAAGAAATAAGGATCTCATGTGCACAAACCGCCTCCATCCCATAAGTAAGTGAAAAGGGAGTTTGCCCAGTGGGCATGCGGATAGAGGTACGATAGGCCCACAGAGCCTCAATTAGTTTTTCAGTCCAATCAGCGAACTTCTGAGACTCTCAAGTTTTCTTTAAAATTTTCAAAATCGTTTTGTTTGTGGCTTCGGCTTGGCCGTTGCCCTTCGGATAGTACGGAGATGAGTGATGCAAGGAAATATTGAATTTCTTACATAGGTCTTGAAGCTCTTGTGAGATGAACTGGGGTCCATTATTGGTGATGAAGCCACTTGGCACTCCGAACCGTGAGATGATATTCCTCATGATGAACCTGCACACAGTCGAGCCTTTGATTTCTGCAAATGCCTCTGCTTTGGCCCACTTGGTGAAGTACTCAGTAGAAGTAAGGATGAAAGATTTTTGTTTTACGTGAGCATTAGGATGACCAAGAGGCCCGATGATATCAAAAGCCCACATGGAGAATGGCCGAGGAGAAAATAGCGGATGCAAAGAAGAGGATGGAGCATGGATTTTATCAGCATGGAGCTGGCACTTGACACACCTACGGACGTAGATGGCATAGTCTTCTTCTAAGGTTGGCCAGTAATAGCCCCATCTAAGAATCTTCTTAGCCAACATTTGGCTATTCACATGCCCTCCACATTCACTAGAGTGGGCTCCTTCCACTACCTTCCAGGCTTCTTCATCCGACAAACATCTGAGGAGCATTACATTTAGAGCGCGCCTATACAGCACTTCTCCAACAATGGTATATCTTAACGTTGCTCTACGGATGGCTCTTCTATCCTCTGCTTCTGCTTCTTTTGGGAAGGTACCGTCTCTGCAATACAACTCAATCTCATGGTACCATGGCCTTTCTTCTACCATCATTTCTCCTAGTTCCACAAGCAATACTTCCTTTGCTTCTCTTCTCTCTGCCTTCAAGATTAAAGAGCTCCTAAGGTTATTGAACCAAGGGTCCTGAGTGGAGGGAGCTTCTAACCTTTAGACCGTGATTGTCTCAGCATTGCGGCTGAGAGGGAAAGAGAGAGATGAGGCCAGGGATGCAAGGGCATCGGCCAAGATATTCTGAGAGCGAGTAGTGTGAATGTAGATGAGTTTGTGGAATTTCTTGGCTAGGAGTGTGACAAATCTTGATAAGGCTTGAGCTTGGGGTCACAAGTACGGTAGGTAGAAATGACCTACCGAAGAACGAGTTGAGAGTCTCCTGTGATCTTGAGATGGTGCGCGCCTAAAAGATATGCAAGCTGAAGACCGGCTAGGAGAGCCTCATACTCGGAGACATTATTGGTGGTAGGGAACTGGAGTTGATATGCAAGTGGAATGGTGATCCCTTCTAGGGTGAGCAAGATAGCACCTATGCCCCGTCCCCTAGAATTGAGAGCCCCATCAAAGTCGAGCGACCAGAAGGGATCGCGAGAGATGAGTGACAGGTTTTCATCAGGGAAATCCTCTTGAACCGTGTCACTGTGAGGAAGAGGAAGGTGAGCAAGGTGCTCAGCAATGGCATACCCTTTAATAGCCTTCTAGACTACAAAGGTGATATCGAATTGAGACAAGAAGCTTTGCCAACGCGTCAATCTGTCGGCGAGGACTGGCTGCTCCAAGAGATACCTAATAGGATCCATTCTAGAAATCAAACTCACCCTATGGGCTAGGAAATAGTGCTTCAATTTCTGCACTACCCACACTAGCGCTGCACATGTCTTTTCCATTGTGGTGAGTTTGAGCTCAGAAGGATTGAAGAGCCTAGATAGGTAATAGACTGCCCTTTCTTTTCCAGACTCATCATGTTCCGCAAGGACAGCTCCTAGGGAGTCCTCAATTGTAGATAGATATAGGATTAAGGGTTTCCCAGGGACAGACGCCTGCAGCACGGGCAGATTCATGAGATAACTCTTGAGTTCATCGAAGGCTTCTTGGCACTTAGCATTCCATTCAAATTTGGCCCCTCCTTTCAACAGTTTATAGAAAGGCCGACATCTTTGGGAGTGCTGAGATATAAATCTCCTTATGAACTGTAATCGACCAATCAAACCTCGAAGCTCAGATATATTCTTAGGAGGAGGCATCTCATTGATTGCCTTGGCCTTGTGTGGGTCTATTTGAATCCCCCGTTTGCTGACTATAAAACCTAGCAATTTGCCTGATGAAACCCCAAACACACATTTTTTCGGATTCATTTTTAATTGATATTCTTGCGCGCGGTGAAACACTTTGGCCAGCACGGAGGAGTGCTCTCTTCGACTCCGAGACTTCACCACAATATCGTCAACGTACACTTCAACATCTATATGAATCATATCATGGAAGATAGCTAACATTGTGCTTTGATAAGTGGCGCTGGCATTTTTCAATCCAAACAACATGACCACATAGCAATAAATTCTCCAGGGCGTGGTGAAGGAGGTTTTCTCTTGGTCCTCCGGGGCTAGACGGATTTGATTATATCCTGAGTACCCATCCATGAATGATAGAGTTTCATATCCAGCGGTGTTATCAACCAACACATCCAAATGAGGTAAAGGGAAATCATCTTTTGGACATGCCTTGTTCAAGTCCCTGAAGTCAATGCAAATTCGCACTCTTCCATCCTTCTTCATTACTGGGACTATGTTTGCCACCCACAACGGATAGAGGACTACACGAATGAACTTGGTTTTGTGTAGCTTATCAATTTCCTCTTTCGTTTTCAAAGCAATGTGGGGGAGGAAACGCCTCAATTTTTGCTTAACGGCAACTGCCCCTGGCTTCAAAATTAACCTATGTTCCACCAATTCGGGGTCAATGCCGGGCATGTCATCGTACGACCAGGCAAAAGAATCTTTGAACTCCCTTAGCATTTCTATGAGCATCTTTACTTCCTCGGGAGGGAGACTGGAAGCTATGTTCAAGTGCCTGGGGTCTTCTTCTGTTCCAACATTTACCTCTTCGGTGGGCTCGTCCACTGCCGATGTGGGTTCATCGAATCTTCGCATACCACTCGCATACATCTCGGCAGCGTCCTCTATTTCACCATCTTCTTCATCGCTGGGTCTTCGTCAGTTAGGATTTCATATACTCCAAATCCGTCATCTAGCCCTTCCTCTTCGCACTGAGCTTCTATGTTGAAAACAACTGCTTTTTGGGCAAACTCTTCAACAACTAGGAGAGAGCCACACCTTTGCGCTAGATCTAACAAATACCTACGGGGTATGCCACTACCCTTGCTCTTTCTAGTCGGGGACGGGGACTTACTAGATTCTACCCTTGAAACTAACCTAGGGCTGATATTTACAGGAGGCTCTGGAGGAGTGTCCAGAGGTTTATTGAATGGGAGAGAGACATGTGTGGTAGGGCCGCACAGATCCTCCGATGGGACTGGAGGCAAGGACAGACCACCCGAGCTCAGGGTGTCTGTAGAGGAGTTGGGGTGTTGGGGAGCAGAAGGTCCCTCACCCAGATCGCCCAGCGTGACCATGGTGGTCAGGTGAGCGAGGATCACAGTTTGCATGCAGAAGGAGGAAGGAGAGGCGGGGATTGCCGCCGAGGAGGAAGGAAAGCCGGAGTGACAGGGATCGCCGTCGAGAGCAAGGAAATGCAGGGACGGGGATTGCCGTCCAAGTGTTGGGAGAAAGGAGTGACGAGGATCGCCGTCGGGAGCTGGGATTGTAGCGGAGTGACGAGGATCACCATAGGGAGTGGGGATTGCAGCGAAGTGATGGGGATTGCAGTGGAGTGATGGGGATTGTCATCGAGAGCGGGGATTGTAGTGGAAGTAAAAGCGGGAGATTGGTGCTTGAAAAGGGAAAAGATGGGGATCGCCGCCTGGAGGAGAGAGGAGGAAAGGGAGGACGGGGATCGCCATCAAAATGATGCAACAGAGGGAATGAAAGCATTTTTTTGTTTTTTTTTTGAATTAAACATACTAGACTAAAACAAAAAAGAAATATCTATCCTATAGGAAAAGGCATCGGGAGATGGACAGAATCGAGACATCGAAAGAAATGGTGAAAGAAGAGGAAGAGGTGGTCAACTCTTCGAGAGCGTCGGGGGAGAATTGGAGGATGAGAGGAGGAGGAGAAGGGATGAAGGCGAAATTATAAACAAGGATGAAAGACACAAAATGACTATAAGGTCGGGAACACCCTGGCCAGAACTCCTTTGTTGGGTTGATGGGGTTTATGACTTCAAAATCTTCACCAGGTCCAAGCAACTGTCACTTGGTGGTGATTGCTGATATTGACTGTTCCATTGCTGGAGAGTATGAAATGTTGTCCTCACTGAATAACTGACTGACTACCGAGACAAGGTCTTCGAGCTCTTATTCTTCTGCTTCTACTATTGGGGACTGTACGGTGTTGTCCTCCTTGAACAGAAAACTAATGGCTGAGATTATGTCTTCCAGACCTAGTTCTTCTGCCGCTGTTTCTTCAGGCCTCCTCTTTTTGCTGGGCCTCTAGAAGTTGATATGGGGACAATGGCGCTTCTGTCATGATAGTGTTGTAGCCTGGCTATATGGGCCCTCTAACAAAATGATCATAAAGTGTCCAAGTGAGAGGGTCTTGGTCTGACTTTGGTGTAGCTGAATATGTCGCCCATGGTTTGAGCCCTTCTTGGTATCCAAGACCCCTCTTTGTGAATTTCTTAGGGTCATTGATGATCTGAGTCCTCCCTTGAAGGTGGGCACCCAGACCCTTTCCCGGCTGATACCCAATTCTGACCATGATATTCCAGCCCTTGGTATTCGAGAGTGTGCCCTTCTTGACAGCTGCCACTGATGGAGATATGATCTGGCGGCTGCTGAAAAATGTGTAAGCCCAAAGAAAGTTCACATCAAGGACTGAGATAATGGGCTTGTAGGATGGCCAGACTGATGGCAATACTCTCTCGATGGCCTCCACTCTGTGAGAAGTTGCTGCACTTTTAACTTTGACTATACAACCCTGGAATGAAAATTTCAAGCATTGATGAGCTGTAGAGGGGATTGCCCCTAACGCCTCAATCCATGGGCGACCCAGAATAGCTTTGTAGGTTGGATCAATGTCAAGCACATAGAAATCCACTGTCAAGACAAGTGGGCCCAATTCTGCTTGTAAAGAAATGATGCCATGGCAGGCCCGCCGAGAATTGCCATAGGCCGCTATGGTTGTGGGAGTGGGCTGCAAGCGGCGCTCAGAGATGTTGTAGGATCTCAAGGTACTTAGCGAGCACACGTTTATAGAAGCTCTGGTATCAATCAATGCGGCATCAACGACCACTTTGTTTATGGTCAGGGTGACACATAAAGGCATTCTCCTGGCCTCTGGAGGAGCCAGCTCACCGTCTGTGAAAGTAATGGTTGGCCCCTTGTTTATAATGGAAAGAACAGATGGAAGGTTGTCCGGGTTCATATCTTCACTTACCATGACCCTTTGCAGAAAGGCTCTCAAGGCATCTTGGTGGGTTGATGACCTTTTGATCAATTCAAGGATTGATATTTTTGCTAGAGTCTGGTCCAAATGCTTCAAAATATCATATTGGGTCCCCAGGACCGGATCTATCTCCTCAAAGTGTTATTGCTACTGCTGGTTGTTGGAAGGTTGGGTCGGCTGACCCGGCATAGACATGGATGCATTTGGGTACATTTGGTGGAACGTTCGCCCACTCCGTAGGGCGAGGTTATGGTGAAGGGGAGGTGAATTGGTGTCAATGATGGAGGGGGTGGCTAATAAGGGTGCTGGCGCAGGGGAGAATGGGATGTTGAGAGGTGACGGAATAACGGGCAGTATGACGGGGTTGTTGTGGAGTGGCGATGTGAGGGTGGCAATGGTGGGTGTGGTAGGTGTGGAGGTGATGGTAGTAGGTGTGGTGGAAGTAGGTGTGGCGTGGGAAATGACCAAAAGCTGGCCTACTTCGTGCTCATCATCGTAGGCCCACGCAGCTGCTGCTGGTGGATGGTAGATGACGGGATTAACTTGAGCGGGAGGAGGAGGTGGTGGAGCAGGCTGAGGGTTCAGAGCAGGCTGATGTTGCAGCATAGGGTTACGGATTATGCCGAGGTCATTGGCTAGCTACTGTGGTTGCTGCGGTTGCTGCTGTTGCTGGAATTGCTATTGCTGAAAAGGTTGCTGTTGGAATTGTTGTTGTTGTTGCTGAGGCTGCTGTCGCCTTTGCTGCTACTGCTGCTATCTTTGACCCTGTTGGTCTCTCAATGTCTGAATCAATCTCTTCATCTCAGTCCAATCAATTTGATTATGTTCATGAAGATCGTATATAATGTCCCGAAATTGGAAGCAATCTGACACATTGTGCCCTGGATGGTGATGATACACACAGTACTTTGTTTGGTCTACTGCCATGTTCCCATTTGGTTTCTCAGGAGGGAGCCTAAGAGCATTTAGACACTTGAGGGCCGTAAATATATCAGCAAGACTTTCTGGGAGAGGAGGATATTGTGCCCTCTTGTGTCCATTAGGCTTTCGAGGAGCATAGCCATTTTGGGGCGAAGGAACTTGGTTGTATTGGCGCTAATCTTGCTGAGGGTTCTGGTTTTGAGGAGGTGGTTGTCTATTGTTCCAGGGCTGCTGGGGTTGCTGATTAAGGGGTGCCCTACCTATCGGGCCTTGAGGGTTATTCACTGCACTTACCTGCTCATTGGTTTGGATTCCCTCATTAATAGGTCCCTGGGGCTTCTTGGGATAACGAGATTTAGGGGCCTCAAACATAGAGTGGATGGGCGAATCCTTGAGCTGGGTATGGGTGAAACGGGCTCGACTGTATAACTGGTGCATGGAAGTGATGTCGTTCATAGCTAGAATGGCATGGTAGGTGGTTGTGGCATTGGAGATCAGCAATTTAACTTTCTCCTCTTCCGACATGGGGCATCGGACTTTAGCAGCCAAGGCACGCCATCTGTCAGTGTAGACAGCAAATTCCTCATCAGGCTTCATTTTTTCAGCCACTAGATCAACAAAAGAGTACTTGGGTCCGACCCGATCTTGAAACTGCTGTAAGAACCTTTCTTGAACTATTTGAAAATCCTCGGCTTCCTCGGGTAGTAAAGAATAAAACCACTCGAGGGTCAAACCATCCAATGATTTCTGGAACAAGTACGCCATAAGGTGGCGGTCATACTTATGCGGTGCAGCCTCATACACAAAATCTTTCAAATGAACATAGGGGTCTCCTCCCCCAAAATAACGTCGGAACACAGGGAGTTCTGACTGAGGTGGGACCCGGAGGTATTGAAAAGATGGAAGGGGAATGTCTGCGGCTTTTTGCGGGTCCAATTGTCTCCTTAAGTCATGGAGCTCCTTCTTCATGGTTTTCCACTCCGCAAGGAAGTCGGAGGGGGACGAGACATCGTGAGTAGGGACAAGGGAGCGGGGGTGTTCTAAGGAGTAAGACCTCTCGCGTGGAAGGGGAACAGGTTCGGCCCTATAGAATGAGGAGAGTGGAGGGGATCTGGGCCGAACATCCTGCACCAAGAAATTGTTGGGCTCATAAAAGTGAATAGCCCATGGACGGAGGGGTGTAGGGTCTGCCACTACGGAGGGTACATGTGGCACTGAAATAATCGGAAAGGAGGAAGCTGCTTGTTGGGAAGAACTGTGAGTGGGCGGAGATAAGGGTCGCTTGCCTTTGGCAGCGGCCAAAAATTCACGGACTTGATCCAGACTTAGATGAGGGAGAAGTTGACTAAATTAAGAATATGGGTCATCCGCCCTAGGAGGAGAAGGAGGGCGGGATTGACCACCGGTAGCAAGAGAGGGCTCAATGTGCCCAGAGAGGACAACCGTGGAGGGTTGGGCTGCATCCTTTAGAAGCCCAATGGGCAGAGAATCATCGACAAGGATGCGGAAGTGGTCCATAGCATACAAGGGATTATGATATAACACAATGGTCAGAGGGGACTGACTCGATCCACCTAGACAATGACGCATGCACCGCCCCTAAACAATTAGGGGACGTGACACTAACCAAACAAGACCTAGACTCTACCACAAACAAGAAGGGACTGTGAGATAAGAAGGGATGCACTGAATGAGCACTCAAGTTATTATGATTATCATTCGAATTTTAGAGTCTGCACTTAACCTTTAAATTGATTGATTAATGGAATGTCACTCGGTCAAGTGGGACCCTAATAGGTATGAACTCAAGTCCTTCGGTGTGACTAAGGGTGGCACACAATTCACACGTGGGGATAGCTCAAACTAAGGGTACAACGGGTACAACTTGCCCGGTGAACCACAACGTGCGTACGGTCACGGGGGCTTACGGAGGTCCTCGGGAGGCGGCCCTAGTCAGCCCACGAGTGCTCGTGGGTGCGAGGACTCACTCAACCAAGGGGGATAGCCTATCAGCACGGATCAATAGTGTATACACGGGCCTAGGTGCCCAAACATGTATGCAATATCCAACTAATGACAAAATAGGGTGACTAACGGGTCTCGGGTAAAGTCACGGCGGCCAGATATGCCGTGACCCTATCGCGATCGAAAACCCAGCCGCGATATCAACAGAGTCATTCGCAAACACAGGACATACAGACTGACCTAACATGCAATACAAGCATGGAATAACAAAATTAACACAGCAGCGCTCATGGGTCACACAGAAACTGGCACATGGGTCAAAACAATAACAAGCAATGTGTACCTGAAGCCACGACGTCCTAGCATGGCGCGGCCTTATCGCGACTCCACGATCTGCCGCGACAGGATCCGAAAACAAACAACGAAAGAAAAACGAAAAGTCCGAACCCTAGCAGGATTATAGCAATCAAAAACGTGAGAGTACATGGCAGTATGGCTTAGAAGAGACATAGGTGAATCCACAGAAAGAAATAAGATGGACAGAAGAGGAGAGGCACGTACCTTTTGTCGCGCCAGCCACCTTAGACGCGACGAGATCGCGGCGATGCGATACGCCGCATCTCGGGCAGAGAACAGAAGCACCAAAACAAAACAAAATACACCTAACAGGGTTCTAAGAAGGTATTTAAACAATCAAACATGGCAGGCAAACAGGCTAAAAAATCACGAGGCTAGCATTGAAGGTCCCATCGCGATCGCCAAAAGGTGTAATCAAGGGGATTGTGCGACCCCCCAAAACACACAAATATGTATTCAATATAGAAGTGTGGAAAGAGGATGTGATCGCCACCTAACTTGCTGCCTAATGATGAAAATAGTATGGGCTAACTAAACTAGAAAAAGGAAAAGAGAACGAGAGGACTTACTGATATCGCGACTTACTGATAGGGCACGTCTCGACTGTCACATCGCCCTCGTCCGTCGCATTCTATGCAGTGCGGGAGAAGTGATGAAGGACCTTCTTCCCATCCTCCTGCCAACCAGAGGACAAGAGCTCGTCGTGAAACTTCGCTTGGGTGCCTGCCAAAACAATGAAAACAATGAAAGAAACCATGTTAGAACGAGTTAATCATAGTATCCATTCAAAAATGAAAGAGAAGGAGGGAGCATGGGGGGAACGAACCTGGGGTTTTTTTTAAACCCCTAGGGTGATGGGAAAACGTGGGAAAGGAAGGAAATGCAACCTATCTAGAAAATGGAATAGCAAAATGCATGAAGAAAGGAGAAAAAGGGGGAAGAGAGAAAGAGCCCCATGTGGGGTGACTCCCTGGCGTGGTATGCGTCGTTAGCTTATGCAAAAGCCTCTGGATGGAGTAGGAATCGCCCTCCTCACGTTCCCAGCCTTGTGGATGAGCAAAATGGCATGACTTGAGGTGGAATAGGTGAGGAAATGAGAGAAGAGGAAGGGTTGCGGGCTATGTCCAGATCACAGAAAAATTCGGCAGCCCTTTGGGGTAAAAAAATGGGGCTCTCTTCGCTCTGAAGGAGGTGGCCTTGCTTATATAGAGTTAGAGAGAGAAAATCCCATATTAAGATGATAAATACCCAAATAAAGGATAAAGGCCATTAAAATTCGTGGGTGAAGAGTCCAAAGGGGTCTCCAAAGAGTCTCACAACCCCAAATCGCAGCCATGGGGGCTGGGAGGTTGCATGGGAGGATAAAGTGGAGGTGGTTGCGGAGGCTGTTACCGCGGCTGTAGTCGCGACATATCGCAGGGGCACGACCTGGAGGAACACGATGGCTGAAGGCGTCGCGACCGGGAAGCCACGTGCATGGATATGCATGGGCTATCGCGACGGCCAAAAGGGGCGCGACAAGATGAACGCGTCGCCACGATATGCCGCATTAATGAAAATCGATTATCCTCAATAAATGGCCAATCAAATGGGAGAATGGTAGGCAATTAAGGCACAAGGACTCTTTTAAAAGGATAATGGACGGGATTAAATGAAATTGGGCTTCTTAATGGGCTCAAGGCAAGGCTAATAGTGGGCTCAAGGTGAGTGACCAACTAGGGGCTCACTAAGATGACAAGAAATGTGGTTCAACTCATAGGCCAGAAATGGGTGTCTACAGGCGCCTCTCCTCCTCCTCCTCGTTCCTCCGATAGTTGGAGGAACCTGCAAAATACTGTCTCACAGAGGCGCCGCTCACTCCGCTCCTACTCCTGCTACAGCTCTAGCCCATCGCCGTCACTAAGCTCCGGAGCTCGTCTATCATGACCTACTAAGCGGAGGTCTCAGTACGCAGTCAGGTCAGCTCTACCTGGTCCACTGATGATCCCTACACGCGCAGCGTCGCCAGCTCCCTCGATAGCTCACCCACCTGAGTCACCGTCGCCTCCGCCTCCAGTCGCCACCGAGCCACCTCCACTGCTGATGTCTCCGCCTGTAGGCGCCACTGGCTGATCGACACTGCTGCCGTGTTAGCTTGCTTGCGCAAGTGGCTAACCTGGATAGTGGCGGTCCTCAGCTCTACAACTTGTGACCAAATATGTTAGCATACAATCTAAAAATTGAAGAAAGACCAAGTTAATGTGATGCTTACCCTATTCTCCAGCACAGCCTCTGCCTCCTTGGCCCTCCTCAAGGCACCTGCCAGTCGATCGTCAAGATTAGACTGGGAGGCCTCCGCCACTGCCCGAGACGAGGACGCACCCACCTGTGATGTCCTTAGCCTCGCTAACACCGCACGCTGCACATGAAACACTTGTCAATTTCTTTAAAGTTGAAAGAATTGGTAAGTTACCAAAGTCTGAGTAGGTACTTACCAACTGGTCCGCCTCTCTCCTAGACACAGCCCAGTCCTGCACGGTAGAGTGCAGTAGAGCCTGGAGTGAGGCAATCTATCCAGTCACGTCCACCAGAAAACCATCAAATCATGTCAGATCTGGCTCAATCAAATAAATTCACAAGGTCTGAGTTTTGAAGTATATCTATTGTCGGGCACCCCTATAGACCCTCACCCCATACTTCAAGGCGAAGGATTGCAGGTACGCCTCATCGCTCTGTGCATCATATGTGGCCTATCACCCTCGGTGCTCCCAATCGGTGATCTACTCTCTGGCACGCTCACGCCAGTCTGTCGTGTCGTGGAGTCCTCGAAAGTTCCATCCAGGCCTAGGGGTCCTACCTCAGCTAGGGAACTCCACGGCACTTTGACGAAGTCCGAGCGACCGCTAAGTCAGATGCAGGTGCAAAGGTAGCACCAAGTTGAGAGCATGCACCCACGTCACCCTACCAAAGTAGGGGCAGACCTGCTCCAACCAAGGTTGTCCCTCATCTCCCTCCTCTAGGTATGGCTGCCACACCACCTGCACAAACAATAACACATCTTGTCAATAGCCCAAAGCATTTAAAGAAATCAAATGAAGTTTAGAGAAGGCGTATTACTTACATCTAGCTTAGGGTAGATGTCAATGGCATCCTGGATGGACGCCAGCTGCTCCTCCAAGGGGTGCGTGTCTCGGCACGGCACCCAACACTGAGCTAGGGGCACGAGGCCCAATCGCTCCAGGATCCCCCTCCCCAGGCCTGGGAGGTGGAGGTAGGTCCAGACCTGCAGAGAGAGAAGCATAGTTAGATCACATACTTGCAATAAAGAGGCAATTCATAAGTGAAGCTTGAGGAAGAGGAAAGTACCTGAAGGAAGGGGAAGAACCCACTGATCGCCGTCTACTGATCGGAGGACCCTAGTGTTGGGTTGAGTGTGTTTTGGAATTTCCTAAAGTTGTATTTTAATGATGACCAATGAACATCGCTCATACTTTGATTTTGATGATGACATATTGTGATTTTAATGATGGGATATTATGATTTTAATGATGACATGTTGTGAGTTTAATGATGACATGTTGTGATTTTAATGATGACATGTTGTGATTTTAATGATGACATATTGTGATTTTAATGATGACATATTGTGATTTTGATGATGATATGTTGAACATGTTATACATTTTATACATATCACAATAATGCTTAGACAACATGTTTTTGATGTTTAATATCTCATATTTTAATGATAATATCTTGAGGTTCACACATTTTTGTCTTGGTAGTGTCGACACTAGATCAAGTCAGGTCGACACTAGACCCAGTTTCCAGCAGATCAGTTTGCCTGGCTGGGACATCAGGTCGACACTAGTTCAAAGCAGGTCGACACTAGATCAAAGCAAGTCGACACTAGATCAAAGCAGGTCGACACTAGACCCAGTTTCCAGTAGACCAGTTTGCCTGACTGGGACAGCAAGTCGACACTAGATCAGGGTAGGTCGACACACTCTGGCTGAAACTCAAAAATGTGAATTTCTCTGTACACGTGGATGCTTGGGATTTAGAGGATTTGACCTAGGGTTCCGTGCCCATGCACCCCAAGGCACTTTATGGACATATGGGCTATAAATACCTATGTTCCTTGTACCCCAAAGGCAAGAGAGCCCACACACTACTTGAAGAAGCCTTTTGGAGGCCAAAGGGGGTTCTCCAGATCTGTCTCCATCTCCAGAAGTTGCAAGCCATCCTTTCAAGAGGAAGGACAAGGGAATCAAGGGGAATCCCTGGAGAGAAGGTTGTTGTCCAAGGCAAGGGAGCAGATCCAACTGAAGAGGCTCAGGAGAAGAAGGATTTCTGGCATTTCAGATGCCATCAAAGCAGAGGATCGCCAATTGAGGAGAATCTCCATCGATTTCCATAAAGGCTCCTAAATTGAAGCGTCTGCAAGGCCTCTTCATCGAAGAACACTGTTTCTATATCCATTTCCCTCATCTCAGAGTTTGTTCTTCCTTATTTCGTCTATGAGATTTGTGCATGAAGTTCTGCACAAATTTTTATGTACAAATCTGTTTTGAATCAGATCATTGCTAGAGGATCTGATCTCTTTTGTGTTTGATCTAGCTTTTGTACTGTGAGCCGTCGAACTCTGGTTTGTGAGTCATCGCACTCACTGTGTGGTTTGAGCCGTCGTGCTGAATTTGGAGTCGTCGTACTCCGATTGTTGTTTGAGCCGTCGTGCTCAATTTGGAGTCGTCGTGCTCCAGGTGTTTCTTGAGTCATCGTGCTCAAGGGTGTTTGGAGTCGTCATGCTCCTGTGTGAGTTGTACTCAAGGTTTTGAGTAGTGTGGCCTCACTGTGTGAGGGGTGGACGTAGGAGTCACTGGAGGTGATTTCCGAACCACCAAAAAATCCTCTGTGCATTGGTTTGAATTGTGGTTTGCCTTTGTATCTCGCTAGATGCATGCATAGGGATTTTGTTCACACTACTAATTGATTTGCTCACACACTCTAATCACACTTCAGATCAGTAAATTGTTTGGGTGATTTGATCTCTGATTCGAAGTAATTTTGAATTGCTTAAGCTTCCGCATTAATTGGTGTTAGATCTATTCAACCCCCCCTTCTAGATCTGATCCTTCCACCCATCCGTTCCTAACACCTAGGCTGTCAAACTGGTGTGCCAGAAGGGCGGCACCCCTTGCATACTTCCCTATCTGACCTAGGCCATCCAACAGCGGCAGGAATTGGAAGTGGACTACGCCACCCCTCGTGGAAAATAGTAGCCTCCCAAGGAAGAACGTGAGGAAGCGACGCAGGTCCAGATCTACCTAAGCGCCAGGTTTGCTAGCTAGGGTCTCTCTACACCCTCTCACCTACTGGTCCAGCTGCTCGTCGGCCATCTCACCTACCTCCTGGCCCGTCTGCACTAGCCCTAGACTCTCCTGCAGGTCCACCCTAGGAAGTAGAGAAGACCTATGACCAACTGTCAAGTCTAGGAGCCTATGGGTTATCTCTCTGTAGCAGGGGTAGGTGAACCCACTCACCGAGTGGCCATACACCCTCAGCCTTGTGATCCTACTGAAATCCTCGAGATCAAGGATCATATGACCCCATGGGAACACGAAGGCATTCTCCTCCACATCCCACCTGCTCCGCAACACCTAGGTAAGGGGAGCGTTCGCCCTCATCCTCTCCATCCTGAGGATCTCCCCAAACCCCATGTCCTCTAGCCGCTCCCTCTGGAAGCTCGGGAACGCCAGGTGCACCGCCAATACCAAGAGCCAAGAGACTTTGGCCCTCATCTCGCCTTGCAAGCACACATAAGAAGAAACCAGTCAATAAATCATACAGTTCGGGTGCTCTCGGCTGAGGTCACGTCAACTCATAGGGTCGCAACCTTGTCGCGACGCCCCAATGAGTCACGATCTGGTCACGATACCTGGGGTGGCCGCGAACTTATTGCGACAGCCGTTGGCCGATGCGACAATGTTGTAGCCTCTAACCCCATCGTGACATTGCTTGTCATGATGGGGTGGGCCATCATGTTCTCAATCGGTTGCCCGACCGGAGCCTCCCTTCTCCGGCTGCCTTTCTCTTGGGCTTTTTTCTCTACAAACGCCCTATGCGGGTCTTCCTCATCACATCCACACAACCTAAATTGTGGGGCTAGGGCGATTGGGGCCTACCTTCTTCATGGCCGCCTCTCGGGCCATCGCTGCCACCTCCAAGTCCATGGCCGGTGCTTCCTCCTCCATCATCTCCACCTTCGGCACCTCCTCTATCGCTGGAATCTCCTCTACCCACCGCCGGGATGCCCTTGCCGCCAGACGTTTCCTCCTCTTGCCGCCATGCGAGCTCCCATCGTCGCCGCCTTCCATTGCCACAAGGAAAGAGGGAAAGAGGGAGAGAGTGAGGAAGAATGAGAGAGAAAGAGCACAGAGAGAGAGGATGGAAGCCGGAGAGTGAGAGATTGTCGGGCGCTCAAATCACCGGAGAGAGAATGCTGGTGAGCACAAAAGAGGGGAAAAGGGGGACCACTACATTTGTAACTCTCAGTTGAAGTCGCGACCTCTATAGACGTCGTGTTAAGGTCGCGACGGCCTCGTGGGCTGTGATATTGTCATGACCTATCGAGCCGTCACGACATTAAGGCGACATCTGTAGGGGTCGTGACATTATCTGAGCATGCAACTAGTGAATAAAACTTTGATTTTTTGATCTAAATTGTCAAGTACAATTGCCAATATTGTCTATGATTAATTAATTTCATGCCCTACCTACCACCCGGTACAACTCCTAACCCTCCTCAAGCACGTCATGAACCCTATGCACCCTCCGCCATGGCACGATCTCCACGTTGTCGGATCCTCCTCAATGCTTGCAAGTACTCTTCATACACATATTCATCCTCTGTCACCTCCGCTGAGATGAGGCCCGTGGCACACCCTTCCCAGTGAACGATGGCTCTCCTCACGTTCTGCTCATCTTGTACATCGTCCATCTTCCTTGCTTGGATAGGTAGATAGTGTGAGAGGGTTGATACAACTGTGTGTAACACACCGTGCTAAAGATAGCATCGACAAGGGTTGTAAAGGACCAATGCTTCATTGCCAATCAACCTCAAGTCTAGGCCGACACGGCGAAAAAGGCAGATGATCTTGTTATAGAGGAAGGTCGAGCGCATCTCGAACTACTCCACCTACAGTGTGTTCAACTACAGCCTCCATTCTTTCAAGCCTTTGATTGCGACAAAGGCGAGAGGGTAATGGAGTATGTTCATACATTTGATAGAGGTGTCATCTATCGCCTTGAAGCAAATATGCATGCAACTCGAGGGCGACCACGGAACCAAAGAGGGGTCCACCAGTAGCTGTAGAAGAGAGTCCAGCATATAGATAACCAAGGACAGCTTGGGAGATAGGCATACCTTCCCACACACAGTTGATGATGCTCAGGTTGGCTGTAGAGAGAAGATGATCCTGCGTGGGGAAGAGGATGACGCCGCATATGCAGATGGCGACGGCCTTGGTGATTGCTAGATAGTTTCCCATCTTCCTCTTGCATTGTGAAATGATCCATTGGGAGAGGGGGATCAGATGGATATGGCCTGGGCTTGTCATGGTGCTTAGATCCCAAGTCCTGGTGGTGATCTCGCCAAGGATGGCCAAGAGTTGACGGGAACCATAGTGTGTGAGATGAGGTGCTCCTCCCCTTTCTTGTCCTTTGGAAGACCCAGCATGATCTCCAGCTCCTCCAGCAGAATTGTGGCTTCAAAAGAAGGGAAGACGAAGGTGTGCGTTTGTGGATGCCACAACTCCACGAGCACGGTGATGTTGTCCCAAATATGTACTATCTTATGGTAATTCTTGGCCTACACCAGGACAGTCGTCAGCTTCCACTCACACAGCAGGTTGGTTGATGTTGTGGAGAGCGCTTTTATCATGGGCTCCAACCATGGGATCTTGGAATAACATCTTCCGCCCGGAAGGATCTAGATGAAGAGAGAAACGAAGGAGGTTGATGGGAGAAGAAAAAGAAGAAGAAGAAGAGAGAGAAAGACTAGAAGATGATCTAGAAAGAACTTACTTGAACATCTTGTCTTGAGCTCAAGTGTCCGGGCACGGAGGAGAGGCGATGGAGCTCTTCATGGGCCGTCCTCGCTGCATTTGGACTGCCATAGGGGATGGAGTTGGCTTGGAGGGAAGAGATCTCTTCATGGCTTAGAGAGAGAGAAAACCAACAGAGAAGAAGAGAGAGAAGGTGGGCTGCAAATTTGGAGCCCTACACCCCTATTTATAGAGCCTTGGGAGGGGTTAATCCCACTCCAATTCGTCCCTAGGGGGTAGAGTTACACTAGGTTTGGGTTTAGGAGTTCAATAAGTATTAGAATTGGTCTTAGGATAAGGATAAGGGTCGGTTTCAAGGTTTAGCGCACAGAACAGTATCGTGACGCCACGATCCGACACGTTCAGGTTGCGACCCTCTATGACGCCATGACATTGTCGCGACCCTCCGAGGCATCGTGTTAATACTTGTTGTGTTTTCTTGTGTCTGTGCATAGTTTGCTTATGTTAATGATTGTGTTTGTACATATTTTCTTTCCTTTCAGTCAATTATTGTTCGACTATTTATAAGAAAATCACAAAAAAATTAGAAAAATCACAAAATCACAAAAATGGAGTTTCACAGGTAACTGCAGGTATGATTTTCTTATCCCTATTTCCTTGCATTACTATATGTTAGCTTGCTTATTATATCATTTCAAGGACCAGCTAGTTCTCAATGTGTTTCGAGATCTGAGTTCCCCTTCATCAAAAATAGTGATGATCTAGGTGCACATTGTTAATCATTGGACAGGTCGTTAAGTTGGATGAGTTTTGGGATGATGGACTCTGTCTTGCACAGTGGTTGTAGGAAGATTCTCGACCCATTCTTGTCTGGTTTAGAAATATTATCCTCGATTTATTTTCTATTTGTTTTCTTTCTTTGCATTCGATTTTATGTTTTTTTTTCCTTTAGCCCAGCATGCATCATGTAGGTCTTTGAGCTATCATGACTCATCCCCTGACTAATAATGAGCTTTTGTTGAGTGCTCAACTGTTCTTCATGTTCAGAACAAGAAATTCTATTACAATCTGAATCAAAAAGTTTGTCTCTGAGCGAGTTGCTCTTGCGAAAGTGCCAAGAATTTCCCTGTCTAGATTCTCTATCCAATTTACATCTAATTCCCTTTTGATCCATTTTGGTTGTGAACCACCAGGTCTGAGTCAGAGTTACCTGCCTGGCAAGCACATATCCTTCCAAAATGAAACTCGCAGGCCAATCGGCTAGGGTACCTCTCAATCGAGGGGTTGATCATCCTTTTTCTCTCCCTTTCGTCCAGACTTGTGTTTTCCGTGCATTCTACTCGAGCAACTAACTCGGGGCTTTCAAGAAGATTCCAATCGCTTGATTGGTTAGATCGGGTGTCTCTTTACCTTGGCTCCCATCCTTTCAGTCTACTCCACGTCATTTCTGCTTCACCATCATTTCATAACACCTCCGCTTCACTTCTGTTGACCAGGTTGCAAGCCCATAGGGGGGGTGAATGGATTGCTAAAAATTATTTCTTTGAATATTCCTGTTAAAAAGATTACTTTGACAAGAGACACTAAACTTAAATGTTAGATTTAGTAAGTAATGAGGATAGACTAAAAACAATATCAAAAGAAACAGAAATTTATCCTAGTTCAGATCTTCTATCACAAGGAGTCCTACGTCCAGTCCCCAAGCAATGACTTGGGATTCCACTAACTAAGGGTACAGTCCCCCTTAAGGACACTTACACATCCAACAGCAGTTGGCAATCTCTTCACTACACGAAGAAGCAATACTCCACTTGATACAACAGGTCTTCCTTATTACGAAAGGGAAGCAAACACCCACTCCACAGCAGGCCCTCTCTTCACAGATGAAGAGGAGCACTCAAGAAGAGTAAAGAGATGATGGACCCTAGACGAAGCTTATAGAAAATGCTTGATCTAAGGCAGAATATGAGAGACAAGAGAATTGCATAGGAGGAAGTTCTCTCAGATCTAAAAACAAGCTCTCAAAAACTAGAAGATAGGTGCTTTCTCAAGAGCTAAGAGCAGGAGACTTTTTCTGAATGTAGGAACGAGCTCTTCTTTTCTCGGTTCTTAAAAAAAAAATGTGTCCTTCATGGAGTCAACAGACTTCGATTTATCTTCTCATGAGGAAGTATCTGTTGAAGTATCAGTTGTCTCTCATCTTGAAACACGTCAGCTGTGTCTGGTCCAACGTAGGAATCAGGAAAACCTGCAGTCATTAAATGCTGGGATAGACACATACAAAGAGAAAGATTATCTGGATATCCTCTTTGATTTTGTCAACGTGACAATTCCAACGTTGTAACGTGTGTGTGACTACCAGAAACCTGCACACAATAAATGTTGGAGCATAGACATTTTAAATGTGCCTAAACTGTCAGTCAACGTCACAGGCCATGCTTTAAGAGAATATACCGAAGAGGAAATTCCATTTTGTCATCCTTTAAAGTTCTACTTTATGTGACATGAATATGGTAATCCAAAAGAGATGTCGCGCATAGATATTGTACTCGAAGTAATAAATGTTTGAGTGCACAAGATATGCCATAGTTCGCGGGAAAATGTGAAATGCACAGTGATTCAAACTATTTTTGAATGATATGTGAGATAAAATATAATCAAGACTATATAGAATAATTGTAAAAATTATTCTCAAAATGATCCATTTACTATCTAAAAACACAGTCGTTGTTAAAGTAAAGCCGTTGTTTAGAGACAGTCTATGTATAATGACAGTCGATGTCTAAACACAACTAATGTTCAAGTGAAGTCGATGTGAGTGTAATCGTTGTTGGAATGGAATTGATGTTAATAGAAATCGATGTTGAAATGTGACCATAATCGATGTTGAAATGAAGTCAATGTGAACGTAATCCATGTATAAATGTAATCGATGTTGGAATGAAGTCGATGTGAACGTAATCCAAGTACAAATTTAATCGATGTTAAAATGAGGTCGATGTGAACATAATCCATGTACTAATGTAATCGATGTTGAAATGAAGTCGATGTGAATGTAATCCATGTACAAATGTAATCGATGTTGAAGCATAATCGATGTTGGAGTGAAATCGTTGTTGAACCGAAATCGATGTTTGAATGAAGTCGATGTTTAAGTGAAATCGATGTTCTAAGTGAAATCGATGTTGAACTGAAATCAATGTTTGAATGAAGTCGATGTTTAAGTGAAATCGATGTTCTAAGTGAAATCGATGTTGAACCATAATCGTTGTATAAATGAAGTTGATGTTTAAGTGAAATCGATGTTCTAAGTGAAATCGATGTTGAACTATAATCGTTGTATAAATGAAGTCGATGTTTAAGTGAAATCAATGTTCTAAGTGAAATCAATGTTGAACTGTAATCGTTGTATAAATGAAGTCAATGTTTAAGTGAAATCGATGTTGAACCATAGTCGTTGTATAAATGAAGTCGATGTTTAAGTGAAATCCATGTTTTAACATAATCGATGTGATATCAAAACAGTGATCGTTGTGAGCTTATAACAGTAGTCGATGTAGACTTAGGCAAATCACATACAATTGATTTCTAATAAAAATGAGTGTAAATAACTTATTGAATCTATTTTATTTGATACCTATTGACAATCTTCAGAAGATAGTGTTAGTCAGCAATTTCTAGGGTTTTGTTAATCACCAAAAATACATATAATATATAAATATTTATATGGAGATAGACTGAACATCAACTTCCGCTCTGCTCCCTTGCAAAGTGGAAGCCAAGGAGGGGCAATCTGTAGACATCCGATTCTGGCCTGTAAGTTGAACCATATTCCTTGTTCTCTTAATGAGCCCCAAGTTGGTCACTCACCTTGAGCCCATTTGTTAGTCGCGTTTTAAATCCATTAAAATCCAACTTTCAGCTTGTCTCATCCAATTATCACTTTTAGAGTCCTTGTGCTAGGGTTTCAACCCTTAGATATTAGGTCGCATTCATACCATTTAACCGATTAAATACCTTAGATAATCCATTATTCTTCTAAATAGTCTATCAAAATTCCAAAATAATCGGTTATCCTTAACGCGACAGGTCGTGGCATCGCGTTAGCATCAAGTCATGTCCCCCTTCATTGTCGTGATAGCCCATGCATATCTACTCATGTGCCATCATGGTCGCGACCACTTTGGCCGTCGCGACAAGCCTTGTCGCGTCCCTACGACCCGTCGTGACATGGTCTGCATGCGCTGGCCTCTGCAACCACCTCCCATTTATCCTCCATTTCACTTTATCTTCATCCAAACAACCCCCACAACCCCCCAGCCACGATTTGAGGTTCCATCTCTCCTTGGAACCCTCCTAGGACTCCCTCCATGCAGATTTACTTGACTTTTTATTAATTTCAGGGGTCATTATCACTTATAGATGGGATTTTCTCTCTCTTCTCTATATAAGTGACCCTACCCTTTTAGAAGGGAGAGAGGACCCCATTTTTCCACGAAGTGCTGCCAAAATCTCTCCAGCACTCCCCCTTAGCTCGTGGCCTTCCCATTTTCACCCATTTTCTCATTATCTCCTTCATCAAATCATGATGCTTTCTTCAAGTACAGAGCTTGTTAGATGAGGAGGCGGCTTCCACGTCCTTCAGAGATAGCTGCAAGACCAGAAGCATCTCCCTACAGCCAGGGAGTCGCCCCTTTGGGGCCCTTTCTTCCTTTTCTCCTTCTCATTTCCCTTCATGGATGTTGTTATTTTCTTTTAGATAGAAGCACACCTTCCTTTCCCACATTTTTTATACAACCTAAGGGGTTTAAAACACCCCCCCCCCCCAGGTTCGTTCCCTCCATGCTTCATTCTTGTCCCTTCATTTTGAATAGTTACTTCACTTAAATATGGCATAACAGGGTTTCTCTTTTGTGTTTTACTATTTTGGCAGGTACTAAGGCAAGGATCGACGAGGAGCTCTTATTCTCTAGCCGGCTAGGGAGCAGGAAGAAGGTCCCTCCACTCATCTCCCGCACTATTGAAAAGGCGTCGGCTTCCTACGTCGCGACAATAAGGGCGCGCCCTATTTGGCATCACGACTGGCATCATATTGTGAGAGGTCTTCCCGTCGCGACATTAGTAATTGCCTACTTCTCAGTTCCTTTTCCTAGCACATTAGCCTTAGTCTTCGTTTATATCTTAGGGAAACTTGTTTGGTGGCGATCACATCCATATACCATGCATTGAATATTAAACATATTGTGTGTTTTGAGGGACGTGCAACCCCATGATTACAGCTGGCAGAGCTCCCTATCTGAGTTCGACATCACCTTTGTAGTCCAGAACGCTATAAAGGGGTATGCTATTACCGATCACCTTGCTCACCTTCCTCTTCCTCATAGTGACATGGTCCAAGAAGATTTTCCTGATGAAAACATGTCACTCATTTCTCGCGATTCCTTATGGTCGCTTCATTTCGATGGAGCTTTAAATTCTAGGGGACGTGGCATAGGAGCTGTTCTGCTCACCCCAGATAGAATCAACATTCCCCTAGCATATCAACTCTAGTTCCCTACCACCAACAACATTTCCGAGTATGAGGCTCTCCTAGCTGGTCTCAAGTGTGCCTATCAAGATTTCGTGACACTCCTATCTAAGCAATTTAGCAAGCTCATCTACAATCACACTCCTCACTCTCAGAACATCTTGGTTAGTGCCTTGGCATCTTTAGCCTCATCCCTCTCCTTCCCTCTTAGCCAGAGTGTTGAGACCATCATTTTCCAGAGGTTAGAAGCACCATCAACTCAAGATCCTTGGTTCGACAACCTCAGAAATTCTTTAACTGTGAAGACAGAGAAGAGAGAAGCGAAGAAAGTGATGCTCATGGAGCTAGGAGAAATAATGGAAGAAGAAAGGCCATGGTACCATGAGATTGACAATATTGCAAGGACGGTACCTTCCTAGATGAAGCAGAATCTGAAGATAGGAGAGCCATCCGAAGGGAAGTGCTAAGTTATACCATTGTTGGAGAAGTTCTGTATAGGCGCACCCTAAATGGGATGCTCCTTAGATGCTTTTCTGACAAAGAAGCTTAGAAGGTAGTGGAAGGAGCCCATGCCAATAAGTGTGGAGGGCATGTGAATAGCCAGATGTTAGCTAAGAAGATCCTTAGGCAGGGATATTACTAGCCAACCCTAGAGGAAGATTGTGTTATCTATGTTCGTATGTGTGTCAAGTTCCAGCTCCATGCCGACAAGATCCATGGTCCATTGTCCTCCCTACATCCACTATCATCTCCTTGGCCTTTCTCCATATGGGCCTTTGATATCATTGGACCCCTTGGTGATCCTAATGCTCAAATCAAACAAAAATCATTCATCCTCACTGCTACTGAGTATTTCACCAAGTGGGCCGAAGCTGAAGCATTCACATAAATCAAAGGATCAACTATGTGTCGATTCATCATGAAGAATATCATCTCACGGTTTGGAGTGCCAAGCGGCATCGTGACTAACAATGGACCCTAGTTCATATCTAAAGAGCTTCAGGACCTATGTAAGAAATTCAACATTTCTCTACATCATTCATGTTCGTACTATCCATAGGACAACGGTGAAGTCGAAGCCACAAATAAAACACTTTTGAAAAATTTAAAGAAAACTTGTGAGTCTCACAAATTTGCTTATTGGCCTGAGAAATTGATTGAGGCTCTATGGGTTCATTGTACCTCCGTCCGAACACCCGCAGGGCAAACTCCTTTTTCGCTTACTTATGGGATGGAGGTGGTGCTTCATATGACATATTCATCCCTTCGCTAAGGGTACAACTGGACAAAGAACTTAATCTCGATGAATGTCGAGAGGCGTTACGTACATAGATGGAACTCTTAGATGAACGTTGTCTGGCCGCAGTCGATCATGTGCATTCATATCAAAATAACCTCTCAAGATCTTTTCAAAAGAAAGTGATTGAACGCAAATTTCAAGAAGGAGACATGGTTTTGCAGCAAATTTTCATAAAACCTGAAGGTCCTAGGTCCAAATTACAAGCTAATTGGGAAGGTCTATATGTAGTCAATGAAGTGTACCATGGGAACACTTATAGGCTAGTGAATGCCGATGGTGAGGAGCTCTCTCACCCGTGGAATGGTTTGTATTTTAAAATATTCTACCCTTAATAAAAGAGTTTCTATAGCAGCACTACCGTACAAGGAGTACCAGTAGTCTTGGGATTTCTTACCCTTTCATGTTTGTTAAATAACACATTTGTTCAGCCAACACACACTACACGGCAACCCATGATCAACTGTCCCTTAGACAGATGTGTTCCTGCCTAGCTCTTGTGTGGGATGTGTGACGGTCTATTCTCTTCTTACTTGGATGGAGTGTAGGGGCAAAAGGATTGCTAGTTTGAAGACTGAAGGGGGTTAGATCATGTGTGAATGAAATCTTAAATAGAGATGGTCAACAAAAAGAAATGAAGGAAAAATATAGAAAAAGCAAATGAGCCAAAGTGAAATAGAGGCATGGCAAAGAGTGGCAATACAACTCCCCGTGGGACACCCTTGATCCCGGTCGTATGCATGCCCCAAATAAAAATCAATGACCACAAAGTCTCTGAACAACAGATGGAATCCACATGAAGTTCACCCTAACCAGTCAACAAACTGGCATCCCAAGAACCAATGCTAAGCCTTACCCATGCATCTTCCAACCCTCACTATTGGCTAGATCATCCCCCCACACGGATTGTGTGAGAACACAGATGTTTAGGGAAGGTCAACCGAGAGGTTTCCAAGAACAAAGTCACACTGCGCTTAGCGCATGTTTAACAACAAAAAAAGGGGGATAGGATGTTATAGTTTGGAGCTTGAACTCTCAAAGTGGACTGGTTTGGAGTCTTCAAGGCAGTCGACTTCGCATACCTCAAGGCAGTCGACTTCAGCAATCGACTTTGGCATTCGACTTCAAGGCAATCAACTTCAGCAGTCGACTTCAAGACCCAAGGCAGTCGAAGTCCTCAAGGCATTCGACTTCTCACACCCCAGGAAGGCGACTTCGCGTTTCTGAGTGAAGGGCATTATTGTCCTTGTAAATCTCGATTATGGCGCCCTAACCTCCCAGTATATAAAGTGGGGCAGATTCTCCTTGTACCATGATGTTCCTGACATATAGCATTAAATCGTTGTTGTGGCTATGGACGTAGGAAGGCGTTGCCTCTGAACCACGTAAAAATCTGGTGTTCTTGAGTTCTTCTTCTCCCTTCTTCAATCTCTCCTCTGATCTCTACATGTGAGTCGTGTGAGAGAGAGCTGCCGATCGGGGGATATTCCCCAACAACTGGTATCAGAGCCAGGTTCAAGGGAAATAGTGGGAGCGATGGTAGAGGATGAAGGAAAGGTGAGGATCGAGAAGTTCGACGGCAAGGACTTCGGTTTCTGGAAGATGCAGATCAAAGACTACTTGTATCAAAAGAATCTACATCAGCTGCTTCTTGGAACGATGCTAGATGGTATGAAGAAAGAATACTGGGATCTTCTGGATAGACAACCTCTTGGGGTTGTTCGCTTGACGTTGGCCAGAAATGTCTCATTCAACATCGTGAATGAGAAGACCACAGTAGGTCTGATGAAGGCATTATCAAACATGTACGAAAAACCATCTACTTCCAACAAGGTACATTTGATGCGTCATTTGTTTAATCTGAAGATGGCCGAAGGTTCCTCGGTCATAGATCATATAAATGAATTCAACGTGATTACAACCCAGTTGAGTTCTGTAGAAATAGATTTTGATGATGAGATTAAAGCCTTGATTCTTATGTCCTCCTTACCTGAAAGTTGGGGTGCTACTGTGACGGCTGTTAGCAGTTCTTCAGGCTCAAGTAAACTAAAACTTACAGAGATTTGAGACGTGATTCTGAGCGAGGATGTTCACAGAAGGGAATCTGGTGAAGTTTCAAGTTCTGCCTTAAACACTGAAGGCAGGGGAAGAACAAGTCAGCGAGGACAAAATTGGAATAGATCCAAGTCCAAGAAAAGAAGTCAGTCCAAACCCCGTGGTGATGGTTGCTGGAACTATGGTAAGAAAGGTCACTTTAAGAAGGATTACAGGCTCCAAAAGAAAAAGGATGAGAGGCAGAAACAGGAAGAAGACTCTGCTAATGTCATGGCAGAGGAAGTCCAAGATGCTCTGATTTTGAGTGTTAATAGTCCCATCGAATCCTGGATTCTAGATTCTGGAGCATCTTTTCACTCTACCTCATGTAAAGAAACCTTACAAAATTATGTTACTGGTAATTTTGGGAAGGTTTATCTTGCTGATGATGAGCCCCTAGATATTGTGGGGAAGGATGATGTTCAGTTGAAAACAGCAAACAAGACTGTATGGAAGCTGAGGAATGTTAGACATGTTCCTGGCTTGATGAAAAATCTGATCTCCATTGGTCAGCTTGATGATGAAGGATATGTCACTACCTTTGTTAATAGGTGCTGGAAGATAACCAAGGGTGCCATGGTTATAGCACGCGGCAGCAAGATGGGAACTCTTTATATGACTGCAAATGACAAAGACTTAGTGGCAGTGGCAAATTCAGAAGAGGACTCCAAGATCTGGCACTGCAGACTTGGACACATGAGTGAGAAGGGAATGAAGATGATGACTGCAAAAGGGAAGTTAGGTCATCTAAAGTCCATAGATATTGGACTGTGTGAAGATTGCATTCTGGGAAAGTAGAGAAAGGTCACCTTCTCTAAAGCTGGAAGAAGTTCTAAGTTAGAAAAGCTAGAACTTGTACGCACTGATGTGTGGGGACTAGCCCATGTTCGATCCCTTGGAGGTTCACTCTATTATGTCACCTTTATTGATGACTCCACTCAGAAGGTATGGGCTTATTTTCTTAAAAATAAATATGATGTATTCTCTACTTTTGTGAAGTGGAAGGCTGAAGTGGAAAATCAAACTAGTGCAAAGATCAAGTGTTTGAGGTCAGACAATGGAGGAGAATATAGCAGTAAGGAAATCAAAAATTTCTATGCAGTACATGGCATTTGTATGGAGAAAATAGTTCCAAATACTCCACAATAGAATGGGGTTGCTGAACGCATGAACAGAACTCTGAATGAGAGAGCTAGAAGCATGAGGCTACATGTTGACCTACCGAAGACCTTTTGGGCTGATGCAATTAACACAACAGCTTATCTGATTAATAGAGGACCCAGTGTTCCTCTAAATGGTGAGCTACCAGAAGAGGCTTGGACCGGTAAGGAGGTAACTCTCTCACACTTGAGAGTATTTGGTTGTGTTTCATATGTGCATGTTGATTCCAATGACAGAGACAAGTTAGATCCTAAGTCAAGGAGATGTTTTTTCTTTCGATGTGGTTCTGATGATTTGGATACCGCTTCTGGGATGATGAAAGCAGGAAAATCATTAGACAACGGAATGTTATATTCAATGAAAAATTGCTTTATAAGCATAGATCTGATGTGGAATCTGAAGATGCAGGTCAAGAAAGTCAAAAAAGTTCATAGGTTGTGATGGAGGAAATTTCTGAAGAGGATGTGCTGAGAAGATCTCAAGAAGATCCTGAGGACAGTACAGTGCAACCAGAGGTTCAATTGAGAAGATCAAGCAGATTGCGCAATCCAGTTGAACGGTTTTCTTCTGCAATGTACTACTTGTTGTTGACTGATGCAGATGAACCTGAGAGCTTTGATGAAGCTATGCAGGTGGAAGATTCAGTCAAGTGGGAGTTGGTAATGAAAGATGAAATGAATTCCCTATATAAAAATGAAACTTGGGTGCTGACTGAACTACCACCCGGCAAGAGGGCATTGCAAAATAAATGGGTTTTTCGGTTAAAGGAAGAACATGATGGCAGCAAGAGGTATAAAGCAAGGCTGGTTGTGAAAGGTTTCCAACAGAAGGAAGGTATTGATTACACTAAAATTTTCTCTCCAGTTGGCAAGTTAACCATTATTAGATTAGTGCTAAGTATTGTTGCTGCTGAAAACTTGCACCTAGAACAACTTGATGTAAAAACAGCTTTTCTCCATGCTGATTTGGAGGAGGACATTTATATGGTGTAGCTAGAAGGTTTTCATAAACATCATAGGGAAAACCTTGTTTGCAAACCGAACAAAAGCTTGTATGGTCTGAAACAAGCCCCCAGGCAGTGGTACAAGAAGTTTAATGGATTCATCTATAGCAATGGGTTCATTAGGTGCAACATGGACCATTGCTATTATTTTAAGAAGTTTGATAATTGCTATATCATACTGTTGTTGTACGTGGATGATATGCTCGTTGCAGGATCAAATATGACACAAATCAACAAGTTAAAGAAGCAATTGTCAAAGGAATTTGCTATGAAGGACTTGGGAGCAGCAAAACAAATTCTTGGAATGAGAATTGTGAGGGATAGAACAAATGGTACTCTAAAGCTATCTCAAGAAGGCTACATTCAGAAAGTGTTGGGCAGGTTTAACATGTAGGATGCAAAACCAGTCAACTCTCCTCTAGCAAGTCACTTGAAGCTGTCTAAAGAGTAGTCACCAAAGATTGCTGAAGAGCGTGAGTCCATGAAGTAAATCCCTTATGCATCAGCTATGGGAAGCCTGATGTATGCAATGGTTTGTACCAGACCGGATATAGCACATACAATGGGAGTTATGTGCAGGTATATGGTAGATCCGGGTAAACAACACTGGGAGGCAGTAAAATGGATTCTGAGATACCTGAAAGGCAATTCAGGTAAATGTCTTTGTTTCAGAAAAAAGTGATGTCATTTTACAAGGCTTTGTTGATGCAGATCTTGGTGGTGATCTGGACACAAGAAGAAGCACCACTGGTTATGTGTACACCTTGGGTGGGATTGGAGTGAGCTGGATTTCACAACTTTAAAAAGTTGTTGCTCTTTCAACCACAGAAGCAGAGTATGTTGCTGTCTCCGAAGCTAACAAGGAGATGGTGTGGCTGAAAAAATTACTGAAGGAATTGGGCAAGAAACAAAACAACAGTGTGCTATTTTATGACAGTCAAAGTTCAATTCACCTTGCCAAGAATCCTGTCTTCCATGCAAGGATGAAGCATATACAGCTGAAGTATCACTTCATCCGTGGGTTGATTGAAGATGGTACTCTTTTGCTTGAGAAGATACGAGGGACAGAAAATCCTGCAGACATGTTGACCAAGGTGGTCACAAGAGAGAAATTGAAGCTGTGCCAAGCTTCAGTTGGTCTCCATGAATGATTGATGGAGGGATGCCACAACCAGCTTTTCTTTTACGGCATTGAGGAGGATCAAGACTTTGAGATGCATGTTATTGTTTGGAGTTCAGACTCCATGTGGGAGATTGTTATAGTTTGGAGCCTAAACTCTCAAAGTGGACTAGTTCAGAGTCGCGGATCGACCTACGCAGTTAGGTTGCGGGGGTCTAGGGGCAGCGCCCCATGCGGGGGGTCAAGGGGGGGCAGTGCCCCCTGTGGGGGTCTCCGGGGGTAGTGCCCCTGGAAGCTAAATTTGTCTTACAGAAGAGAATGGGTCGAAGTCAACTTCGGCAGTCGACTTCGCACACCTCAAGGCAGTCGACTTCAGTAGTCGACTTCAGCATTCGACTTCAAGGCAATTGACTTCAGCAGTCGACTTCAAGACCCAAGGCAGTCGAAGTCCTTAAGGCATTCGACTTCTCACACCCTAGGATAGGCGACTTCGCGTTTCTGAGTGAAGGGCATTATTATCCATGTAAATCTCGATTACGGTGCCCTAACCTCCCAATATATAAAGTGGGGCGGATTCTCCTTGTACCATGACATTCCTGACATATAGCATTAAATCGCTGCTGTGGTCGTGGACGTAGAAAGGCGTTGCCTTCGAACCACATAAAAATCTGGTGTTCATGTGCTCTTCTTCTCCCTTCTTTAATCTCTCCTCCGATCTCTACGTGTGAGTCGTGTGAGAGAGAGCTACCGATCGGGGGATATTCCCCAACATAGGATTCCTAGCTAATCACTTGAATGTAGGTATTATCGCTGTAGAAAATCCAAAAAATCTAAAACAAATCCAAAAAAATAAATAAATAAATATAGAAAATTCTAAACATCCAAAAAAATAGAAAACCCAAAAATCCAAAAAAAAATTGAATGATACAAAATCCAAAAAAACTAGGTGTATATATTGTTCTTTTAGCATGCATTATTACTTTCTATTTTTTCCTATTTAATAAGGTTCAGCCCCTTGACTATCATGAAGTTAAAGTCAAACCTTACTTAATGCAAGGGGCTGAGCCAAAGAGCAGATCTAACTTGGTTTGTTAAGTGTGTAGGGACATGATGTTTTGAACAAAGTAGCGAAATACTCAATATCTCTCTCACCTCTCACTCGTGTCAATCACATTCCAATCAACACATTTCAAACATTGGCACAAAAGAAAAAGATCCACTAAGTATGAACATTATGTACAAGATAAGGGGGAGGTGGCTCACAAACTCCTCACTGTCCACCACCACTCTCCCTAAATCCCTCGTGCCTCTTGGGCGAAGGTGACATCTCACCACCGCCCCTCACGCTCCAGTCACTCATCTCCCCCTCTCGGTGCCTCTCCTCCTCCTCGTTCCTCTGGCGGCTAGAGGAACCTGCTAAATACTTCCTCACCGAGGCGCCGCTCGCTCCGCTCCTGCTCCTACTTCGGCTCTGGCCAATCACCGTCACCAAGCTCTGGATCTAGTCGATGCGGATCTACTGTGCAGACATCTCACGCTGGTCCCGCCGAATAGCTCCCCGATAGCTCCCACCGGTGCCACCACCGTCTCCACTTAAAGGAGCCACTGAGTCATCGCCGCCGCAGCAGCATCGACCTGCTCGCGCAAGTGACTTACCTGGGTGGTAGCGGTCCTCAACTCTGCGATCTGTGTCACATCATGTTAGCATGTACTCTTTAATTGAAAAGTGATTAGGTTCGAGTCACACTTACCCTCTCCTCCAGTGCTGCCTCTACCTCCTCTGCCCTCCTCAGGGCATACGCCAGTTGATCAGCAAGGTAGGCTGGGGACGTCCTGCTGCTACTTGAGATGAGGGCGCACCCGCCTATGACGTCCTCAGCCTCCCCAGCTCCGCACGCTGGTGCACATGAAACACTTGTCATCTTTAAGCTAAAGAAACTGGTATTTACCAAAGTCTCAGTAAGTACTTACCAGCTAATTAGCCTCTCTCTTGGTGATGTCTCGGTCTTCTACTATGTAGTGTAGCAGGTCCTGGAGCGACGCTATCTGCCCGGTCACATTCGCATGCAAAATAACAAAATCATGTAAGATCTAATTTAAACAAAAGATTCCATAGGTTCATGTTTATTCTACCTGTTGTCGGATGCCCCTGTAGACCCTCGCCCCATACTTCAAGGCAAAGGACTGTAGGTACGCCTCGTCGGTCCACCCGTCGAACGTGACTTAGTGCCCTCGGTGCTCCCAATCTACAATCTACTTCCATGCCCTCTTACGCTAGTCGGTCGTGTCGTGAAGCCCCCTGAAGCTTCGGCCAGGTCTGGGTGTCCTGCCTTGGCTGGTGAACTCCACGGCACTCTGATGTAGCCCAAGTGCCCGCTGAGTCAGATGAATATGGAGAGGAAGCACTAGGTTGAGAGCATGCACCCATGTCACCCTAGTGAAGTAGGGGCGGGCCTGCTCCAACCATGGTTGTCCCTCATCTCCCTCCTTCTGATATGGCTGCCACACCACTTGCATAACATAGAGCATATCTCATCAGTATCCAAAGCATTTAAGGAAATCAGATGAAAGCTAGAAACGGGTAGTACTTACATCAAGCTGAGGGTAGACGTTGATGGCATCCTGGATGGATGCCAGCTGCTCCTCCAGGGGGTGCGTGTCTCTGCACGACACCCATCATCTCGCCAAGGGCACTAGGCCCAGTCGCTCCAACGTCCCCCGCCCTAGGCCTGGCAGGTGAAGGTAGGTCCAGACTTGCAAGAGTAGCACATGGTCAGAACACATATGCAAATTGAAATTCATGAATGGAAGGAGAAAGCAGTGGGTGTACCTGAAGGAACGAGAAGAAGCTGCTGATTGATGCATGTCGGTCAGAGGCCCCTAGGCTGTCAAACTGGTGCGCCAGAAGGGCAGCACCCTAGGCGTAGTCTCCTACCCTATCTTGGTCATCTAATAGCTGCAGGAACTGACATTGGATCGCGTCGCCCCTCGTGGCAAACAGAAGTCTACCAAGGAAGAACGTGAGGAAGCGACACAAGTCAAGGTCTGCCTGAGCTCTGGGCTCACTAGCTAGGGTTTGCCTGCACCCTCTAACTAGCCTATCTAGCTACTCATCCATGGTCTCCCCGACCTCACGTCCCGTCTGCCTCAGTGCTAGACTCTTCTGCAAATGTACCCTGGGGACGAGAGAAGACCTATGTCCGACAATAAGACCTAGCAACCTCTGAGCTAGCTCCTTGTAGAAGGGGTATGTAAACCCACTCACTGAGCGGCCATACACCCTCAACTCGGTGATCTTGCTCACATCCTCCAGGTCAGGGATCATATGACCCCACAGGAACACGAAGGTCGTCGCCTCACTGTCCCACCTACTCCTCAACATCTGGGTCAGAGGAGCATCCGCCCTCATCCTCTCCGTCCAGAGGACCTCTCAAAACCCCATGTCCTCCAACCTCTCCCTCTGAAACGTGGGGAACGCCAAGTATACTACTATCACGAGCAGCCAGGAAACCTTGGCCCTCATCTCACCCTGCAAGCACAAGAAGAAGCAATCAATTAGTAAAATCATGCAATCTAATAGCTCTCGGCTGAGGTTGCGTTGACCCAATGGGTCACGACCTTGTCACAACGCACAGGTGGGCTGCGACCTTGTCATGACGGCCCTTGACCGTCTCGACAGTGTCATGACCGTTGACCCTGTCGCAACAATCCTTGTCACGACGAGGCGGGCCTCCACGTTCTCAGTCGATTGGCCAACTGGAGCCCCCCTTCTCCGGCGGCGATTCTCTTGGGCTTCTCGCCCTACGTGCACCCTCTATGGGGCTTCCACATCCATCCACACACCAATCCAAAGGATTTAGGGTGACGGGGGCATACCTTTTTCATGGCGTCCTCTCGGGCCGCCGCCTCCGCCTCCACGTCCACTACCGGCATCTCACCCTCCGCCATCACCATATTTGGCACCTCCTCGGCCACCGGCACCTCCTCCACCCGGTGTCGAGTCCTCCTCGCCGCCAACCGCTTCGCCCTCTTTCTGCCTTGAGAACCACCCTCGCCATTACCACCTCCTTCCATCGCCATAGGGAGAGTATGTGAGAGTAGAAGAGAGTGGGAGGAAGAGGGGAGAGACTGTGAGAAAGAAAGAGGGTCTCTGGAGCTTGAAATCTCTAGAGCAAGAAGGAGCCTAGGCACTGAAAGAAGAAATAAGGGGGGGGCCACTACCTTTTTGAACTCTCAGGTAGTGTCACGACCACCATAGATGACTCGTTAAGGTTGCGACGCCCAACTGGGTCACGACAAGCTCACGCCCTCTGTAGGCGTCGCAACATTAAAGCGACATCTGTGGTCGTCACGACATGATCTGACGCACACAACAGTGAAAAAATTTTAATTTTATTAATCTAACTTCTCAAATAAAAACTCCAATCATGTCAATGATCAATCAAATCATATTTTCATGTCCTATCTACCACCTCATACAGTTCAAATCAAATTCAAGCATGTCCCCCACCTTGTGCAACATCTGCCATGGCGCGATCCCCTAGTGGTCAGATCTTCCTCAACCCTTGTAGGTATCCCTAGTAGACGTTGTCATCCTCCATCACTTTTTCCGAGATTAGGCCAATAGCACATACCTCCCAGTGAATAATCGCGCACCTCACATCTCGCTCATCTTGTGCATCGCTTATCTTCCTTGTTTGAATAGGCGGATAGTGTGAGAGAGTTGGAACAACTGTGCGTGGCATGCCAATCTACAGGTAGCATCGATGTGGGTTTTAAAGGACCAGAGCTTCATCGCCTATCAACCTTAGGTCCAAGCCAACCCGCTGAGGCAGCCTGATGATCATGTTGTGGGGGAAGGAAGGGCGCATGCTGAATTTCTCCACTTGCAGCGTGATTAAGTACAGTCTCCAATCCTTCAGGCCTTTTACCGTTGCGGTCTTACACCAGGCCTGGGTAGTCATGTGTAGGGGAGCACCAATGAAAAAGAGAGGGTGATGGGTCATGCTCATGCACTTGATGGAAGTATCATCTATCACTTCAAAGCAGATAAGCATGCCCATCCAGCACTCTAGGGCAATCATGGAGCCGAAGAAAGGTCCCCCGGTAGCTGCATAGGAGAGACCGGCGTACAGATACTTGAGGACAGCTTGGCAGATGGGCATCTCCTCCCATACAGACCCAACGATACTCAAGTTAGCAATGGAGAGGATATGATCTTGTGATGGGAAGAGTATGACGCTGCAGATGCAGATGGCAGTAGCTTTGGCGATGGCAAGTTAGTTTCCACTCTTTTTCGTGCATTGAGAGATGATCCACTGACAGAGAGGGATCAAGTGAAGGTAGCATGGGCTTGTCATAGTGTGAAGGTCCCATATCTTGGTAGTAATCTCTCCCAATATGGCCCAAGTGTCAATGGGGGCGACAGTGTGGGTGATGAGGTATTCTGCCCCCTTCTTGTCTTTAGGGAGGCCAAGCATGATCTCCAATTCCCCCAACAAGATGGTAGCCTCGAAAGTGGGGAAGATAAATGTATGTGTCTGAGAATGCCATAGCTCCACCAGCATTGTAAGGTTGTCCCATGTATGCACGATCTTGTGATAATTCTTGGCCAGCACCAACACCGTTGTTAGCGTCCACTCCCGTAAAAGATTGATGGATGCTATGGGGAGTGCTTTTACCATGGGCTCTAGCCAAGGAATTTTGGAGTAGCGACGAGAGCCCGGGGGGATCTAGAAGAAGAAGAAGAGAGGAGGAGATTGGTACATGAAGAAGAAGAAGAAGAAGAGGAGGAGGAGGAGGAGAGAGAATAACTAGAAGATGAACTAGAAGAACATACCTGTGCATCCTGCTTAGAGCTCAAATGCCCTGGGACTGAAGTGAGGCATTGTAGCTCCCCATAGGACGTCCTAGCAGCTTTGGGACCACCATAGAGGGCTGGTTTAGCTTGGAGAGAGCTAGAAGATCTCTTCATGGCTTAGAGAGAGAGAAAACCAAGAGAGATTGAAGAGAGAGAAGGTGGGTTGTGAATTTGAGCCCTGCACCATTTATAGAGCTCTAGGAGGGGTTAATCTCACTCTAATTCGCACCTAAGGGTTGGATTAGCATTAGGATTGGGTTTGGGAGTCCCATTAGTGATAGGATAGTCCTTAAGATAGAGATTTAGATTCGGGGTCCAGCACACAGAACATTATCGTGACACCCCGACACGACGCATCATGGTCGCGACCCTCCTTTGCGTCACGACATTTTTACAACCCCCAGAGGTGTCGCGATAGAGTATGTTGTGTCTTCTTGTGTTTGTGTCTGCTTATCTAGGCTTTGTTTGTGTTTATGTCTTTTTTTTACATACTTCTCTTGCTTTTCAGTCGTTTGTTTTCCGTCTATTTATCAGAAAAGTCAAAAAACCACAAAAATGGAGCTTTACAGGTAAGTTCAGGTATGATTTTTCTATCCTTGTCCCTTGCATTACTGTATGATAGCCTACTTATTATATCATTTCAATGACCGGCTGGTTCTCATTGTGCTCTGGGATCTGAGTTCCCCTTCAACAAAAACACTGATGATCTAGGTGTACATTATTAATCGCAAGATAGGCCGTTAAGTTGGATAAGTTCCGGGATGATGGACTCTATCTTGCGCAACAGTTGTAGGAAGACTCTCGACCTATTCTTGTTCAGTTTAGCAATATTATCCTTGATCTATTTTCTATTTTTCTCCTTTCTTTGCATTTGAATTATGATTTCTTTTCTTTAGCTCAGCATGCATCATGTAGGCCTTTGAGCTATCACGACTCATCCTTGGCTAATAATGAGCTCTTGATGAATGCCCAATTGTTCTTCATGTTCAGAAAAAAAATCCCATTCCACTCTGAATCAAAAAGTTTGCCTCCGAGCGAGTTGCTCTTGCCAGTTTGTCAAGTATCTCCCTATCTGGATTCTCTATCTGATTTTCATCTGAATTCCTTTTGATCCATTTTGGTTGCAAACTGCTCCCAGGTTTTGAGACAGAGTTACTTTCCTGGCATGCACATGTCCCTCCAAAATGAATCCTGTAGGGCAATCGGCTAGGGTACCTCTCAATCGAGGGGTTGATCATCATTTTATCTTCTCCCTCTCGTCCAAACTTGTGTTCTCCTTGCATTCTGCTCGAGCAGCTAACTCAGGGCTTTCAAGGAGATGTATGCTGCTTGTTGGTTAGATCGGGTGTTTCTTTACCTTGGCTCCCATCTTTTGAGTCCGCTCCACGTCACCTCCGCTTTATCGTCATTTCATGACACCTCCTCTACACTTCCTCTTCGTTCCCTTGCAAAGTGGAAGCCAAGGAGGGGAAATCTATAGACACCCGATTCTAGCTTATAAGTTGATCCATATTTCTTGTTCTCTTAGTGTGCCCCAAGTTGGTCACTCATCCAGAGCCCATTTGTTAGCCTCGTTTTGAGCCCATTAAGTCCAATTCTCCAGCTTATCTCATCTAAACATCACTTCGGAGTCCTTATTCTAGGGTTTGAGCCATCAGTCCCTAACGCGATGGCCTTGGGCATTGCATTCATGTCAATTGATCGATTATAATCCCTAAATAATCGATTATAATCCCTAAATAATCGATTATAATCCCTAAATGATCGATTATCCTTAACACAATAGGTCGTAACGTCGCGTTAGTGCATCAGTTTCGCATCCATCATGACCATCGCGATAGCCCATGCATATCCTTTCATATGCCTTCAGAGTTGCGACCTCCTTAGCCGTTGCGACAATTCATGTCGCGTCCCTACGACTTGTCATGACATTGTTCTACATGGTTGGCTCCGCAACCACCTCCCCTCTATCCTCCCTTGAACTTTATTCTCATCTACAACCACTCTCCAACCCCCCAGTCGTTGTTTGAGGTTCCATCTCACCTTAGAACCATCCTAGGACTCTTTCCATGTAGATTTACTTAGATTTTTATCACTTTCTTGGGCTATTATCACTTAAGGACGAGATATTGTCTCTCCTCTCTATATAAGTGACCCTTCCCTTCCAGTAAGAGGTAAGACCCCAGAGCTGCCATGAAGTGCTGCCAAAATCCCACCAGAGCTTCCCCTTAGCTCGTAGCCACCCCATTTCGTCCCATTTTGCCTTTATTCCCTTCATCAAGCCACACTATTTCCTTCACCCATGGAGCTTGGAAGCTAGGATGGTGACTTCCATGACCTTCAGGAGCTGCTGCACGACACAAGGAGCATATTTCCAGCCAGGGAGTCATCCCTTTCGGGGCATTTTCTTCCTTCTTCCCTCTCATGCTACCTCTCATGCATGTTGTTATTTCCTTATAAATAGTTGCACATTCTCATTCCCATGTATTCCAAAACCCTAGGGGTTTCCAAAACACCCCCAAGTTTGTTCCCTCCATGCTTCCCTCCTCTCTTTTCATTTTGGATAGATGCTTCACTTAAATATGGTCTAACAGGGTTCTCTTCCTTTATTTCGTTGTTTTGGCAAGTTCATCTACAAGAGCAGATGAGGGGCTCTCATCCTCTGGCCGTCCGAAGGATGGGGAGGAGGTCCCCCCCCCCCCCATCCATCTCCCGCAATGCTGAGAAGACATCACGGGCTCCAGTCGCGACATCAAGAACACGATCGATCGGGGCTCCGCGACAAGCTTACGATCGCGACGACTGTAGCAACCCGATAATTTTAAATAAATAAATGTATAGAAATATTAAAATAAAATTATTTAATCAAAACCCAATAAACAACAAGAAGTAATGGGCTTTGCTGGAATAGCTCACATAAAAGTTATTGTGCCAAAATAGGAGTTTGGAATATGGATTAAGAGAAATACCCCAAAAATCATCACCATAATTGTGTAGAAAATAGGAAAGGTCAAATTAGGGTTAAAACTATGGCAATTAGCCATGCATAGCAACCCAATTCGTGGCCAGCCTTGTTGAGAGCTTACCTAATGGTATTGCTACTCCAATTGAGAGTAGAATCTCCAAAACATGGAAGGAGTCAAGCCAAAATCGCAACCCACCCTTCCTAGTTTCATTAGGACTTGAAATAAGCCCTAATCATATAAATAATCTTCATAAGACTAGTGGGGTAGGTTCATCATCGTGCTAGGGTCGTGAAGAGGCGAGCTAGGGCACCAGGAGAGGAGGAGATCGGCCAAGAACACTGCATCTTCTCCAAACCTGCACTGCATCTCTTAGAAACCATTCAAAGGTAGGTATTCTTAGACTAAAGATGAACAAAACTCATACCATCATAAATATCATCATGTATAGTTTCTTTTGCACTTGATTTGCCTAATTTTCATCAAGTATGCTTCGAGTTATAAGCATTTTTCCCAACATCATGCATGTCTAAGGCTTTTCATGTTCATATGGATATACACGCCTACCGAGACCAATTTGATTCAGTCCAAAGGTATGGTTCTCTTCTATTCATCGTCCCCTATAAGTTTCATGTTCAAAGCTTTGTCCCAAGAACCCTAAATTTTGAGTTGTAAGCCTTCCATGAAAGATCGCTGCATATTTTATCGTTCTCGGTTTGAACGTTGAATCGCGACCGACACATTCGTCGCGTTTCTTCGACTGGTATCGCGATAGGTGAGGCCGTCGCGGTTACCTTAACAGAAACCATCCTGGCCATCGTGTTTTGGTTAAGTTCTAATAGATACTGTTACATCAAACTATGTGCCCTCAAATTGTCAGAAGATGTCTGAACCGCGATCACCAATGTCGTCGTGTATTAGGGTTATTTCCCGCTTTTAGAGATTTATGTTATTTTAAAAAAATAGGGTTTGCATGAATGCATAGGACCTGTACATCGCGTTTCAGTGTCGCCAATCAATTCACCCTATCTGGTTACCTTAAAATGTGTCAATAATAGTCGTCGTGTTTTGGTCGATAATCGATCTTGTTAAACGCGACCATTAGACCCGTCGTGATTTGACTGTATGTTTCTAGCAGCTTTGTACTTCTGTTTAATCTGATTAATTAGGCTTGATAATCATGACTATGCCATGTAATATTGTGTGACGAACAGTAATCAACCATGCTAATGAACTTTTACTATATTACACATGTTTCCTTAATTAAAAGACATTGTGCATGACTATCTCATGTTCTCTTGATTTCTTCCACGTACACACACCAAACGTTTCTCCTTGCCATGAGACCAAGCAGAAAATACTTCAATAATATATATGGTAAATTACTTTAATAATTGTAATAATGACATTTGTCTTCAATTTCTCACGTTGGTTTGGAATACCGTTACTGCTGCTCCATTGTTCTAGTATTCCTCTGGAACGTCGAGCAACTTGTTTTCTTTACACACTACTCTCTTGACAAGTTGGAACTTCTCTGTTGGACATTCTGTTCTGGCAGACTAGGGACGTTTTGTTAAGACCTTCGTAAGACTCCGTACTCTGTGGATTCCCTCATGAAGACCGAGTTGGTTGTACCCTAACACCTATAACACTCTTAGGGATTAGCATGATCCAAACAGTCTTAGAAATTCTCTCTTATCTTGAGATCACGTCGTGTAACGACCCTCCTTATACCGGTACGATTCTACCAACCCCCATCAATATAAAGGGCCTCGTCACAGTGGGACATGTACCCAACACAAGAAAGTAGGTAGAGATGTACATAAATAACAAAAGAATTTACAGCGGAATTAAAAGACAATCTTATTCCATCATCAGTCACACATTCCACAGTCTATATAGTAGCAAATGTAAATAACAAATGTCCACAACTATACAAGTCTATAATAACAATGTCCACATACTAGTAAATGAAAAGTAGACTAAACAAGTGATCTCCTCAGGTACAGCTACTCCTCGTGCTCGGAGTCGCTCCTCACAATGTCCTCCTTCCGCCTCTTCTTCTTCTTCTAGTTCAAAAAATGCAGGTTCTGAAGACATTGATGTCGATGATGTCCTATCCAAACTTCAGAAAATTCTCAAGAAGAAGAAAAATGGATCAAGAAGATTTCAAAAGAAAGAGAAAAGGGAAAAAGAACCAGTCTACTATGAATGTAGAAAATCTGGACATCTAAGACCAGACTGTCCTAAACTCAAGAAGACAGGTCAACCAGAAAAAACCAAGAAGTAGCACAAGGAATTCAAAAGAAAAGCCATGGTTGCTGCTTGGGACGATGATGAAGCCACAACTTTAGAATCATCAAGCTCAGATCCCGAAAAAGAGCAGGAAAGTCAAGCCCTAATGGTAGGACTAGATGAGGTACATTCTGACCCATTTTTTGACTCATGCACTGATTCAAGGTCAGAGTCTGAAGACATAGGAGAAGTCTTTAATGAACTTTATGAAAAACATAAAGGTGTTGTAAAAGAATTAAAAATTCTGAAAAACAACAATACTTGCTTAGAAAACACCAATTCAGATCTTAAATCTGAAATGGAACAATTAGAAAAACAATTAATGGAAAGTAAAGATAATAATTATCTCTTGAATGAAGAATTAAAAAGCAAAAACAATGAAAAATCAGAGTTAGAAGAAAAATTAAAAACTCTAACTAAAGAAAATCTTTATTTAAAAGAATTAGTTAGAAAATTAACTAAATGGAAAACATCTTTAGCCCTATGCTTAAAAGGATTAAAATCTAAAAATAATAAACAAGGTCTTGGATACAAACCTCCTGAAAATGGAAAACAAGTCATAATTCCTAAAAAATATCAATTATCAAAATTTGTAAAAGAAACCAAGATGCCTCAGAAAAAGGCCCCTGTAATGAATAAGCTCCATCGAAAGGAAAAGGTTTCCAAAAAATGTGTTCTAAACAAACATTACAAAGACAATAGGAACTGCAAAACAAATTATATTCATTGTTGTTCTCATTGCAATAAATTAGGACACACAGTAAACATCTGCACAACAAGGCACCCAGTATGGATTCCGAAAGGATACTTTTATGCATCTAACCATCAAGGACCCAAAAAGATTTGGGTACCTATTCTGAATAAGTTGTTTGTAGGATAGCCTTGGAGCATCAGGAACAAAGGATGCTCAAGGCACTGGTGGAGTCTCTCATTGAGAGGGAGCACAGACTAAGGGGAAGTTTTTCATTAATGTCAATCATTGTTGAACCCCTCAATGGTAAGAAATTTTCACAAAAAGGTGAGAGAATGCATGGTAAGATCCTTCCTTTTTTGTTAAAGACAAAAAGGGGGAGAGTATGCATAGTATGCATTATCTATGATTTTTTTGTATTTTCTATGTTTTAAGTATTTTTGTCAGAAAATTCTCATAAGTTTTGTCATCACCAAGAAGGGGGAGATTGTTGAACCACTCTTATATTTTACCCTTATATTTTGGTGATAACAAAACTTATGATTTATTAAATATTATTAAATATATTTAATATCATGTTTTTCTAATAAATATAAATTTATGGTATTTTGGTGATAACAAAACTTATGACTAATTAAATATTAAATAAATTAAATATCATGTTTTTCTAATAAATTACATATCAAGTTTTTTTCTGATAAATATACATTTATGGCATTATTGCTCTGTGATTTACCCTGAAAAGCTAAATCGATGTCTATTCAATATACATCGATTTCAGTTCACAAAGTGCCACATCGATTCCCTTGAAAACAAGGATTTCACTCAAACATCGATTCCCTTAAAAACATCGATTTCATTCAAACATCGATTTCACTTAAACATTGATTTCACTTAAACATAGATTTCACTCAAACATCGATTTCACTCAAACATCGATTTCACTTAAACATCGATTTCACTCAAACATCGATTTCACTTAAACATCGATTTCATTCAAACATCGATTTCACTTAAACATCGATTTCATTCAAACATCGATTTCACTTAAACATCGATTTCACTTAAACATCAATTTCGCTCAAACATCGATTTCACTCAAACATCGATTTCACTTAAACATCGATTTCACTCAAACATCGATTTCACTAAAACATGGATTTCACTTAAACATCGATTCCCTTGAAAACATGGATTTTACTTAAACATGGATTCAGTTCAAACATGGATTTCACTTAAACATTGATTCTCTTGAAAACATGAATTTCACTTAAACATGGATTCGGTTAAAACATAGATTTCACTTAAACATCAACTCTGTTAAAAACATGCATTTCATTAGAATATGGATTCTATTCAAACATAGATTTCAACTTAAACATCGATTTCCTATATACTTCAAATGTTTTTGGCATCTAGTGAAAAGTTAAATATATTTCATTTGCGAAATCTTCTATCTTTTTGACAGAAGATCTTTTTTATCTCTCTAGATCTCTTCTCTCCTGTCAGACAAAAAGGGCTTGCCTGCCACTTCTAGGTGACAGTAGAAAACACAGAAGTGTGAGCCTTTTTGACAGAAACACTCTTTGATCTAAACACCTTCTTCTATGGTTGCAGACCTCGAAGACCACAAAGTGGCTGACAGTCAGAAGAAGAAGAATAGAAAAATCAGCAACAACTAGAAGAGTTCCAACGGATCTCTTCAATGGATCTATTCAAAGCTACTCATATAAAAGACGAAGCAAGGCTGAAGAACAAAAGGAGAGCTTTCCTGAAGATCTTTAAAGGAGTGTACATCCTGTGAGGAACCTCAACTCCACATACACTCAAAGAAAGAGAGAAGAGCTCAAGCCCAATCAAGAGAAGCTATTCATAGCAGAAGTTTTCAAAGCTTTCAAGCCTTCCTCTCTTCACTCTCTCTCTGTGGTCATTGTAATTCTTGGGGAGAGTTCTTTGCTGAGAGTTTCTGGGTTAGAGTCCATTCTTGTAAAACTCTTAGCTTTGTTCTTTCTTTTCTAAGAAAGATTTCTGTCCAGCTGAGGGACTGTACTCAGTGTAGAACCTAGTTGGGGTTTTAAGTCTAGCAGAACCGCACTGGGATTTGTACCAGGAGGTTGGCTTCTTGACATGTAAGAGTAGTGGGCTGCCTTCTTGCCCGGGAAAGAGAAGAAGACCAGCTGGGGTGCTGGGTGTTGTATTGTCCTTGAGGGGGACTGTACCCTTGGTTAGTAAAATCCCATGAGATTGCTTGGAGACTGGACGTAGGACTTCCATTTGGGAAGGGCCGAACCAAGATAAATTCCTTGCGTTCTTTGTGTGATTGTTTATTTACGTCCGCACTGCTACTCTCTATCACCTCAACTAACTAAACTTTCAAGTGTTAATTTTCTATGTTTAAGTTTCTGTTTCAAATTTCAGAAAACATATTAACCCCCCCCCCTCTAGGTTCGCTTGCTACCGTACCAAAAGGGCCAATAAGTGGTATCAGAGCGAGGTTCTCTGATCAATCAAGAAGATCCAATGATCTTAGAGAAGATCCATGGCAGCTGAAGGTCAATCAGTCATCAGACCTCCATTATTCGATGGAGAGGATTACCAATACTGAAAAATGAAAATGGAATGCTTCATTCGAGGCACAGACTTTGATCTATGGCAGGTAATAGAGGTAGGTGATTTTGTTATTGTTCCTGCTGAAGGTACTACTGCCATTACAGCAGCTGATAAGAGTAAATTATCTCTAAACTTTAAAGCAAAAAACTATTTATGTTGTGCTTTATGGTCTTCCAAGAAAAATGGATCAAGAAGAATTAAAAAGAAAGAGAAAAAGGAAAAAGAACCAGTCTGCTATGAATGCAGAAAACCTGGACATCTAAGACCAGACTGTCCTAAACCCAAGAAGACTGGTCAACCAGAAAAATCCAAGAAGCAACACAAGAAATTCAAAAGAAAAGCCATGGCTGCTGCTTGGGACAATGATGAAGCCACAACTTCAGAATCATCAAGCTCAAATCTCGAAAAAGAGTAGGAAAGTCTAGCCGTCATGGTAGGACTAGATGAGGTACATTCTGACCCATTTTTTGATTCATGCACTGTCAGAGTGTGAAGACTTAGAAGAAGTCTTTAATGAACTTTATGAAAAACATAAAGGTGTTGTAAAAGAATTAAAAATTCTGAAAAACAACACTACTTGCTTAGAAAACACCAATTCAGATCTTAAATCCGAAATTGAACAATTAGAAAAATAATTAAAGGAAAGTAAAGATAATAATTATCTCTTGAATTAAGAATTAAAAATAAAAACAATGAAAAATCAGAGTTAGAACAAAAATTAAAAAATCTAACTAAAGAAAATATTTATTTAAAAGAATTAGTTAGAAAATTAACTAAAGGGAAAACATCTTTAGCCCTATGCTTAAAAGGATCAAAATCTAAAAATAATAAACAAGGTCTTGGATACAAACCTCCTAAAAATGGAAAACAAGTCATAATTCCTAAAAAATATCCATTACCAAAATTTGTAAAAGAAACCAAGATGCCTCAGAAAAAAGGCCCCTGTAATGAACAAGCTCTATCGAAAGGAAAAGGTTTCCCAAAATTGTGTTCTAAACAGACATTACAAGGACAATAGGAACTTCAAAACAAATTATATTCATTGTTGTTCTCATTGCAATAAATTAGGACACACAGTAAACATCTGCACAACAAGGCACCCAGTATTGATTCCAAAAGGATATTTTTATGCATCTAACCATCAAGGACCCAAAAAGATTTGGGTACCTACTTCTGAATAAGTTGTTTGTAGGATAGCCTTGGAGCATCAGGAACAAAGGATGCTCAAGGCACTGGTGGAGTCTCTCATTCAGGGGAAGCACAGACTCAGGGGGAGTTTTTCATTAATGTTAATCATTGTTGAACCCCTCAATGGTATGAAATTTTCACAAAAAGGGGAGAGAATGCATGGTAAGATCCTTCCTTTTTGGTTAGTGACAAAAAGGGGAGAGTATGCATAGTATGCATTATGTGTGAATTTTTTGTATTTTCTATGTTTTAAGTATATTTTTTCAGAAAATTCTCATAAGTTTTGTCATCACCAAAAAAGGCGAGATTGTTGAACCACTCTTATATTTTACCCTTATATTTTGGTGATAATAAAACTTACGATTAATTAAATATATTTAATATTATATTTTCCTAATAAATATAAATTTATGATATTTTAGTAATAACAAAACTTATGACTAATTAAATATTAAAAAATATTAATATCATGTTTTTCTAATAAATTAAATATCATGTTTTTCTAATAAATATAAATTTATGGCATTATTGTTGTGTGATTTACACTGAAAAGTTAAATCGATGTCTATTCAATATATATTGATTTCAGTTCACAAAGTGCCACATCGATTCCCTTGAAAACATGGACGTCACTCAAACTTCGATTCCCTTGAAAACAACGATTTCATTCAAAAATCGATTTCACTTAAACATCGATTTCACTAAAACATCGATTTCACTCAAACATCGATTTCACTTAAACATCGATTTCACTCAAACATCGATTTCACTAAAACATGGATTTCACTTAAACATCGATTCTCTTGAAAACATTGATTTCACTTAAACATGGATTCGGTTCGAACATGGATTTCACTTAAACATCGATTCCCTTTAAAACAAGAATTTCACTTAAACATGGATTCGGTTCAAACATAGATTTCACTTAAACATCAACTCTGTTGAAACATGGATTTCATTAGAACATGGATTCTGTTCAAACATAGATTTCAACTTAAACATCGATTTCCTTTATATTTCAAATATTTTTGGCATCTAGTGAAAAGTCAAATATATTTCATTTGCGTAATCTTCTATCTTTCTGACAGAAGATCTTTTTTATCTCTCTAGATCTCTTCTCTCCTGTCAGACAAAAAGGGCTTACCTACCACATCTGGGTGACAATAGAAAACACAGAAGTGTGAGCCTTTTTGACAGAAACACTCTTTGATCTAAACACCTTCTTCTATGGTTGCAGACCTCGAAAACCACCAAATGGCTGACTGTCAGAAGAAGAAGAACAGAAAAATCAGCATCGACTAGAAGAGTTCCATCGGATCTCTTCAACGGATCTATTCAAAGTTACTCATATAAAAGATGAAGCAATGCTGAAGAGCAAAAGGAGAGCTTTCTTGAAGATCTTTAATGGAGTGTACATCCTGTGAGGAACCTCAACTCCACATACACTCAAAGAAAGAGAGAAGAGCTCAAGCCCAATCAAGAGAAGTTGTTCATAGAAGAAGTTTTCAAAGCTTTCAAGCCTTCCTCTCTTCACTCTCTCTCTGTGGTCATTGTAATTCTTGGGGAGAGTTCTTTGCTGAGAGTTTCTGGGATAGAGTCAATTCTTGTAAAACTCTTAGCTTTGTTCTTTTTTTTTTTAAGAAAGATTTCTGTACAGCTGAGGGACTGTACTTAGTGTAGAACCTAGCTAGGGGTTTAAGTCTAGTAGAACCACACTGGGTTTGTACCACGAGGTTGGCTTCTTGACCTATAAGAGAAGTGGGCTGCCTTCTTGCCCAGGAAAGAGAAGAAGACCAGCTGGGGTGCTGGGTGTTGTATTGTCCTTGAGGGGTACTGTACCCTTGGTTAGTAAAATCTCAAGAGATTGCTTGGAGACTGGACGTAGGACTTCCATGTGGGAAGGGCCGAACCAGGATAAATTCCTTGTGTTCTTTGTGTGATTGTTTATTTACTTCCGCACTGCTTCTCTCTATCACACTCAACTAACCAAACTTTCAAGTGATAATTTTTTATGTTTAAGTTTCTGTTTCAGATTTCAGAAAACCCATTCACCCCCCCCCCCCCTCTAGGTTAGCTTGCTGCCATACCAAAAGGGCCAACAAGTGGTATCAGAGCGAGGTTTTCTGATCAATCAAGAAGATCCAACGATCTTAGAGAAGATACATGGCAGCTGAAGGATTTGTTGAAGGTCAATCAGTCATCAGACCTCCATTCTTCGATGGAGAGGATTACCAATACTGGAAAATGAAAAGGAATGCTTCATTCGAGGCACAGACTTTGATCTGTGGCAGGTAATAGAGGTAGGTGATTTTGTTATTGTTCCTACTGAAGGTACTACTGATATTACAACAGCTGATAAGAGTAAATTATCTCTAAACTTTAAAGCAAAGAACTATTTATTTTGTGCTTTATCTAAAAGAGAATTTAGTAGAGTATCTGCATGTAAATCTGCAAAAGAAATGTGGGATAAACTGCAGGTAACTTATGAGTGAACGACAAAGTAAAACAAACTAAGATAGATATTCTTGTCTCACAATATGAGGAATTTAAAATGCTTCCAAACGAAAATATCACTCAGATGTATAATAGATTTTCAAGCATAGTAGTTGGTCTAAGTTCTATTGGTAAAAATCTTTCTAATGAGAAAACTGTCAGAAAGATACTTAGGTCTTTAACTATTTCATTGACCCCTAAGGTCACATCCATTGAAGAAGCCCATGATCTAATCAAGTTTTCCATTCATAAATTAATTGGCTCTGTTTTGGCACATGAAATCCATATGGAGCGATTATCTGAAAGCTCTTCCAAAAAAAAACTCACTAATGCTCTTAAAGTTGCAGCTGCTCCTTCCACCTCTTCTTCTTCTTCTAGTTCAAAAAATGCAGGTTCTGAAGACAGCTATGTGGATGATGTCCTATCCAAACTTAAGAAAATTCTCAAGAAGAAGAAAAATGGATCAAGAAGAATTAAAAAGAAAGAGAAAAAGGAAAAAGAACCAGTCTGCTATGAATGCAAAAAACCTGGACATCTAAGACCAGACTGTCCTAAACTCAAAAAGACTGATCAACCAGAAAAATCCAAGAAGCAGCACAAGAAATTCAAAAGAAAAGCCATGGCTGCTGCTTGCGACAATGATGAAGCCACAACTTCATAATCATCAAGCTCAGATCCCGAAAAAGAGCAGGAAAGTCTAGCCCTCATGGTAGGACTAGATGAGGTACATTTTGACCCATTTTTTGATTCATGCACTGATTCAGGGTCAGAGTCTGAAGACTTAGAAGAAGTCTTTAATGAACTTTATGAAAAACATAAAGGTGTTGTAAAAGAATTAAAAAATCTGAAAAACAACACTACTTGCTTAGAAAACACCAATTCAGATCTTAAATCTGAAATGGAACAATTAGAAAAATAATTAAAGGAAAGTAAAGATAATAATTATCTCTTGAATGAAGAATTAAAAGGCAAAAACAATGAAAAATCATAGTTAGAAGAAAAATTAAAAACTCTAACTAAAGAAAATCTTTATTTAAAAGAATTAGTTAGAAAATTAACTAAAGGGAAAACATCTTTAGCCCTATGCTTAAAAGGATCAAAATCTAGAAATAATAAACAAGGTCTTAGATACAAACCTCCTGAAAAAGGAAAACAAGTCATAATTCCTGAAAAATATCCATTACCAAAATTTGTAAAAAGAAACCAAGATGCCTCAGAAAAAGGCCCCTGTAATGAACAAGCTCTATCGAAAGGAAAAGGTTTCCAAAAATTATGTTCTAAACAGACATTACAAAGACAATAGGAACTGCAAAACAAATTATATTCATTGTTGTTCTCATTGCAACAAATTAGGACACACAGTAAACACCTGCACAACAAGGCACCCAGTATATATGGATTTCGAAAGGATACTATTATGCATCTAACCATCAAGGACCCAAAAAGATTTGGGTACCTACTTCTGAATAAGTTGTTTGGGGATAGCCTTGGAGCATCAGGAACAAAGGATGCTCAAGGCACTGGTGGAGTCTCTCATTCAGGGGGAGCACAGACTAAGGGGGAGTTTTTCATTAATGTCAATCATTGTTGAACCCCTCAATGGTAAGACATTTTCACAAAAAGGGGAGAGAATGCATGGTAAAATCCTTCCTTTTTGGTTAGTGACAAAAAGGGGGAGAGTATGCATAGTATGCATTATCTGTGAATTTTCTATATTTTCTTTGTTTTAAGTATTTTTGTCAGAAAATTCTCATAACTTTTGTCATCACCAAAAAGGGGGGGTTGTTGAACCACTCTTATATTTTACCCTTATATTTTGGTGATAACAAAACTTATGATTAATTAAATATTATTAAATATATTTAATATCATGTTTTCCTAATAAATATAAATTTATGGTATTTTGGTGATAACAAAACTTATGACTAATTAAATATTAAATAAATTTAATATCATATTTTTCTAATAAATTAAATATCACGTTTTTCGAATAAATATAAATTTATGGCATTATTGCTGTGTGATTTGCACTGAAAAGCTAAATCGATGTCTATTCAATATACATCGATTTCAGTTCACAAAGTGCCACATCGATTCCCTTGAAAACATGGATTTCACTTAAACATCGATTCCCTTGAAAACATTGATTTCAATCAAACATCGATTTCACTTAAACATCGATTTCATTCAAATATCGATTTCACTTAAACATCGATTTCACTAAAACATCGAATTCACTCAAACATCGATTTCACTCAAACATCGATTTCACTTAAACATCGATTTCACTCAAACATCGATTTCACTAAAACATGGATTTCACTTAAACATCGATTCCCTTGAAAACATGGATTTTACTTAAACATGGATTCAGTTCAAACATGGATTTCACTTAAACATCGATTCCCTTGAAAACATGAATTTCACTTAAACATGGATTCGGTTCAAATATAGATTACACTTAAACATCAACTCTGTTGAAACATGGATTTCATTAGAACATGGATTCTGTTCAAATATAGATTTCAACTTAAACATCGATTTCCTTTATATTTCAAATGTTTTTGGCATCTAGTGAAAAGTTAAATATATTTCATTTGCGTAATCTTCTATCTTTCTGACATAAGATCTTTTTTCTCTCTCTAGATCTCTTCTCTCCTGTCAGACAAAAAGGGCTTACCTGCCACTTCTCGGTGACAGTAGAAAACACAGAAGTGTGAGCCTTTTTGACAGAAACACTCTTTGATCTAAACACCTTCTTCTATGGTTGCAGACCTCGAAGACCACAAAGTGGCTGACAGTCAGAAGAAGAAGAATAGAAAAATCAGCAACGACTAGAAGAGTTCCAACGGATCTATTCAAAGCTACTCATATAAAAGATGAAGCAAGACTGAAGAAAAAAAGGAGAGCTTTCCTGAATATCTTTAAAGGAGTGTGCATCCTGTGAGGAACCTCAACTCCACAAACACTCAATGAAAGAGAGAAGAGCTCAAGCCCAATCAAGAGAAGCTGTTCATAGCAGAAGTTTTCAAAGCTTTCAAGCCTTCCTCTCTTCACTTTCTCTCTGTGGTCATTGTAATTCTTGGGGAGAGTTCCTTGTTGAGAGTTTCTGGGTTAGAGTCCATTCTTGTAAAACTCTTAGCTTTGTTCTTTCTTTTCTAAGAAATATTTCTGTCCAGCTGAGGGATTGTACTCAGTGTAGAACCTAGCTAGGGGTTTAAGTCTAGCAGAACTGCACCAGGGTTTGTACCAGGAGGTTGGCTTCTTGACCTGTAAGAGAAGTGGGCTGCCTTCTTGCGCGGGAAAGAGAAGAAGACCAGTTGGTGCTGGGTGTTGTATTGTTCTTGAGGGGGACTATACCTTTGGTTAGTAAAATCCCAAGAGATTGGTTGGGGACTGGACGTAGGACTTCCATGTAGGAAGGGCCAAACCCGGATAAATTCCTTGTGTTCTTTGTGTGATTGTTTATTTGCTTCTGCACTACTACTCTCTATCACACTCAATTAACCAAACTTTCAAGCTATAATTTTCTGTGTTTAAGTTTTTGTTTCAGATTTCAGAAAACCTATTCACCCCCTTTTAGGTTAGCTTACTGCCGTACCAAAAGGGCCAACAACGGGGACACCTGTCTCACCTGTATGTTAAAGCAAGTATGAGTCTTCTAAAAAGACCTAGGAAGCAACCTATTGGCACATCCTTACACAAATCACATACATGCTATCCTTTTTAAACAATAAGAGAAGTATGGCACATGCTTCATGTCAAATAAGCAACTATACATGAATAACCTATGCATGCTTTCTACACATGACAATTAACTTGATTCATTGAGTCAATTCCAATTCATATCACATCATAATGATACACAATTAGATCATGAATTTGAGCACAAGGCAACTAACAATTCTAGCATGATGTCTAACATTTTTCACATGCTTTCTTAACACATATTCACACCTTTTACTTGCTATTTTAATATAAACAAATCACATTCACATGGTTTCACATCTTTTTGCATGATATCACATTTACACAACGCTATCACATGATCACATTGCACAATTTCACACTTTTCACACTTTAACACATTAATTTGCCATGACGCATAGTCTGAACCACCATAAAGAATGACACACATACCCGTCACCTAGGCAATACAGTGACGAATCTTGATAACTGCACAGAACCAGGAGAAGCCCTCTCCACCCTTACCAGTGGTACTTGTCCACCTCCAGAATTTCATCCTGATGCCCACAGGATATCACATACACAATGAGCATTCCCATAGGAACTTTTCTAGAGTACAACTCCATAGCCTTCTATGGTAGCACTGTCAATTTCGGCACATGATCACTTAAACACATTATCTCACTTAATCACATGATCAACATTATTTACATGCACTAATTGATCCATTCACATGCACTTCATTTAAACATGTACACTTCAGTTTACAGAACTCAACATGACTATTTCACAATGACAATTTAATCATACCAGTGCCTAAACATGCTACTAATCACTGGAATTTACATTATCTAAATCAAACATTGCTTAACATGGTTTTAATACCCTTTTAAATGCAAACAGTACCTACGGATATCAAAACAATATCAAATTTTAACCACAGACTCTATACATGTAATATGTCATATGACCAATTTTCCAAAATTTTCGTAATAGTAGAACTATTTTTAACAATTAATACAAATTTCATGTAATTTCAGTAAAATATTAACTTAACATGGTAGACAGTAAAATAGTCGATGCTCATAGGTTTAAAACATGCAAATAGTAACCGTTCATGATAAATCTCTATAACAATAACATGCAGTAAAACTATTTTTTAGAATTAATTCTTGTCAAATCATGCATAATTCACCATAACATAAATTATACTAAATGACAGTATGTACATAAATTCGACAGAAAATCATGGATTGATCCTAAGACAGTACCTGATCATTCAAAATTTTTACAGCATGTACAGACATCCAGAAACCCAAAAATTATCACACATATATGAAATTCACAGTTCTGTAAAAACATGAAGAACTTGGCAGCAAGGGCCTTGCCCTCAAGGTGGGTTAATGGCACAATCTGCTGCCGTCAACTCAAGAACTTGACGGCAACAAGGTTGTTGTCAACCTCTTGTCTGCAGAAAGTGCAGAACGAACTCCATAAAAGAGAGAATTTGGGGGTCCAAGACACGAAAGAAAAATCTGTAAAAATGCTTAGACTCTAGGGGGCATGTCTAGGGATGATACCCCTAAGCTACTTGACTGGAATAAAATCTCTAAGGTTTAATTTGGTGATGAAGCCCTCCTCAGCCAAGCCAAGAATGTGCAAATGTCCATCGCAAATCTGGTCTTCATGCTTGAGTAGATGGCCTCTTGGAGTCGGGGAAGATACTTCAACACACTCTTAGGCCAGCTGATCAACAAGCATAAAAGTTCTTTTTATGTACATGCTGGTGCCACTGACGGTCTCATTCAGAAAATCTGCAAGACCACCAGATTTGTTAGAAGCAAACTCCCAATACATTACCTAGGCGTCACCATATACACAGGCCGGCAAAAACCTACATACTTCGCTAATATAATCTCCAAGACGGTCAGGAAATTGCAAGGGTGGAAAAAGGAGTTCTTATCCTCGGGAGGAAGGCTTATCCTCATACAACACATCCTGTCTGCGATTCCTATATACACCATGAATGCTCAGCCCATCCCCGTCACCGTAGTGAGGGCTTTTCACCGGATCTTGGCAAACTTCTTCTGGGGTTCCTATGAAGGTTCCCCGAAAAGACACTGGAAGAGCTGGAAGGACATTGCACAACCGAAGGAGAGTGGCGGATTGGGTGTGTTAAACCTGCAAAACATGCAATTAGCTTTCAGAACTAAAATGCTATGGCGGGCATTATCCACCAATTCTCTGTGGGCCAAATTTTTCAGGAGGAAACACCTATTTAATTGCCACTACTCTGAAGCACAATTCCCATTCATGCTAGCAGCAGACAGGAAGCTTTGGAAGCAGGCAGCCCAGCTGATCCACAACAACCACAGGATCATATCCAGAGACACAGGTTCAGCTGGCCACTTCTGGTTTGATATCTGCACTGGCAATACACCCCTCAAATCCTATATACCTGAAGACAAGTGGCAGGAGATCCCTGACAAACTCTGCACCATTCAACAGGCCTTTAGCAGTCCCGAGAGCATTCAATTGCAGAACGCCCTCATGTACTGCCCCAAATTTCTGATGGAACAGTTTTTAACCACCAACAATGGTGATGACACTTGGATCTGGTGTTCTACCTCTAATGGTAAGTTCAATACGAAATTAGTCCGGGTACTTCTCCAACCTGAAACTGCTCAGAAATGGAAGGCATTGTGGTCTCCCTATATTCCTCTCAAATGGTCCATATTTATGTGGCGGATGGTTCAAAACCTTATTCCTGTTGATGAGACTGTCCAAGGAAAAGGAATCCCTTTGTGTTCTAAATGCTCATGTTGCACCATCAGCCATTGTGAAAGCCTCCAGCACCTGTTCTTCAAGAGTAACACAGCGATCCAAGTGTGGACTGATCTGGATAATCTCATGCAGTTTAACAGTAAGGACATCATTGAAGTGGCTGACGGTGTGATTTCCTTCCTGATACAACCAGACCTCTCTACTGCCACGGGGCATCTTAAACGTTGCACTTTCATGGCAGTCCTTTGGGAGATCTGGTGCTGCAGGAACCTGGCGAGGTTTCAAGGCATGAGCATGTCGCCCAAACACATTATAAACAGAAGTATGCTTTCTATCCGAGCCATATGTGCATCCGCCAACTTCCAGAAAATACCCCAACCTTGGTCTACTGTTCTCCGTCAGACCCCAAGTGGAAATGACAATCTGAAACTTAAGACGCCCAGGGATATCAGATGGCTCACCCCCCCACGGGGGAGATTAAAACTGAATGTTGACGGTGCCTTTGACGTGCACTCCGGTGAAGCTGGAGGAGGTGGTATCCTCAGGGACCACAATGGTGATATGTATTGTGCCTTTGCCAACCCTTACCATGGTCTGAAGTCTAGCCTCGTTGCTGAGGCCCTCGCACTCAGGGATGGGCTGCGAATGTGCTGCAAAAAGGGTGCCAGTGAAGTGCAGGTTGAGACTGACTCCTTAAATCTTGTGCACATCGTTACGAAGCAAATCTCTCCACCATGGGACCTCTCCTTCATACTGTAGGAGGTATTTGTATTAACTAACAGGGTCACGACTGAAATCAATCATGTCCCAAGGGAAGGTAACAAAGTGGCGGACTGCCTAGCTGACTTTGCATCTTCTTGTACTGGTTTCATTTTGTTGGACCAATGGGCTGACCTTCCTAGTACTGTAAGAGACGCCTGCAGCCATGATAAGGCAAGGTGCCCATCCATGAGCCCTGAGTCTGATTTGTACTCTCCCCCCCCCCCCCTTTTCTTCCCGTACACTTAATGAAAATACCCCTAGCCGTCTGGTGAAGGTAGTGACACCCTCACGAGTGAGGGCGCCCCTACCCTCTCCTTTTGGTCTGGCTACATTAAAAAAAAAAGATACTTCAACACCAGGAGCACCTTCCAGTCAAAGAAGATCGCCAGAAAAACCTCCAAAATGCCGGATCAAGCCTCAAGAAGTTCTCTCTTTTTCTCTCCCCGGAACCCCAAAAGCCCTAGGTGAGAAAAGCCCTCCCTAAGCCGAGATCTCCAGGTTATACAGGCATAGAGTCGGGATACGCCTAGCATTAGGAGTCCTAACTGTTGGAGGAACATTTCCGAATTGGATTCCGGAGAAAATGCAGCCTTTTCAGGTTTGGAATTGCAAACACAGTTGGAGAAGTAAACGGCCACTTTGCTGCCGTTAAACAGGAAGTAGACGTCAATCGATCTAGACGTCTATATCTTATGGCCATGCAGTCAACTGCACACAAGGTTGTCGTCAACCTGATGTTAACGTCGAATGATGTTGACATTAACTAGGGATTTCATAGAGAACTTAAAACATCAACAAGCACTCATACACATAAATAAATAAACATAATATGCAGAAAAAATAAGTAAATACTATATGCACAGAATTAAATAAACATAGAATGAACAAATTTAAGGGCCTTACACGTCGGACCTCTGGACCTGTTCATATCATGACCAGTGGAAGGTTAGTGAATTCTACCTGACTGCCAACACCAATTATGCGTGTTGAGCATCTGTTACTATCGCTTGTTTAACCGTCATTTTATGTGCAATGTGTAACGTTCCGACCATTCGGATCCTTGTGTCATGCTTGTGGAGGCCAATGTGTGGCCAATGACGTGTGTAGCAGGTGTACCGTAGGTTGGGAGGCTTCGTGGGCCGAAAGTTTGGGCCTGGAGCACTCACTGGTTCACTGTCTGTGAACGCGACAGTGGTGGGTGTCGCGTTCTTAAAGAGATGGTCCATGACGTCGCGATCATGGAACTGTTGTTTTCAGTGGTCGTCTGCATGCGCGTCGCGTGTCGCGTACGGGGCAGCACCTGCTGACGTTGGGTAAGGAAGGCGACAGGCACCTACGTCGCGATTAGGTCGCGGCCCAGATGCACGTCGCATTCTTACCTAACCTGTGTTTTAAGCCTGTTTCCACCGAACAGAGCTTTGGCAAGCTCTGCTCGGCTGGGAGAGGTGCTGTGCATGGGTTCGAGGGCGATTCGGCTATGTGGAGGTTGCTTTAGCGTGTTTCCGCTGCGAGGACGCTACGTGGAGCGGAGGAAACACCGTGTGGGATTCAAACTTCACATTCTTCGCGAAGGTAGGGAGATTTCCCATGTTTTGATCCGTGAACTACGCGTGTTGTGTGTGTGATATGTTATTTGCTTTCCAAACACTAGAAACCATGCTAGGACACACATTAAAGCTTGTAAAAGGGATCAGAACCATAGTTTGTAGGGTTTTTTGGGGTGATCCAGAAGAGGGATTCCGGTTTAGGGTTTGCACCAGTGAAGGAGACAGACCTGGCTGTCGCGACCAGGTCGCGATAGGCCGACTGGTCGCGATAAGGTTTCTCATCGCAACATATCGGGGGGTCGCGACCTGTTGGCGGCATGTGTCCCTGTCGTGATAGCAGCTGAGGGTGTGGTTTGTGTATATGCATGTGTATATTTTATCTGTTTAATGAGTATTGTGTAGCATGGCTATGGAAAAATGGTGCATGGGCACCTGTGGCGCTCGGGAAGTGCATTGTGTGTTGTGTGTTTACGCGGTTGACGTGAGACTTCACGTGGTTTGTGTGGTGTTCACGTGATTTGTGTGTGCGCGTGGTGTTTACGCGGTTGACGTGAGACTTCACGTGGTTTGTGTGGTGTTCACGTGATTTGTGTGTGCGTGACGAGTAGTACGATGCCTACTGTGGATACCTCCTTAGTTGGGAGCCCCAGGTTTTATGTGAGCCAGGCACGTGTGTGTGCTCGGGGCTTGTCTCGGTACTGGGTACCGCCGAGGTCTTGTCGTCTTCCTGGAGACCCTTGCTCTTGTGTAGAGTAGTACGTCCGGCTGAGGGAAAGACGGCAGTGGGACTATGAGACCCCGAATTTTTCCGTCATTTTATATTGAGTATGCGATATTTACATGTCATAAATATAGTGTACGTATTAAAATTTTCGCATACTATAACTACAAAATGTTCATGTGCATATGTATGTATGTATATTATTTTCGTGAATATAAGGAATTAGCCAATTTTGTATATAAGGTATTTATTTAAATATTATGCATGATATATTAAAGTAATGTTACTCATATAATGTGAAGTGCCATCATGCAACGTATAAGCATATATGATTTTACTTCTGTACATGTATTATAATTAAATGTATATATTATCTAATGGTTGAGATGCATATTGTGTTTAATTATTCCATGCATATTATATGTAGCTATGATGTGTATATATGTGCACATACATATTAATCTTGTTCGAATTATATATCTATTTCTAAGCATGATAAATTGTTATGAAGTGTGAACAATAATGTGAATCGTGTATGCATCTAAACGATGTAGGCATGTATATACATATATGTTTATCCTTATGTATGTTATAAGTATGATTACTCATGAGTATACGCATGTATACATATATCTATACGTCCATCCTGTGCAAGTGATAATTGTTGATTATTAGCATGCTAAATAGTTTATAGTGTATATGGTACTTAAATAATACGGTGCATGTAAAATATATCAAAATATTATAAGCAAGCTATATTTATGTAAATTCATGCATGTTGTACTAAATTATACTTTGTACGTGTATAGATGTATAAATCTAATGTTGTACATATGATATTTACTTATTGCAATAACCATTGACTTGATTATGACATGTATGATATCTAGATAATAGAGCATGTATTACATTTATATATATATATATATATATATATATATATATATATATATATATATTCGTGCATAATACATGCAACTATGGTGCATATGTATACACATGTATGTCACTTTGTGCATATTATCTTTAATTGAGATTAGTGCAAGTTATAAATATAAATAATGTGTAATGCATGTATTTTATGTGGTAAGGATATATGTAATTATTTTTACATATACTAAATCGTTTAGATATATTTACGCATTTATTTTGGGGTTTGGCAGGGTCTTGACTGCACTGTGCAGTTGGCGGCCAAGACCTGGACGCCAGTGTGGTTGGTGTCCACATCCCTGGACGCCAACCCACAGTGGGCGGCCACCCCCTGGACGCCAACCCCCTGTTGGCGGCCGGCCCCTTGACGTCAACTATGCAGTTGATTACAACCGATGTTGACGTCTATATCATCTTGCGTAACGGTTCCAGATTTGTTAATGATCGCTTTATGGCCGGTTCCAGTATAGGAAACCCTTTTTAAACCTTTGGTAACCTACCCCAGTGCGTACCCAACCTATCAACTTTACAAAAACCCATTTTCTGGCCGCACAAAGCCCTTTTGGTCATTGGGAAACCCTAGTATTTTCTATGAGAAAAGCTGGACTTCCCAAGCTCTGATCCAGCGACTAGAGGATTTTCTGGGAGATCTACGACGACTGGAGCATAGTCTAACTATCAAGGAGGCATCCCCAACCCCGATGAATGATCTACATCGACGGGAGAACAAGATTCAAGGAGTTTCTGAGCACCCTCTTGCTTTGGTCGAGGAGGGCTTCAACAGCAAGATTTGATCTTCTAGGATTTTATTAGAGGCAAGTAACCTATGTACATCATCCCTATACATGTCCCCTAGGTCCTAGAATTTTTACGGATTTTTCCTCGAGTCCTGGACCCTCCAATTTCCCCGTACATGTGAGTGTGACTGTGCAGATTGTTGTCTGGAAGTTGACGGCAACATCCCCTGCCATCAAGTTCATTAGTTGATGGCAAGAGATGTTGCAGTTAACCCAGTTGGCGGCCAGGACTGTGCAGTTAAGTTCTTTAGTGTTATGAAAAATGTTGTTTAATATATTTAAATGATTTCTGGGTATGTTTTCCTGCTGAAATTTTTATGAGGGGTCAAGGGTGATTAGTAGGTCATGTCATGAGGTTTTTGTAAATTTTCATGAAATTTTTAATTATTAAAATTCTGGAGATTGAGTTTTGACCATAAGATAAGCATGTTTAATCTGTGTAAATAGGATATTTGTGAGTTCGGGTTTGGTGAATTTTATGTAATGATATGGGTATTGTATGAACGTATTGACACCATCATATTAGTCTATTTTACAGATTTTTTTTAAAGATAAATTAGTGATAAATGCACCTGTACAGTGATTTAATTGTTATAAATATGTTTCTGTTCAGAAAATTTTGAAAAATTGAGAATGTGTTTTGTTTACTATCCTTAAGTTGTGATAAACATTTCGTGAAATTCTGATGACAATAGGTATTTTCATGGTTTTAAATGTGAAAATAGCCATGTTAGGCATGTTAGAGTTAATCATGGGTAAAGCAAAGGTTAGCAGCATGTTAATGCCTTATTCTGAGTGATTTATCACTGTTAAACAGCAATGTGAATTTCTGTAAATGGAAATGGGATGAAAAATATGTGTATGAGCATGAGTAAAAGGTGATAAGAATGATAAAGTGATTAATGAAATATTTAGCCATGTATGACACTGCTACCATAGGGGTCTGAGAGCTATACCATAGAAAAGTCCCTATGGAAGGCTCAACATTATAAGATAAATCCTAAGGGCATTACGATAAAATCCTAGAGGTGGACAAGTACCGTTGGTTAGGGTGGAGAGGGCTTCTCCCGGTTCTGCGCAGTTACCTAGATTTGCCACCGCATTGTCTAGGTGACAAATATGTGAAAGTGAGTGCCAAGTGCTAAGTGATAAGCGCTAAGTGCTAAAGTGATTGTTTTCCTCTACTTGGTAGTTAGGACTATGTGTCATGGCAACTTAAGAGCTTAAATGTGAATATAGTGTAAAGTGATAAATGTGAATGTAAGAGTAAAGGAAATGGAAGGAGTGTGAATTGATATGAAAGGGAAGAGTAAAAGATAATAAAAGTATAATTTCATGAGAAAACCAATATATTAATACATGTGTAATTACTTATGTCATTCCTGTGTCACCATCATAATTATAATATCATGTTTAGTATTATGTGATATAGTTTAACCATCTCCATATGGTGGTGTGTATGAATATGTGCATGTAAATATGTAAAGAAACGCAATGTAGACAATTGAATATGTAGAATTGACAAATGAATAAGATGGCATGAAAATAAGTGTAAATCTATGTAATTAAGTTTAATTCATGTCAAAACAGCAAGCTAAATGAGATTTTGTTTTTGATAAACACACGAAATAATGTCTAAGTTCCATGATAGAATTGCTATTCATTTAGTATGTAGTTTCATGCTTAATTTGTAGATGATTGCCATCCGATTTGAATGTGTATTAAATCATCATTCCATGTTTAATAAAGGTGATATCATGGTGAGTTATTCATATTAAAACAGCAAGTGAAATGTGTAAATAAATGAGAAAAGTGCATGTGAAAAATAAATAGAGATCATGTTAGGTTGTTATCTACGTTATGTATAATTGCATGTTCTAATTGGTAGAGCTGTTACACAATAAGGAAAAATGTTTAGATTAATATATCATGTTACATGATAGGTGTTTATGAATGCATATGTTCATGTCATGTATGTATTAATTGGATTATGCTTAACTATGATAGAAAGATTATTATCATATTATGTAGTTTACTAGAAAACATGTGCAAGTGTCATGAGTGTATGATAAATTGTACATTAAAATAGCAAGTTAGTTGTATGACAAAGTGACGTGAATACATGAGAATTTGACCAAATACTATGCTAAAAGTATTCATCATCTTGTACATAACCTTATATTTAAATTTGAATAAATTATGCAATGATATGATAAAGATTTGAACCATGTATCATAGAATATATAAAATGTGTAGAGAACTTGTGTAGATGTATGTCATTTTTTTATGATTTAATATGAGCATGTGTTTGGGAAACATAGGTGTTGTTAACTATAAAAAGCTTGTGCTATGTGAATTAATGTCATTAGTAAGATAGCATGTGTTTCATTATTGTTGGTAGCTTAATGTATATGTGATATGTATAAGTTTGATGCTTTAGATTACTTGATGAGTCTTGTAAGACTCATACTTGCTTCAGCGTACAGGTGTGACAGGTTATCCAGTAGCCGAGGAGAGAATAGTGAAGATTGATACCAAATACAAGGAGTAGCACTTGAGGAGATTTTATTTTTAGTAGTTGTTTTAATTTATAGTTGAATAATGTTATTCATATGGACAATGTACGGACAATGTAGTTCTCTTCAAGTTGTAATAATGTGGACTCTAGTACTTTCTTTTACTATATAGACTGTGGAATGTGTGGTGATAATGGAATGAAATATAATATTTCTTTTAATTCTGCTGTACTCTTTTATTATTCAAGGACATATCAACCTTAACGTTTAGTGTTGGGTTACTATCCCACTGTGAGGATGCTCTTTGTACCGATGGGGATTGGTATAATCGTACCGGTATAAAGGGGTCGTTACAGGGACAGGGACTAGAGAGAGTTTGTGTTTGTTGCTTGTAGCGCGCTCGTAATTGGGGGAGACAGACACCAGTAGACGTACTGGGCCCCAGCTAGTCCTACTTTCTAGTGCCTCACTTTAGGGAGCTCGGGCTAGAGTCCCTCAAGGTGCCAGGCATGGGCCTGCGGCAGTGTGGTCCGTAGGTGTGGTGGTTAGTTGGACTCCATAGTTTCTTGGCTTGTGTTTGGTGGAGCGGCAACTGAACCTTACGTCCGTGGCTGCGAGACTGGGAGGTAGTCCTGTGTGTTTTGTCTGGGTCAGTTGTTGGTGTCGCGAGCCAGTCTGCGTGACTCGAGTGTGGCGTTTTCCTAATTTAGCATGTACACCTGGTTGGATTTGCCGTTTATTTATTTACGTTGTTAATGTTAAGCGTCAAGTGGTAAGTGGTATTTACACCTTTACATCTTGCTAGTTAGATCTATAAATTGTTAGCGTAGTCTCCTGTTTTACTACTTGTGTGTTTTGCTCGGTTTCTAGGGGAGTGTCCCTACTGAGCCAGTAACTTGAGAGGCTCACCCCTACCCCCTTTCAGGTGAGGGAGAGCAGGAGTCCTCACACCTATCATCTAGCTCTGAGCAGCGTCGTAGCAAAGGGTCTGCACCACCGGCAGTGTAAATCTCTTTCTGTTGTACACCTCAAGGTATGCCTCAGGTTACTGTTGTAGTTTGGTTACTGTTGAGTAATGGCTATGTACATTTCATGTAAATATTTGTGAGATTGGCAATCTTATTTATGTTTAAGCAGTTTCCTTTATATTTCTACGGACATGAGATTGATATCCCTTGCGAGCCTTCGGCCCGATCGCGGGAGGCGGAGTCGTGTCAGGCTCGTTCTTAGGTTAATGGGTCCGAACGACGAGGACCTCTATAGTTGGTATCAGAGCAAGGTCCGTAAGGGTATAAAGGAATCAGAGATTGCATAGCCACTACTTTACTTTAACCCACTGTTGGTAGTGACCCTGATTTTTGCATTGATTTGCTGTATCTTGTGTTGCTAGAATGATGATTGTGCAGGATCAGAAATGGCAGATCGGAGGAATGGGGAGGTGGTGGATAGGAGTCTGGAGAGGATTCTACGCAGTGTATGATAGAGAGAATCTAGGAAAGCCTAACAGATATACGGATGAGAATGGATCAGCAGCCACCGCTACAGCCAGTGACAGCAGTACCACCAGTTGTGGAGGAGGCGGTGCTAGCAGTGCTAGTAGCACCACCACCAGGAGTTGAGGTACCACCTTTTGTACCCATACTCCCAGTACCAGCACGGCCAGTCGGTGTAGAGGATCCTACGACACTAGTAGAGAGGTTTCTGAGGTTACAGCCCCCTACGTTCCCTAACCCAGATATAGCAGAACATTGGGTACATGAGATCGAGAGGGTGTTCATGACAATGTGGTATTCCCAGGCAGAGAGGGTGATTCTTGCGACATATCAGCTATGAGGGTTTGCACAGAAATGGCAGAGGTCGAAGATGCAGATAGCTTTTACAGGCAGGGCGGAGGAAACTATCTCATGGCCGGAATTTTTGTCAGTTTTTAATGATACTTTCTTTCCGGTTCAGATTCAGTAGTAAGATAGAACAGTTTAGAACATTGCAGCAAGGAAATTTATCAGTATTGGAGTATCATATGAGATTTATGGCATTGAGTAGGTACGCCCCATACGTGGTGATAAACAATACCATTATGGTGGATTACTTTATTAGAGGTTTGTGAGTAGAGCTGCAAGACGCAGTGATTCCCCTTATGTGCAGAACAGTGGAGGAGGCAGCACCGTGGGCGGCGATATTGGAGAGGACTCTCCGAGCTAGGCACAAGCAATTAGGTGGTTCGGGTAGCTTCCGGCTACCGCAGCAGTCAGCAGGTATCAGTAAAGGAAAGACACCATCTGGAGCTTCTACATCGTCAGGCATAGCAAAGTGGGGTAAGCAAATAAAGAAATTCTTTCAAGGAGGAGGTCGAGGTAGAGGCAGGCAACAGGGTATTCAGCAGGGAGGTTTTCAGCAGGGTCGTGGTTATAGGCTACTGGTTCCAGAGGAATGCCAGCAGAGCACAGCAGGGCAGCCTACAGCATATCCGACTTTCAGGTGTTATAACTGTGGGCAGCCAGGGCATTTAGTGAGGAATTGTCCATATCCTCGAGAGCAGAGCTATGGTAGAGGGACTCAACAGCAGCAGCAGCCAGCAGAGCGAGGCAGAGGTGCACCCTATCAGAGAGGAGGTCGGGGCAGAGTGATGGTAGTTACCAGAGCTCAGGTGGAGGCATCCAATCTCATTGAAGGTATATTACCTATCTTTGATTTTACTGCTAGAGTCTTAATTGATCCGGGTGCTTCCCATTCATTTATTTCTGAAGATTTTCTGGATAGCATGGCTCATCCCTTAGAGAAAAGGCCACGTGAGTTGGTTGTAGAAATCCCTTCAGGAGGGTATATGTTGACTTCTAGTTTCCTAGAAGATGTCCCGGTAGTAATTCATGGAAATCAGATGCCAGCAAGATTATATGCACTGACATTGAAAGATTGTGATGTGATACTGGAATGGATTGGCTGGAAGCTTACGGGGCATTAGTTTATTGTAGAAAAAAGAGGGTCAGGTTTTGCAGATCTGAAGGAGCGGTGTTTGAATTTCAAGGTATGCCCTTTTACACTCCCAAGTTTATTATTTCTGCACTTAGAGCTAGGAGATTGATTAATGCAGGATGTGTAGCGTACCTTGCTTCAGTTAGTTTAGTTGAGTCTAGTAAATCTGTAGACTCAGTGCAAGTAGTTAGGGAATTTACGGATGTCTTCCAAGAATAATTGCCAGGATTGGCTCCGCACAGGGAGGTAGATTTTACAGTTGAGCTGCAGCCAGGTAGTATGCCGATATCAAAAGCACCATATAGAATGGCACCATCAGAGTTGAAAGAATTAAAGAAGCAATTGCAGGAACTGATAGAGAAGGGTTTTATTAGACCCAGTCAATCACCATGGTAGTTTGAGAATGTGTATAGATTACAGGCAGCTGAATAAGGTGACCATCGAGAATAAGTATCCACTCCTCAGGATAGATGATTTGTTTGAACAACTCCAATTAGCTAAGGTGTTTTCCAAGATAGATTTGAGGTCAGTATATCATCAATTGCGAATTAGGGAAGAAGATATTGATAAGACAGCTTTTTGGACCAGATATGGGCATTATGAGTTTGTGGTGATGCCATTTGGGTTGACAAATGCACCAGCCGCTTTTATGAATTTGATGAATAGAATACTTCACCCGTATTTGGACCAATTTATAGTGGTCTTTATTAATGATATTTTGGTATATTCAGCATTAGAAAAGGAGCATGCAGCACACTTGCAGATTACTTTGTAGACTTTGAGGGACCACCAATTATTTGCTAAATTCAGTAAATGTGAATTCAGGCCGAAAGAGATTCAGTTTTTGGGACATATAATATCAGGAGAAGGTATTGCAGTGGATCCGGTTAAAGTGGAAGCGGTAATGGAATGGGAGGAACTGAGGACTGTGTTAGAAATTAGAAGCTTTCTGGGTCTTGCAGGTTATTATCGAAGATTTATTCAAGATTTCTCCAAGATAGCAGCTCCTATGACAAGACTGACAAGGAAAGGGGTTCCTTTTGTATGGTCCTCAGAATGTAGGCGTAGCTTTGCAGAGCTAAAGAAGAGGTTGACTTCTGCACTAGTATTGGAGATTTCGTCAGGTAGTGGCAAATTTGTGTTGTTCACTGATGCATCCAAGAGGGGTTTGGGTGCAGTTCTAATGCAGCATAGCAAAGTGATAGCTTATGCTTCTAGGCAGTTAAAGAAACATGAAGAGAATTACCCAACTCATGATTTAGAGCTGGCAGCAGTTGTGTTTGCATTGAAAATCTGGCAGCATTATTTATATGGTGAAAGGTTTGAAATTTTTACTGACCATAAGAGTTTAAAGTATATTTTCTCCTAGAAAGATTTGAATTTAAGACAATGCAGATGGATGGAATATTTAAAAGATCATGATTTCAGTCTAGCCTATCATCCAGGAAGAGCAAATGTGGTAGCTGATGCACTGAGCAGAAAAGCGGTTATGAATCAACTCATGATTAGAGAATGAAAATTATATGAAGATATTGCAGAGAATTCATTGTATGTGCCAAGCAGCCATCGGAGAGCAATATTAGCAACTAGTGTAGTGGAGCCTTCTTTATATTGGTAGATAGTGGAGGCACAAAAAGTAGATAACAACTTAGCTGAGATTGTGAGAATGGAAGAGGTGACTTTTGGGAATGACAGTGTGGTCAGACTCAAGGGCCAATTATATGTTCCACCTGATGTAGAGATTAGACAGAAAGTCTTGGAAGAAGCTCACAGATCAAGGTATACTATCCATCCAGGCAGCACAAAAATGTATCAAGACATGAAGAAACATTTCTGGTGGCCGCATATGAAAAAAGAAATTGTAGAATTCATAACGAGATGTGCAGTATGTCAGCAAATCAAGGCAGAGCTTCAAAAACCATGAGGATTATTGCAGCCATTACCCATTCCACAATGGAAGTGGGATGATATTGCAATGGATTTCATAGTTGGTCTACCCAAGTCATCAGGTCATAATGCTATTTGGGTCTTTGTAGACAGATTGACTAAAGTTTGTAGATTGTTACCGGTTAGCATGTCATGGTCAGTGGACAGACTAGCCAAACTGTATGTAGAAAGAATTGTGCCATTGCATGGAATTCCAGTCAGTATAGTTTCAGACTGAGATCCTCGGTTCACTTCAGGTTTTTGGAGGAGTTTGCGGAGGGTTGTTGGTAAAGAATTGAGATACAGTTCAGCATATCATCCATAGACAGATGGACAGACAGAAAGGACAATCCAGACACTTGAAGATATGTTGAGAGCTTGCTGCCTAGTATGGGGAGGTATTTGGGAGCGCCACTTGGGTTTAGTTGAATTTGCATATAATAACAGTTATCACTCAAGTATTGGGATGGCACCATATGAAGCTTTATATGGCAGACCATGTAGATCACCACTAAATTGGCATGAAGTGGGAGAGAGACAGGTTATGGGTCCAGAACTTATTCAACAATGTGCAGAAATGGTGAAATTTATTCAAGAAAAGCTTCGCACAGCGCAAAGCCGTCAGAAGAGTTATGCAGACACCAGACGAAGGCCATTGCAATTTGAGGTCGGTGATTATGTATTTCTGAAGGTTTCTCCTACTAAGGGTGTGTTCAGATTTAGAAAGAAAGGCAAGTTGAGCCTAAGGTATGTTGGGCCATTTCAAATCAAAGATAGAATGGGAGAGACAGCATACAGGTTGGATCTGCCAGCAGATTTTACAGATGCCCATGATGTGTTTCACATCTCAATGCTTAGAAGATTATCAGAGATCCATCTCAAGTGGTCAGTTATCAAAGGGATGACTTAAAGTCAGATTTGACAATGCTGGAATATCCAGTGCAGATTATAGGCCATAGAACCCAGAAACTCAGAAATAAAGAGATTGAGTTAGTAAAAGTCAGATGGGAAAACAGACAAGGCGGAGAAGATACATGGGAATTAGCATAAGAAATGATGAAAGCGTATCCATACTTGTTTGAGTAAGCTTTTAATTCTTTTAGGTGATAGTACCATGCTAGTAGAATTAAAAGTTTTTGGTATTCATTTTCTGTTTTAAATTTCGAGGATGAAATTTGCTTTTAGGTTATAGTAATGTAACGTTCCGACCGTTCGGATCCTTGTGTCATGCTTGTGGAGGCCAGTGTGTGGCCAATGACGTGTGTAGTAGGTGTACCGCAGGTTGGGAGGCTTTGTGGGCCGGCAGTTTGGGCTTGGAGCACTCACTGGTTCACTATCTGTGAACGCGACAGCGGTGGGCATCACGTTTTTAACTCGATGGTCCATGACGTCGTGATCAAGGAACCGTTGTTTTCAGGCACGGGGCAGCGCCTGCAGACGTCGAGTTAGGAAGGCAACAGGCACCTACGTCGTGATCAGGTCACGGTCCAAATGCACGTCGTGTTCTTACTCGAGCTGTGTTTTAAGCCTGTTTCCACCGAATAGAGGTTTGGCAAGCTCTGCTCGGCTGGGAGAGGTGTTGTGCGTGGGTTCGAGGGCGATTCGGCTATGTGGAGGTTGCTTTAGCATGTTTCCATCACGAGGACACTACGTGGAGCGGAGGAAACACCGTGTGTGATTTGGACTTCGCATTCTTCGAGAAGGTAGGGAGATTTCCCACATTTTGATCCGTGAACTACGTGTGTGGTGTGTGTGATATGTTATTTGCTTTCCAAACACTAGAAACCATGCTAGGACACACATTAAAGCACGTAAAAGGGATCAAAACCGTAGTTTGCAGGGTTTTTGGGTGTGATCTGGACGAGGGATTCTGGTTTAGGGTTTGCACCTATGAAGGTGACAGACCTGGCTGTCGCGACCAGGTCGCGACAGGTCAACTGGTCGCGATAAGGTTTCTCATCGCGACATATCGGGGGGTCGTGACCTGTTGGCGGCCTGTGTCTCTGTCGCGATAGCAGCCGAGAGTGTGGTTTGTGTATATGCATGTGTATATTTTATCTATTTAATGAGTATTGTGTAGCATGGCTATGGAAAATGGTGCATGGGCACCTGTGGCGATCGGGAAGCGCATTATGTGCTGTGTGTGTGAATGGTGTTTACGCGGTTCACGTGAGATTTCACATGGTCTGTGTGGTGTTCACGTGGTTTGTGTGTGCGTGACGAGTAGTACGATGCCTACCATGGATACCTCCTTATTTGGGAGCCCCAGGTTTTGTGTGAGCCAGGCACTTGTGTGTGCTCGAGGCTTGTCCCAGTATTGGGTACTGCCAAGGTCTTGTTGTCTTCCTGGACACCCTTGCTCTTGTGTAGAGTAGTACGTCCGGCTGAGGGAAAGACGGCAGTGGGACAGTGACTAGAGAGAGTTTGTGTTTGTCGCTTGTAGCGCGCTCGTAGTTGGGGGAGACGGAAACCAGTAGACGTACTCGGCCCCAGCTAGTCGTGTTTTCTAGTGCCTCACTTTAGGGAGCTCGGGCCAGAGTCCATAAAGGTGCCAAGCATGGGCCTGTGGCAGTGTGGTCCGCATGTGTGGTGGTTAGTTGGACTCCACAGTTTCTTGGCTTGTGTTTGGTGGAGCAGCAGCTGGATTTTACGTCCGTGGCTGCAAGACTGGGAGGTAGTCCTGTGTGTTTTGTCCGGGTCAGTTGCTGGTGTCGCGAGCCAGTCTGCGTGACTCGAGTGTGGCATTTTCCTACATTAGCACGTACACCTGGTTGGATTTGTCGTTTATTTATTTACGTTGTTACTGTTAAGCGGCAAGTGGTATTTACAGCTTTACATCTTGCTAGTTAGATCTATAAATTGTTAGCGTAATCTCCTGATTTACTACTTGTGTGTTTTGCTCAGTTTCTAGAGGAGTTTCCTTACTGAGCCAGTGACTCGAAAGGCTCACCCCTACCCCCTTTCAGATGAGGGAGAGCAGGAGACCTCACACCCATCGTCTAGCTCTGAGCAGCGTCGTAGCAGAGGGTCTGCACCACCGGCAGTGTAAATCTCTTTCTGTTGTACACCTCGGGGTATGCCCCAGGTTACTGTTGTAGTTTGGTTACTGTTGAGTAATGGCTATGTACATTTCATGTAAATATTTGTGAGATTGGCAATCTTATTTATGTTTAAGCAGTTTCCTTTATATTTCTATGGACATGAGATTGATATCCCTTGTGAGGCTTCAGCCCGATCGCAGGAGGCGGAGTTGTGTCGGGCTCGTTATTAGGTTAATGGGTCTGAACGACGAGGACTGCTACACAATGACTTATAGTTCTCATCTGTACTCTACTCATTCATCGATTCACATTCTCATCTAATCATCAACTACTCTCATCTATTCTTGGTACTATCTATTTGTGATGACCCTCTTTATACCGGTACGATTACACCAATCCACGTCGATATAGTGAACATCGTTACAGTGGGACATTTACCCATCACTACCACAAGATTGAGATGTACACAAATATAGTCATAGAACAGCGAAAGTAAAAGAACTAATTGTCAATTTTATTTCATCATCCACATTTGACATACATAGCCCATATAGCAATTTAAAAGAAACTAAAGTCCACATAATGAAATTCTAGATCCAAATTACATTGTTCATCCACAATTACACAAGTCTCAAATTTCATACTATGGAAAAGAAAGTACAATGCCGGTGACTCCACAACAATCTACTCTCCTCGCTCGGAATCACTCTCAACAATCTCCTCCAAGGAAGTAGGGTCACCTGCTAAACCTGTACGCTGAAGCAAGAGTGAGCCTAAAAGACTCAGCAAGTAATACATACACATTATACATGCACATTTTACCTTCAATTACATTAATCAATACATGCGGCATGGTAGAACAATCTTTAAAGAAAGCCTATCATGATACTTCTACCAATTTCATAACACATGGTACATGGTTTATGTTATTCCACAATAATATACCTATTGCATGCTTCCTGTATATTTACTCACATGGTAGCTAAATTATAATGTGTTGTAACATGATAGCAATTTAGGCATGAAGTTTACACATAAAGGAAGAATGTTCTTAACATGGATTCTACATACTTTTACACATGCATATCACAATTGTAACCATAATGAGCTTGTTGTTTTGACAAGGATCTAACACCATCATATCATATTTCACCATTTTACATGCTATCACATTGGTTTCACATATTCACATATTCACTTACACATTACTCAATTTCACTTATACACAATCACATTATTCTCATTTAAATACCGTGACACATAGTCCAAACCACCACTATAAGGACACACGTAACACATTCACATAACACATAGATGCCACCTAGGCAACACAGTGACGAATCTTGGTACTACGCAGACCGGGAGAAGTCCTCTCCACCCTAACCAGTGGTACTTGTCCACCTCCAGGATTTCATCCTAATGCCCATAGGATATCAAACACATTGAACCTTCCCGTGGGGACTTTACTACGGTACGGTCCCACAGCCCTCTATGGAAGCAGTGTCACACACGACACAGTTTACACATTTTCCAATTTAACACACACATGATTTCACACTAATTAACACATTAATTCCATTTTCACATTCATGTTCATGGTTCAGTTTCCCTAACATGGTACTATTGTTAACAAGACTTAAACATTCAGGGATTGACACTAGTCATGTTGAAACCATTTAACAAATCTATAATCACAATAAACATGCTTTAGTTAATTATTTCTTCGTGAATTGCATAAATATCACTTACTGTTGCCCAATCCACATGAAATTTTAACCACGAACTGTTTACAGGTTGGAGATCATACATACAACTTTTCATATTTTTTCTGAGCTAGAAAAAAATTACAGAAAATAGAATAATCATTTGCATGTTACTCGTAAATCAGTTCATTATGGATTCGCAATGTTATGATCAAAATTAAGAGTTCACAACCCTGTGTCTAATAGTCGTCTCATTACAAAATTTTCCCAGAATTTAACATGCATCACATGATTTATTGGAATTTAAAACAACCTATTCATGCTCCCTATTTTTCAATCCAGAATTTATAAATAATTACATAGACATGGGAAAATTCCCAAATTTTCATGACATGAACTGACACTCATCCACATCGCCTGAAAAGTTTATGGCACTTACATTCCACATGGATTACATAAACAGTGATTTACCATGTTCAAAACCTATTTATCATACATTTCAGATAAATTCAATAATTAGTGCAATTAACGAAAATTCACAGTAATTACTCAACATGATCCACTATCCATATTACATAGTCTATAAAAATTACAGTATATCCTCATGCGTGGAAATCCGAAAAAAATAGATCATATAAGGAAGAACAGTTCACTGTTCTTTCCTGAAGAACTAAACGGCAAGTGTCTGGCCGTTTACTCAGGTTAACGGCAGTATAGCATGCTTCCAACTTAGGATCTTAAGGGCAAGGGATCCCTCCATTAAGTTCCTATCTGTGCAAAACACAGACTGAACGCAAGAAACTTGGTGAAATTGGGGTTCCAGAACTCGAATAAAATTCCAAAAAAATACTTAAGACCTACTAGACATATGTATGAGTAATGGGGATGGTTTACTTGCCTCAGGAAAAATCAACAAGGGGAATAAAAGGTCGGAGAAGCTCTCCTCGGCCAGTGCCAAGAAGCCTCCAAAACCTCCCAACTCTGGGCTCTGTGATGAGTCTCGCTGCACACCGGAGTTGGGGAAGTGTTCCTCGATGTTCAAGGAGTCCTCTAGTCGTCGTAGACCGCCGGAAGAGTCCTCCAGTTGCCGGATCAAGGGCCACAAACTTCAGGTTTTCTCACAGCTCTAGGGTTTCTTTGTCAAAGAGACAAAGGGGTCTCTTCTAGTCACAAGAGGGTGTTTTTATAAGCTGTGGCTTTGGGGTATGCGTAGATGGGATGGGAGAGCTATTGGGGACAGCTCCCCAATCAGAGAGCAAGGCAATCGCGAGATCTCTGGATCTGCTGCGCACAGAATTTTAGAGAAATAGACGTCCACATACATGGCCGTCTACAAGTTTTTGTCGTCAATTGCCCTTCGTCCAGGTCATGAAATTATGCAGAAAACCATATTTACTCTATGTATATACATGCAATTTATGATGTATAATGTAATTACTATCTACATAATGCCAATGAACAACATTTACGAACTAAACATACACATACATACATAGGTACACCAAGATAATATGTACATAAATATCTACATGTTTATACATGATACTATACACAAGCATGAATCCACACACGACAAAATAAAAGGACAAAATTTTGAGGGCCTTACACCCTCTCCCCCTTAAAGAAACTTCATCCTCGAAGTTCGAACAACACTACTCAAACAATTGGGGATACTTCTTCTTCATCGCATCCTCAAGATCCCAGGTAGCCTCCTCTCGTGAGAAGTTCCACCATAAAACTTTTACTGACGCAATACTCTTGTTTCGGAGATGCTGAACCTTCCGGTCAAGAATAGCTACCGGTTGCTCCACATAGGAGAGATCTGGCTTGATCTCCACTGGCTCGTGACTAATAACATGAGATGGATCTCGAACATATCTCCTGAGCATAGATACGTGGAAAACGGGATGAACGCTAGCTAAAGCCGGGGGTAAAGCTAACTCATAAGCCACGCTACCTAAACGCCTGAGAATCTCATACGGGCCAATGAATCTAGGACTTAATTTGCTATGCCTGCCAAACCTGACAACACCTCGAGTAGGTGAAATCTTTAAAAAGACATGCTCACCCACTCCGAACTCCAAATCCTTCCTCCTATTGTCGGCATAACTCTTCTGCCTATCCTGTGCCGCAACAAGCCTCTTCCTAATCAACTGGACCTTGTCCGAAGTCTCCTGAACTAACTCCGGACTGATCAGATGCCTATCACCTGTCTCCTCCAAACATAAAGGAGATCTACAGGGCCTACCATACAACGCCTCAAATGGAGCCATACCAATACTCACATGAAAGCTGTTGTTATATGCGAACTCCACTAGAGGTAAATGGCGCTCCCAATCATCCTTCCAATCCAGAACACATGCTCTCAACATATCCTCGAGCGTCTGGATAGTCCTCTCGGACTGTCCATCTGTCTGAGGATGGAACGCCGAACTAAGCTTCAATTCAGAACCTAACGCATCCTGAAGACCCTTCCACAGTCTCGAAGTAAATCTCGGATCTCGATCCGAAATGATCAACTTCGGCACACCATGCAATCTAATGATGCTACTAACATACAACCTAGCCAGACTCTCAACCGACTGCTTCTTCTTCATAGGCAAGAAATGCACAGTGTTAGAGAATCTATCTACGACTACCCAAATCAAGTCATTATAGATCAGGGCAAACCCGAAACCCATAGTGACAGCTTCCCACTTCCATACTGGGATCTCCATCTTCTGCATAAGACCAGATGGTCGCTGCCGCTCGGCCTTCACTTGCTGGCATACTAAACACCTAGATACATAATCCGCTACATCCCTCTTCATGCCAGACCACCAAAAAGACCTCTTTAAATCCTGGTACATCTTAGTGTTACCCGGATGAATAGAGAATCTCGACCTATGAGCTTATGCTAATACATGCTCACGGACATCTACAATGTCAGGAACACATACTCGGTGATGGAACCTAACCACGCCATCCTCATCGCAAGCAATGCCTGCCTTGCCCACTAACTCTTGGAGTCTAGGGTTGGCCTTCTATTGCTCGATCACCTCATCCAACACCGAAGACCTAATGGACAACTGAGCTACAAAATCCTGACATAAAGATGGGTCTAACTCAGTCATCGCACACGCTACATCCTCCAACATCTTCCAATCCTGCTGGAGAGAAGACTTCCTCCTACTAAGGGCATCCGCTACAACATTCGCCTTTCCAGGATGATACTGAAGGTCGAAGTCATAGTCCTTCAAGAACTCAATCCATCTTCTCTGCCTCAGGTTTAATTCCTTTTGGGAGAAAAGATACTTCAAGCTCTTATGGTCTGTGAACACCTCAAATCTGACACCATAAAGATAGTGCCTCCAGATCTTCAGTGCATGCACCACTGCCGCAAGCTCCAAATCATGAGTCGGATAGTTTCGCTCATGCTCCTTTAATTGACGAGAAGCATACGCTACTACCCTTCCTTGCTGCATCAATACACAGCCAAGGCCAATCCGAGAAGCATCAGTGTAGATAGCTAAACCCTCTACACCGCTCGGCAGAACTAACACTGGAGCTGATGTGAGCTTAGTCTTCAATAATCGAAAACTACTCTCACACTCCTCGGACCAGACAAACTTCACTCCCTTCCTGGTCAGCTGAGTCAATGGGGCGGTGATGGATGAAAATCCCTCAATAAATCGCCGATAGTAACCCGCCAAACCAAGAAAACTCTGAATCTCCGAAGGGGTCTTGGGAATCTCCCAATCCATAACAGCCTGGACCTTCGCTGGATCAACTGCTACACCAGCACAAAAGATAACATGCCCAAGGAAATGAACCTCGCGCAACCAAAAATCGCACTTGCTAAATTTAGCATACAGCTTGTGTGCACAGAGAACCTCTAATACTACCCTCAAATGCTGATGGTGTGTAGTCTCATCCGGAGAATAGACTAACACATCATCGATAAACACTACAACAAAGCTATCTAAATAAGGCCTAAACACCCTGTTCATGAGATCCATGAACGGTGTCGGGGCGTTGGTTAGACGAAAGGAAGAACTAAAAACTCATAATGTCCATAACGAGTCCAAAAGGTCGTCTTGGACACATCCTCACTCCTAATCCTCAACTAATGATAGCCAGACTGCAAATCAATCTTAGAAAAGACTGATGCATTTTGCAGCTGGTCAAACAAATCATCAATCTCAGGTAAGGGATACCTGTTCTTCACAGTCACTTGGTTTCGCTTCCTATAATCAATGCATAACCTAAGTGACCCATCCTTCTTCTTTACAAACAATACAGGTGCGCCCCAAGGAGAAACACTAGGGCGAATGAATCCCTTATCTAGCAATTCCTACAACTGCCTCCTCAACTCGGCTAACTCTGCAGGTGCCATCCGATATGGAGCCTTCGAGATAGGAGAGGTGCCCAGAAGCAACTCTATGGTGAACTCTATCTCTCTATCTGGTGGCAATCCAAACAAATCATCGAGAAAGACGTCTGGAAAATCCTTCACTACATCGATCTCTGCAAGAGTAGGTGACTCATCAGCCTCGGGTACTAACACTACGCTGGCAAGAAAAGCGTCACAACCCTTGTTTACCATGTGCATCGCCTTCATGGCAGAGATGACCAACTTTTCCGCCAAGTTCCTTGGCAATGGATGAGAGAACTCGTCCTCACCAGGAATGCGGAAAACAATCCTCTTCCCACGACAATCTACTAACGCATAGTGCTCCTCTAGCCAATCCAAACCAAGAATAGAATCAAAGTCCTTCATCTTCAGCACAAAGAAACACCCATCTATAACCATATCCTCAATGCACACAGGTAACGACGGAATGCACTTCCTAGTCGATACCGTATCTGCAGGTGTGTGTACAGATAAAGGGACTTCTAAATCCTAAGACTCTACGCCTGACTCTATAGCCAACTGCCTAGCAAACCGCTCGGAAATGAACGAGTGAGTGGCACCCGTATCAAACAAAACCCGAGCATGCATACCTAGAAATAAAACCGTACCTTCGGTGACATGCTCCGCCTGCTCGGCATCCTCTCGTGCTAGAGCAAACACTCGAGCTTGGGCTCGGGCCTTCCTGGTCTTCCTGTAGCTGGTGCTGCTGCTGCTGTCGCTGCTGGGGCTGGCGCTCCATGCTGGATTCCCTGCTGAAGTCTCATACAATCCTTGATCTTATAGTCACTGCTCCCGCACTTCAGGCATTTCCCCGCTACCATCCAACACTCCGTACCACCGTGTGTCCTCCTGTAATGAGGATACTCCTTCTTCACACTAGGGGAACGCTGAGAAGGTACCTGAGTACTGATGGCTGCCACTGGGTGCTGCGGTGATTGGTACACTGCCTTCTTCTTATCCTGCCGCTGGAAAGGAGCTGCAGACCTCTTCTGCGAAGCCTTCTCCTCCTCGAGGTACTGCTCCATCTCACCCTCCTGCCTACAAGTAGCGCTAAGGGCCTCGTCTAGGGTACGATGATCAAACCTGGCCTCGTACTCGAGTACAGTCATGGAGCCCTGAGTCAAAGAAAGGAACTCCTGCTCCATCCAATCTTGGATATGCTCGGGGATGAACTTGGCCCGGAAGAGCCTCACGAACTCGTCCCAATCAACATCAATAGCACCGTCCTCGAACCGGGTACGCAGTAAGGAAGCCCACCACACATCGGCTCTCTCCTGCAACACAACCTTCATAAGCACCAAACTAAACAACTCTAACTTAACAGGGTATACAAACATATAAAACTAACACATACTGTAGCATATAGGTGGCTAAAGTAACCTTGTCATCGTCCGCACACCTAATAGCCCGAAAGATCTTCTCGATCTCCCTCATCCATCTCTCAGCTAGCAATGGGTCGCTCTCCCCCTTAAAAGACGGTGGCAACATCCTCTTGAACCTTTCCATGATCGAGGGTCCACCATGGTCCTGAGCCTGGGGAACTGGAACCTGAACCTACTACAACAAACAGCAAGCAACGCATATTTAACATAACATCATGCAATTAAATAAAACAGACTACTCTTTATCTTATTATTCTAACCTGAGCCTCCAACTGAGCCTGGAGTGCAGCCTGGGTGTAGGCCTGCGTCTGCATGGCCTGCACTAGACCCTGCATGAACACTTCATAATCCACTGGTGGCGGTGGGGGAGGTACAGGGCCTTGAGGTGCTGGGGTCTGCTGCTCAGCCTGCTCCTCACGCCTCTGCTCGCCCTCACGAGTAGGAACACCACCACGTCTACCACGTGAAGCCATATGCTGCAATTAATTTAATCACTATTAGAAACTACATTATTTAGTTCCTAACCACTTTCTTATCTATCTTTCATCGATTATTAATCATTTCTACACATGTGGACAATTCTATAAGGACTTAGTATATAATGAAGATGATGACTTATATATATTTATGTACAATCTCAACCGCTTGCGCGGGCTCTGATACCAATATCTGTGACGACCCTCCTTATACCGGTACATTATACCAATCCACGTCGATATAGTGAACGTCGTTACAGTGGGACATTTACCCATCACTACTACAAGATTGAGATGTACACAAATATAGACATAGAACAGCGGAAGTAAGAACTAACTGTCAATTTTATTTCATCATCCACATTCGACTACATAGCCCATATAGCAATTAAAAGAAACTAAAGTCCACATAATGAAATTCTAGATCCAAATTACATTGTTCATCCACAATTACACAAGTCTCAAATTTCATACTATGGAAAAGAAAGTACAATGTCGGTGGCTCCACAACAATCTACTCTCCTCGCTCAGAATCGCTCTCAATGATCTCCTCCAAGGAAGTAGGCTCACTCTTGCTTCGGCGTACAGGTTTAGCAGGTGACCCTACTTCCTTGGAGGAGATCGTTGAGAGTGATTCCGAGAGAGGAGAGTAGATTGTTGTGGAGCCACCGACATTGTACTTTCTTTCCATAGTATGAAATTTGAGACTTGTGTAATTGTGGATGAACAATGTAATTTGGATCTAGAATTTCATTATGTGGACTTTAGTTCTTTTAAATTGCTATATGGGCTATGTATGCGAATGTGGATGATGAAATAAATTGACAGTTAGTTCTTTTACTTCCGCTGTTCTATGTCTATATTGTGTACATCTCAATCTTGTGGTAGTGATGGGTAAATGTCCCACTGTAACGACGTTCACTATATCGACGTGGATTAGTATAATCTTACCGGTATAAGGAGGGTCGTCACACTATTGACCATTTGACTGATTGTCTAAAGATAAACAATATGACTAATGCTTGGAAATATAAAGGGCCCGGTCTGGTCCTAGGAGGTGCGCCCAAAAGTGCCAGTGCCCACAGGAGTTAATTGACCAGAGTGTTTGGCATTACACTCAAGTGCTATCTATCTCGACTATCTACATGACAATCAAAGTGCTATACTATACTTGACTCATTGTGCTATTGTGAAACATTGTACTATTTATGTTATGGCCATCCTGCTCTCTGTGCTATATTTGTCTATCTCTTACTTTACTCGACTCTCTCCCTCTCTATCATTAGTGACTCTACTTTTAATACATTAATCATGTAAAGTTTCCCTCACAGTGAGATATAAATCCTACTGGGCGTTGTCGCTCACCCTACGTTATTTGGTTATTATGTTCTCAGATGAGACCGAGGAAAACGAGTACACTCATGAGGATGGGGAGGACCAAGAGTGAACCACGAGTACCTGGCGCATTAGTGCTATGTTAGATGTCCTAGTTTAGTTTTTACTTTCATTCCATGTAATAAAGTCATTCGAGCCCTGTGTTATGGCTCTGAGTTAGAGGCTGTAATATACACTAGTTGAATTATCAATGAAATACATTTGATTCTGCATTATATATATGTCCAATGGTTGATGACTATTATACGCTTTGTACTCACTTACTTGCAACTGCCTCACGTTCCAATTTTCCACGTCGGGGCATGACAACGGGTCTCTCTGTCACAACCCAAGTTGTAACGGCCCTAGATATTTATACCCAATAAGGGTCCATATCCAGATCCGTCTCCCGCGAACGGACCGAAGTCTCGCAAGGGATAGCTCGTACACGTGTCCAAGAAGAATATAAAAGACAAACTACAACAGTAAGAGACACAAGAAAGAACATGTGCTCATATCTGCATATAACAATTTACAACTGTCCCATTACATTATTACATGCCCAAATTAAAAAGAGTACAACTACCTGGGGCATACCCCGAGGGAGCACAAGCTCACACAACTCTACTAACACTACTGTGGTTGTATAAGTCTGTCACGACACCTCCGCAAGACACACCAACGGTAAACCCCGAAAAGAACTATAAGGGAGTGAGCCACAACAAGTCACTGGCTTAGTAGGGGACCACCCAAAACCATACAGAGTATGGGAGAACCTCAACCCCCAACGGGTCTCATTGGCAATACCGATAGCCAAACCATTACATGCTCACAACAAAACATAACTATATCAATTCACACAAAGAAGAGATGGCAGATCCAGCACCATGCTACTAGTCTGCCCAATCACTGTAAAGCCTAGGCCACAAGCCTCATAGGCACATCACCTCAACAGCTGGTCGCCTAAACTGTAAGCCACATAGGCAAAGCATCGCCTAAACTATTAGCTTCACTGGCAAGCCTCTAAACATATGGGTGACAGGATTGCTAACCAAGAGCTAATCCTTTATACCCGTAAACCACGATGTATCGAATGTCACACTTAAGAAACAGGACTGGCTACCACGATGCCAATCCATCGCACACTAAACCATATTCGAAAACTTACCCAAGGAAGGGTAGAACACAACAAGTGGAAGGTCTCATCGCATGACCTCCACTTCACCATCTGAAAAGACTAATACTCAGCGTAATACGAGAAACCAATACCCACAAAAGGTACAGGTACCTACCACCACAAGGTACCACCACTGAAACACAAACACAGCTATGCCACTACTAGGGCACACCACATCCAGTCAAACCACAATCAGTGAGTCTCCACTCACTAACCACAACTAGAACTGTCCCAACACCATGGCACACCTCGACGGGTAAAACCACAACCAATAGATGCTATAATCAATAGCAAGGCACGAGTCGGAAAGCACGCCACCACCACATGGGACAGACTACTGGTTCATGACACCAGTATCCAACCCAGACAACACAACACAAGAACTACCTCTCAGTCTCGCAGTCACAAACGTAAGGTCCAACTGCCGCTCCACAACACAAATAAAGCCAAAGAACTGTGGAGACCAACCAGACCACCACAACCTACAGGTCACACACCCTGCAGGCCCATGCCTGGCACCTTTAGAGACTCTGGCCTGAGATCTCTAAAGTGAGGCACAGGTAATAGGACTAGCCAGGGCCCAGTACGTCTACTCGCGTCCGTAACACCTAGCTACGAGCGCGCTACAAGTGACTAAACACAAACTCTCACAAGTCACTGTCCCACTGCCGTCTTTCCCTCAGTCGGATGACAACTCTCCCTGAGAGTGAGGGTGTCCAGGAAGATGACAAGACCTCGACGGTGCCACTGTACTGGGACAAGCTCCGAGCACACACAGGTGCCTGGCTCACACAAAACCTGGGGCACCCAACTGAAGAGGCATTCCAGAATAGGCGCCGGACCACCACACTCGGCAATGCACAAACCACGATATATACATACTTACATATTCTTTATTACAAACCACAGTAGCCATTCATAATCTAGCCTATGATCGGTCACCATGTGACCACCAAACCATCTCACACTAGTACATACTTATATCACAACAGTACAACACAACCTTGCCTGTCATTGGTCACTCTGTGACCTCTATGGAAATACACATTACTTAACATGTATATCATTATAATATTCTTTAAAAGACAACAATAGACTAGGGCTAGGTTCATATGTGGACCTTCACTGCTCTGTCACCTCATACTAGCTATACCAGTTATAATACAATAATCAAAATATCAAACCACTAGCCATGCATATTCATGCACGACACTCAAACCGTGTAAACACCACGTAAAAACATGCTCACTTCGTAAGCACCACCCTTATCACGTAAACCAAACACAAACAACACGCTAACCATGCTCACTGAGTGCTACAAGTGCCAATGCATCATTAGCATTGCCATGCACAATAATTAAACGACAATCGGATAATCGTACCATTAAAATAAACACCACAAGCACACTCGGCTGTGGTCGCAACATGGGGTTCAGTCGCAATTAGATCGCGAAACCCCGACGGACCGCGATCAAAAACACTAACGCGACAGGGTCCAAGGGCGCCATGAGATCGCGCCACCCCGACATGTCGCGATAGGAAACCTTGTCGTGACGGGTCGACCTGTCGCGACCTGGTCGCGACAGCAGGGTCCATCGCCTTCTCAGGCGAAAACCCTAATCCGGGAACCATCTCCGGATTTTGCATGCAAACCACCCCACATGATGTTTCAAACCAGTTTTCATGCTAATTTCACCTCCAAGACATGGTATCTACTGTTTTTAAAGCAGTAAACAAACCAACATGCAATCCACGCAATCAAACATGGTGAAATCTCCCTACCTTCACGAAGAACACGCAATCCATGCATGGCGCGGTGTTTCCCCCACTCCTCGCGATGTCCTCGTGTCGAGAGCACGTTGAACACTACGCCGGAATGCCAAATCACCTTGAAATCCGTAACAACTCTTCCCCTGGGTCCAGCAGAGCTTGTGAAAGCTCTGTTCGGCCAAACCTTCTTAGAAAAAGCACAGCGGTTGGGAACGCGATGTACCTCCCCGTCGCGACCTTGTCGCGACGAACAAGGACGTCACCTTGCCACTCCTGATGTCAGCAAACCCCACTCCATGTGCAACACACGGTGCACATGCAGATGTCGACCCCAGCGGCGGCAACTAGAACGTGACCCCCACTGCCGTCGCGTTCAGAACGTGACCTACACCCCCGTCGTGTTCACATCCAGTGAACCAACGAGCACTACGGGCCTAACCTGCCAGCCCACTAAGCCCCACACAATGCGTGGAAACCACAACTAAGGCCCAATGACCTCACATTGGCCATGAGCACCATACCAAAACCAATAAACGCAGATCCGAACTACCACTAATCAACGATCCACGATGATCCAACAAACGCGCTACGTTACATTACTATCACCTAAAAAGGAATGTCGTCCTCGACATTCAAAATGAGCGACAATAAACCACACTATCATCTAAAAAGAAACAAATCCATATACAGAGCTATCTCTGCATCTTTCTTTTCAACCCCTTTACTCATTCCCATACTAGCTCTGCCTTCCCTTTCTTTTTAATTTATTTCACCACTACTTTATTTTCTGGATCCATTCTGCCATTCCTTACCTTTCAATTATAGGCGATACTACCCTGCTATTAGCACTTTATCTCCTTGGACTGAACCTAGTTCCACATTTTTCGAGCAATTCTACCTGGCCAATAGCGCTTTATCTTCTTAGACTCAACATATTCCCAAATTTTTCTGGTTGTGTTTGCAACATTTCTTTCTGGGCCGCTTTCTTACTCAAATTCTTTCACTTTACATTGGTTTCTTTGGATACTTTACAACACTAAACTCTACTTAAATTTACAAATTTCTTGGGGCCATTCCACTTTTTACTTATCACCACTAACCATCACTTGGCTCAATTGTGTACAATACTTTAAATTCTCTTTTAATTACTTAAACTTCAGATAACCTATGAATATTAAATCTTCCGCACTTCCACTGCACTACTCTGATCATACTAAACATTTCACCAAATATTTCATGAATTCTGGATTCCCTTAATCCATTAATAACTTATCTCGCTTTAAATTATACTTTCCAACTAACTTTACATTTCTCTTATCATATATCAATACCACTTAATTGACTCCACTCATATTTTATCTTCTGTTATATCTGCTTCATACTGAATTCTGAATCTTGGCATATATCAATATTGATATACTTTTGCCTTTATATATATTCTTTGCTTTAAACAATATTCTCTAATTGATTTTACAAACTCAATTCATATCTTTTCACATCTTCCATTCTCATTGCTACTTATACCGAAGATTTATCTTTACCTTTATTCAAGCCTTGCTCACTTATATGACATCAAATCTCAAATTTTCTTTACCATTAAACTAATTATATTGCTCCTCCCTTTTTTCTATTCCCTTTCACTATACCTTAATCTGCTCACTACTCCTTAACTGAATTTATTATAGCTTTACTTCAAATTCTGGGAATATTCTTATAACAAAATTCATTATTCATCTAAATCACCTAACCGCCTATCATTACACAAATTCTTATTGCACATTTCCTGAATCATTTAATTATCACTATTCTATAATCTATTACATTCTTTTTCTCCACCTGATCATTAATACTAAACTTTATCTTTACTATCATAGCATAACAACTATTTTTGTAAAATATTTCTCTTAACTAGTTTACTAGCTGACTAATCTTCAGGTGCCATTTATGCTACAATCCTTCTTACTCTCCACCATAACTATAAACTAACTGCCAAATATAAACAACTTCACTATTACGGCTTATGCACAAATATCCATTATAATCCACTTTGCTATTTCCCATTACATCTCAATAGACTTAACCTTGTCCATTCTAACTTACATAGCTTCAGCTTCAATCTGCCTCTGACACCAATTTCCCTTCTTTGCTTCCACAATCTACACACAAATGCTGGCACCACTACTCTTATCTTTAACACTGCAACCTTATACAAATCTTCCTGCGAAATCTTTATCCGTTGTTTTTACTAAACAGACATTTCTCTCTTATGAAATTCTGGAAAAAATCTAACTTCCCACTGCTCTTTTACTCTCTCTTTAACCAACTGGTCACCTCTACATCCACTTACATGAGTTTCTATATCAAACTTTCTATTATCCTTATTATTCATATCAACACTACCCTTAAACTCTTTGCTGCAATTATTCTTAAACACAAATCACACTTAAGGACCATCTTGGTCACTACCCTTCTGCTTACCAACATCTCATCTCAAACTAGACTACCTCACTTAATCATTTCAAACCTAACATGCCATTAATCATATTATTATCCAAGCAACTCCTTAACACTTTCTTAACATAAATCTCAAACATAATAACCATCTTTGCTATAGTTTTCAGGTACAGTTTACTTATTTAACAGCCCTAATCACAAAGCCCTATCTTCATCACGATACAATTCTCTCTATTATTCCATCACATCACAATACTTATACCTTTCTCTACCAACTCTAATTCTCATTAAAACACTTTTCACTGAACTTCATAACTAAATTCACTAATTCTTTCAATTTTATAATAAAGAATCTTTAACCAATTATTCTTTAACCACAATCCAATAATTACTCATACTACACCACCAATCATACCATTCCTCTGCTGTTACCCACAACTGCTAATCTAACCAGCTAAACAAACAATTCATATACCAAAACTCATATGAAAACAATACTAAAAGCACAAGAAACCACAGACTTACTACTAGTAGTGGACATTAAGTCATGTATTGGCACATTGTAATCTTAATGTCTTTTCATATTCTAACTGGACAATTGCTCTGATACCAACTGTAATGGCCCTGGATATTTATACCCAATAAGGGTCTATATCCAGATCCGTCTCCTGCCAACGGACCGAAGTCTCGCAAGGGATAGCTCGTACATGTGTCTAGAAAGAATATAAAAGATAAATCACAATAGTAATAGACACAAGAAAGAACATGTGCTCATATCTGCATATAACAATTTACAACTGTCCTATTACATTATTACATGCCCAAATTAAAAAGAGTACAACTACCTGGGGCATACCCGAGGGAGCACAAGCTCACACAACTCTACTAGCACTACTGCTGGTCGTACAAGTCTGTCAAGACACCTCCGCAAGCCACACCAATGGTAAACCCTAAAAAAAACTGTAAGGGAGTGAGCCTCAATAAGTGACTGGCTCAGTAGGGGACCACCCAAAACCATACAGAGTACGGGAGAACCTCAACCCCCAATGGGTCTCATTGGCAATATCAAGAGCCAAACCATTACATGCTCACAACAAAACATAACTATATCAATTCACACAAAGAAGAGACGGCAGATCCAGCACCATGCTACTAGTCTGCCCAATCACTGTAAAGCCTAGGCCACAAGCCTCGTAGGCACATCACCTCAACAGCTGGTCGCCTAAACTGTAAGCCACACAGGCAAAGTATTGCCTAAGCTACAAGCTTCACTGGCAAGCCTCTAAACATATGGGTGATAGGATTGCTAACCAAGAGCTAATCCTTTATACCCTTAAACCACGATGTATCGAATGTCACACTTAAGAAACAGGACTGGCTACCACGATGCCAATCCATCGCACACTAAACCATATTCAGAAACTTACCCAAGAAAGGGTAGAACACAACAAGTGGAAGGTCTCATCGCATGACCTCCACTTCACCACCTAAAAAGACTAATACTCAGCATACTACGAGAAACTAGTACCCACAAAAGGTATAGGTACCTACCACCACGAGGTACCACCACTGAAAGACAAACACAGATGTGCCACTACTAGGGCACACCACAGCTAGTCAAACCACAATCAGTGAGTCTCCACTCACTAACCACAACTAGAACTATGCCAACACCATGGCACACCTCGACGGGTAAAACCACAACCAATACATGATATAATCAATAGCAAGGCACGAGTTGGAAAGCACGACGCCACCACATGGGACAGACTACTGGTTCATGACGCTAGTATCCAACCCGGACAACACAACACAAGAACTACCTCTCAGTCTCGTAGTCACGGATGTAAGGTCCTACTGCCGCTCCACAACACAAGTAAAGCCAAAGAACTGTGGAGACCAACCAAACCACCACAACCTACAAGTCACACACCCTGTAGGCGCATGACTGGCACCTTTAGAGACTCTGGCCCGAGCACTCTAAAGTGAGGCACTGGTAACAGGACTAGCCAAGGCCCAGTACGTCTACTGGTGTCCGTAGCCCCCAGCTACGAGCGCGCTACAAGTGACTAAACACAAACTCTCACAAGTCACTGTCCCACTGCCGTCTTTCCCTCAGCCGGATGACAACTCTCCCCGAGAGTGAGGGTGTTCAGGAAGACGACAAGACCTCGACGGTACCACTGTACCGGGACAAGCCCTGAGCACACACAGGTGCCTGGCTCACACAAAACCTAGGGCACCTAACTGAAGAGGCATTCGCAATAGGCGCCGGACCACCACACTCGGCAATGCACAAACTACGATATATACATACTTACATATTCTTTATTACAAACCACGGTAGCCATTCATAATCTAGCCTATCATCGGTCAGCATGTGACCTCCAAACCATCTCACACTAGTACACACTTATATCACAACATTACAATACAACCTTGCCTGTCATGGTCACTCTGTGATCTCTATGGCAATACACATTACTTAACACGTATATCATTATAATATTCTTTAAAAGACCACAATAGACTAGGACTAGGTTCATATGTGGACCTTCACTGCCCAGTCACCTCATACTAGCTATACCAGTTATAATACAATAATCATAATATCAAACCACTAGCCATGCATATTCATGCACGACACTCAAACCGTGTAAACACCACATAAAAACATGCTCACTTTATGAGCACCACCCTTATCACGTAAACCACACACAAACGACACGCTAACCATGCTCACTGAGCACTACAAGTGCCAATGCATCATCAGCATTGCCATGCACAATAATTAAATGACAATCAGATAATCGCACCATTAAAACAAACACCACAAGCACACTCGGCTGTGGTCGCGACATGGGGTTCAGTCACAATTAGATCGCGACACCCCAATGGACCGCGATCAAAAACACTAACGCGACAGGGTCCAAGGGCGCCATGAGATTGCACCACCCCGACATGTCACGATAGGAAACCTTGTCGCGATGGGTCAACCTATCGTGACCTGGTCGCGATAGCAGGGTCCGTCGCCTTCTCAGGCGAAAACCCTAATCCGGGAACCATCTCCGGATTTTGCATGCAAACCACCCCACATGATGTTTAAACCCAGTTTTCATGCTCATTTCACCTCCTAGACATGGTATCTACTGTTTTTAAGGCAGTAAACAAACCAACATGCAATCCACGCAATCAAACATGGTGAAATCACCCTACCTTCACGAAGAACACGCAATCCACGCATGGCGCAGCATTTCCCCCACTCCTCACGACGTCCTCGCGTCGAGAGCACGCCGAACACTATGCCGAAACGCCAAATCACCTCGAAATCTGCCACAGCTCCTCCCCTGGGTCGAGCAGAGCTTGTGAGAGCTCTGTTCGGCCAATATTTTATTTACGAAAACCGCCCATTGCCACTTCATGAATGCGTCCGCTATAGGCGACGCGATTCTAATGTCGGTTTTGGCAGGATTTTCATAAATAAAATATGGAAATACTTTATCGCATTGTGTCGTCCCGACGTGTTTCAAATCCGAGACGCATCGGACCGTGTCGACGCGATTAGGCTCTAGACCCCAAAAGTCGTCACACTCAAGTGCCGTACCTGGAATCCTAAGGAATCTCTGAATCGTGTCTATCCATGCCGACGCTATTAGGTCCTATCTTGAATCCAGACCCACGGAAGTCGTCGCATTTATGCCCACGTGCCCAAAATGAAGTCGCTGGCAGGGTAGGTCGACGAGTTTCAGGAATGCGGCGATCGTCCCCGACGCGATTCAAACCATAGCCCATACCCTACAATGGTCAAATCAAGCAGGAAATGCGGCGCTCTTAATCACGGCGGCCATGGCAGACGTGCCTCCAATCAGAGGCGCGTCCGCTGTGGCCGACGTGATTCAAGGATATGTTGCCTATAAATACAGACCCGAGGGTCAGTTGTTCAGGGGGTCCACTCATAGCAGGGAAGCCCTACCGGATTCTCGCCTCGACTCCCAAGCCAACGAGAAGCCTCTACCATTCCACGCCGACCTACAGCCTCCTTCATCAGCGTTCAGAGCCGGCGTCATCCTCTACGCACTTTGGAGCGAAGCGGGAGCATCTTCCTCCTCTTCTTCCTCCGTCCATTCTGGCAGTGCCGCCGCGCCACCCACCATTGGGGAAGCACGCCCTCCCTTTCTCTTTCTCTTTGTTTATCCACCCTCCGGGCCCCACGTGCTCCCTTATACTTTTTTTATACACACACACATGTATGCATACACACACACACCTATCTTTAAGGGGTTTTAAAAACCACCCCCAAAGGTGTGTTCTTCCCTTTTCATTCATGTTATTTCATTCTTTTGAGGATTTGTATACTACACACGGCTAATCCCCTTCCTTTTTTTCTTATTTGTCTCTTTTTTCAGGGTAATCAACATAGGAAATGCCTTCTGCCATGGTCGGCCGTGCTCGTAGAAGAAGAAAGGAACCCACACCCCCGCGCAACCTCCCACACTCCAACAGGTACATTTCGCGATCACCCATTCCATTCGCACCCCTTCACACGTGCATTCTCCATTCGGTACCCTCGCGTACCTGGCGATCACGTTTTCATCTCACCCCATATCCCTCTTTGTGGACTACACCTCGCGTCGTCCCTCGGAGGTATCTACAAATTGGCGATCATGGTGGGACCTCTTTTTACGTTTTCCTTTTGATTACCCCCTTCCTTCGTGCCCCACGTGGCACTCTTCTTTTATATTTGCTTTATACCCTGCAAGCATGTTGTGTGTTTAATTTTTTTTCTTTCCTGTATATCTTTCCTACTATTTCCTTCTTTTTTTTTTGTTCTCGGGTTGCCTTTGGAATCGCGTCCAATACAGAGGACGCGATTCCAAGAACACGGTTGGTTAACCGAACGCGTCACTGCTTTTGTATCGCGGCGGCTAAAGCCGACGTGTTACTGTCTTCGTGTCGCGGTGGCTAAGGCCGACGCGTCACTATTTTCTTTTCGCAGCGGCTAAGTCAAACGCTTTTCTGTATATATTAATTTTTATTCCTGTACATCTTCCCTATTATCTTCCCATACATCTTCCTATTTACTGCTTTCTTTTTTGTTCTGGGGTCTATTTGGAATCGCGTCCAATATAGGGTATGCGATTCGGTGCTTGAGAGCACGTCCAGTTCGCCGGACGCATTTCGGTTTGTGTCGTGGCGGCCAAGGCCGACGCGTTTCTGTCTGACAGTCCATTCACGGGACCAAGCATGACTCTGGCAGCCTTCTGGGGTTTCAGATCTATGTCAAGGTGACTGGACACGATTCAGTTTGAGTCGCGGCATCTGTACCCGACGCGATTCAAACAGCTGACAGAAACGCATCCCCCTTTGCCATTTTTGCTATAATTCTTGCATACAGGGCATTTTTGATTCGGTCGGGGGACCTCCTTCCCTCATATCCTAGGCTCCACACAACCTTCCGGTGAAGGCAAGCTCTCCATTGGGCATTCCTCCCTTTGGACTAGCGAACCTTCTCCCGGAAGCCATAAGTCTCCGTACCCCGTGGATTCTCTCACTGCGGACCGAGAGTGTGTATCCCTCCGTGACCCGGTTTAGTTATCTATTGTGTGGTGAGAGTGAGCTTAGTTGTATCCCGAAGTCCACACTTACGCAACTAAGGTCTTATCTGGAGTGACACAATATTTTTCAATCCATCTAATAATCGTGAAATTCTAAGATAGGCGCTAAGCATCATAACTTGTTGAACCATCATTGCTTGATCTAATCTTTGTTCAACTTTGTTTGATGTGCTTTGTTAAAAATGGACTCATACCATCATGCCGATTTTAATATGGACTATGAGGATGATGTTAGATTTCCATCCTTTCAATCCCATGTCCGTCCATTTCACCACCATGAGGGACAACCCTTCACTTCCTATGGTCATGTGCGCACACCACGCACTAACCAATTTGATGTCCCCTCACATTTACCTCCAATCAAGACCCAGCAAGAGCCTTCCCCCCACCATGATTACAAAATGCAAATTGTCCTGCATGCACTGGATCAGCTCACCCCTCAACAATTAAATTTGATTCAATCTTTAGTTGAGGGTGTGACTCCTTCTCCCTCTCCTTCTCCTAGGCACCCACCTTTGTACATTCCGGCGACTTCACCACACCTCCCTGTACATTCTTCATCACCTCGGCCCTCTGGTCATTTGCACCCCCGTGCTTTGGTCCGTACAGACCACCCCTTGGGAAGGCCCATTAATTCAAGGCCACCCCCATGTACTCTCTCATATGCCCAACGGCAACCCACTCCACTCCAAAATGCTCTTCTCCAAAAATTGAACGATTTAGAGAACCATATCAATAAGCTGTCCAATCCCATGGGTGACCCGTCACCGCCATACGGGCTCTCACAAATTTATATCATCCTTCGGAGATGCCACGTACCGACTGTACAATGGTACGGGTAATCCCTACCTCATGTCAAGGAGTTTCTCTATGAGTCCTCTCTTGGCAACGAGACCAATCACCTTGGCTATTTATTTAGAAATCTCTTGACGGCCCTGCACTCGAATGGTTCTACTCCTACGAGGGCAGTGAGGCAGGAGACTTCCGCCCCCTTCATAAAAAAATTCCTTAAAGGTACAAAGACCTCGTTAGCCCGAGAAGATGAGGGCCATGAGGAATTTGCACAATTTGCTGACTGTTGGAGGTCAATGGCCACCTGCTTGCAGCATGGGCTCTCGGCGTCGGAGCAATTCAAAGTCATTATTTCCAACTCCACTCTGAGGTTCAAGAACATCCTGACCATGAACAAATGGAGACGATGGAAGAGCTATACGAGCGGGGACGTTACATCTAGACACATTTAATGGACTCCCGGATCATAGATATTTCCATCAAATTAATTCGAGAAAGAACAGATCAGTGATGCCATCCACCATCCACCTCGCCACCCTACAAAATCCCACATAATATACCTCCACAAAACCATTAACAAAACATCAACTGCCTCCACCCAGGCATCCACTGATTCGGTCCTTCTCGGACCCAACAACCTCCAACTGGGCCATATCAACACCCCCATGAATGAAGAAGCTCATGTGCCCAACGTTGCACCTACTCCGGCTCCATGCCAGCCCCCATATCTCCACCACGACAACCATTACCCCCACAACAGCCTCCACCTCCGCCACAGCCTGTTGCTCGGGCCGAAGTTGCCAATGCCCAACCCATCCACGAAACCACTTGGTGCTATGACGATGAACCTTCCAAGGTCATGTTCGTACGCGATTTACCTATGCGTCCTGCACTACCATCCACATTTACCAAACCCTCCACTATCAAACCTCCACCAACCATTATACCTCCCATTGCGCCAACACCATTGGCAACGGAACCCGAGCAAAGCCTCCCTATCATACCCATTACATCTCCACTGACCATACATCCTTCCATTCCATCCATCCCCACCCCCATCCAACAGAGCAGGTGCACCCATTCAAAGAGCAACAAGCAAGTATAGTAGAAGGAAGCCCCGGGACCAGGCATGCTATTCAAAATCCAAGATTACATTCCTCGCCTGCCGATCATTGTTTCTATACCGGGCACATTCATTGAGCGGAAGCCTCTCCTCCAATCATGGCCGTCAAAGAGGCCTTCTAACATATGCCAATCATTCCAGTTGCCAACGGACACATTTTAAAATACTCATAGGGAATCTCTCCCTCCAAGCTCTCATGACCCCTCACACCGTTATTGTGAACCTTCCCACTCTAGTGAAGGGGTCAACTATTCAGATTGTGCTCACCCATTCAAAGGCCAAATCCTTAGCACAATTAGTCACTCAAGGGGTTGTGCCCCTTTCCATATCAAAAGCTATACAATCTTTGGGTATGGCCCCCCTTTTGTTGCCTCCAACTCAACTAGTGGAACTCCCTACCCTTTCATTAAACTACATTCCAAGGGAGTTGCCACTATTACTTGAAACTCCAACGGAAGTCAACAATCCAGTCAATGAGAGTCATTCAATCCAAATGAGAAGAGCAAGGCCATCTGCCCACTGGGCAAAATATGTGAGGAAGTACCTGAGGGTCAAAAGGCCAATTCCCAAGCAGAACCGCAATAGCCGGGCAAGGCAAAAGACCAAGGGGCCTCCGCCACCTTCTCCTTTTTCATCCTAATCATCCTTTGTGCTCCTTAGCACCTTCCTGTGGGTTCTCCACATTCCCTCCCCACGGGAGGCATTTTATTTTCATCTTTTTTATGATTCATTTTCTTGCACCGGGCATCGCGCCCCTTTTTGTAATCCTTACTCTCCCCTCTATGACCCACGTGGCACAACTTCTTTCCGTGCCCCTTGTGGCACATTCCCTCATCGTGCCCCACGTGGCACAACTCCCCTCCGTGCCCCACGTGACACAACTCCCCTCCGTGCCCCACGTGGCACAACTCCTTTTCGTGCCCCACGAGGCACAACTCCTTCATGTGCCCCACGAGGCACATCTCCTTCCCGTGCCCCAGCCGGCACATCTCCTTCCTGTGCCCCACGAGGCACATCTCCCTCTTGTGCCCCACGTGACACCCTTCCCTTTCGAGCCCCACGCGGCGCACCTCCCTATTTGGCCCCTCACGGCCCACTTTTTCCTTTCCCTCCTCCGGCCCATCTGGATTCTTTCTTGTTGGGCACCGCGCCCTCCTTCTTCTTCAAGTCCCTCCGGTCCAGGCGGAGTCTCCAAATTCTTTCCGCAATTCTCTCCTTGCCATTTTCAATCAGGTCATCCGACCTTTCTCTCACTATTTTCGGGGCTTCAGTTCCCATGTATCTTTTTAATTTTCAAATAATTCTGTACATTCTTCATAGTCATTGAGTCTCGCCCTGACGTAGGGCATTCGTCCGCTCTTTACCCTCTTTCGGGGCTTTAGTCCCCATGTATGTCTTTAATTTCCAAATAAAATTGTAAGTTCATCTAGACCTCTGAGTCTCTCCCCAACGCAGGGCATTCATCCTTCCTTTACCCTCCGAATTCTTTACTATTAGAGTCCAAAACCACAAAAATCCATTAATAGATGAATATTGAATATTGTCATGCTACCGCAACACTTTGCTTATGAATTTATGCAGGAGTCCAAATTCCCTCCGGGTCATTAAGGATCGCCCTTAGCATGGGCACCTTCACACACACTGCACGGCCCCCTAAGCGGATTGCTTCGGAAGACACCGTCACTGTCACAGCCATGCCTGAAAGGCACGAAAATCTATTTATCTTCTCACTCGGCCAAAGTATGGGTAGTAGAGGTAGTCTGGGCAAGGCAACCCACCCAAAACACTCTGTCATGAGAGGAAGTCTCAAAAATGGGCAAATCAAAATGACCAATAAAAATCAAGGTCAAAATGCATGTCAAGAGCGGCAAAGTCCTCGCAGAGATCCAAATGGACCTGAACGTATGCATGCAAAAATCAAAATCAATCAATCACTATAATAGGGCATGGCAAAGAGCGGCAAAATCTCTGCGAAGATCCAAATGGACCCGGTTGTACGCATGTCCCTACAAACAAAATGGTCATCAGTCAATCAAGTTCAAAAGCCACAATAATCAAATGAGACTGAATCATCTGACGGTTGTGCCAAGGAAGGAAGTCAAACCCAAACTCTTCAAACATCCATACAAAGCTTATCTCCAAATTTTCTTCCCTTCTCCCTGCCAAACTTAGTCGCCTTTTCAGGCATGGCTTTGATAGTGGCAATGTTAACCAAGTGCAATCAGCCCTTGGGCACCACTTTAAAATGCATGCCTTACTCTGGGCATTCTTTAATGACACAGGTGGTAATAAAGACCCCTCGCCAGTTAGATTTTCACAACCTTAATCCTGCCATGGCATGGTAATGTTCCAAAATCACAAAAAAAAGAGAGAAAATTTTCAAAATCACAAAAAATCCAAAATCAACAAAATTTTGAATATTTCCAAAATCCACAAAAAATTCAAATATCCCAAAAAATCAACAAAAATTCAAATATTTTCAAAATCAACAAAAAATTAAATATTTTCAAAAACCCCCACAAAATTCAAAAATTTCCAAAACCACAAAATTCTAATATTTTCAAAATCTCCATAAAATTCAAATACTTTCAAAATCCCACAAAAATTCAAATATCTCCAAAAATCCAAAAAGATCATGATGGTATTGCACAAGGCAAACACATCCTGTCTGTGTCAGATTGATTCAATTCTTCCAATCATGGGTTCCTCCCATCTTGAACTCCAAACTCCTTTGGCCAAAAGATCACTCATCCTCATGGTTTAAACAAACAAATTGTGTGAGCTATGTCTGTTGTTGACTACTTTATACATGCTCCATGCTATGAATGAATAATGCTTTTTTCTATGATGCTTGTTATCTCTTGGCTAATGAGTTTTAAGCGTAGGATTCGAGTTGCCTCGTCCGGTGCTGGATCAAGGCTGCGACTGCCACCCCACCATCGAGTTATCTATATGTTATACCCTTAGAGCATATCAAGGACCTTGTGGCTATGAGGAATCTGGGATTTGAGTTCCCCTTTAACAAAAACAATGATTATCCCAGAGGATCCTTAGCCACACGGATAGGCCGTTATGCTTGGCACATGCGGACGACGGACCCATGCATAAAAATCCGGTCCTGACTCAACGCCATCGTAACAATAATATCCTTGATTATTTTCTACTCCTCCTTATCCTTATTTTTCCTTTAGCTCAGCATACATGCATATTGAAATCACTGTGGAAAACCACTCTTCCAATGCAACTTGAGAGCCGTTCGCGCTCCAAGGCCAAGCAATTTGAAATATTCCAATCCGGGTCAAGTAAAAACTCCCTTTGTTGTCACCTCTGGGCTGATTTCCTTAAAGAACTCTTGTTTGGATTTATCGCTCTTCATTTCGTCTCTACTCCCATAGATCCACCTGAGGCAGTGGCAGATGCCACCGATGGTGCAACCTAATGGATTGTGTCCTTAGGTACTTCCCCTACGCTGGAAGTTGATCTCTCCTTCGTGCCCCACGTAGCACTTTCCTTTGTGTACCTCGTACACATCTCCAGTTGTGCCCCTCATGCGCACACTTTGTTTCCTCCAATACAAACATTTGTTTCTTTAGGTCTTCTTCCTGGTGGTGACTTCCTTGGGTGTTGGTGAAATACTCTTATCAGGTGGTAGTCACCCAAATGATCATGCATGTCTATTTTTCACCTTGGCGTCTACTTTTCAGTCCGCACCCGCTCCACTCTACTTACTTTGCTACACTTCAATTCATTCATTCCACTCACTCCATTGCACCCCACTTCGTGTCCCTTCACTTCGCTCCCCTGCAAAGCAGATGCCAAGGCGTTGCAGCTGTAGACACGCGATTTTGACTCCACCGCGGGCAAATTTCATATTGTGCCATAATGCCACAAATGGCCCTCATATTGCCTTGCAAGTGTGTTTTCCCAATATTTCTGGATCTCACCCACTCTTCTCTGGTGCTTCCCCTCCATTTCCAAGGCTGGCCGGAGGTCGTGGGCATTCATTTCAAGTCGCGACAGGTCTCTGGGGTGCGTTCATGATGTCGCGACGAGCCTGGGGGACGCGGCGTTCATGATGTCGCGACGAGCCTGGGACGCGTTCTGAAACGCGTCCGGCACGGTGGATGCGATTCCATTTATTCCCATTATCACGCCGGGCATCTTGGACGGGACAAGGCCAGTTGGTCCTTTTCACGACGGCCTTCTGCGACGCGCAAGGAATTTTTCTTATTTTATTTACAAAAACTGGAATGCGTCCGCTATAGGCGACGCGATTCTAATGTCAGTTTTGGCAAGATTTTCATAAATAAAATATGAAAATACTTATCACGTCATTCCATCCCGACCTTTCAAATCCGAGACGCGTCAGACCGTGCCGACCGATTAGGCTCTAGGCCCCAAAAGTCGTCGCACTCAAGTGCCCATACCTCGAATCCGAGGAATCTCTGAATCGCGCTCCGTCGTGCCGACACGATTAGGTTCTGTACCTGAACCCTAGACCCCCGAAAGTCGTCGCATTTATGGCCCACGGCCAAAATGAAGTCGCAGCGGGGTAGGTCGACGCATTTCAAGAACACGGCGGTCGTCCCGAATGTGATTGTCAACCATAGCCCGTACCCTACAATGGTCAAATCAAGCGAGAAATGCGGTGCTTCTTAATCACGGCGGCATGGCAGACACGTCTCCAATCAGACACGCGTCCGCTGTGGCCAACGCGATTCAATAATCTGTTGCCTATAAATACAGACCCGAGGGTCAGTTGTTCAGGGGGTCCACTCATAGTGGCGAAGCCCTGCCAGATTCTCACCTCGACTCCCGAGCCAAGGAGAAGCCTCTACCATTCCACGCCGACCTACAGCCTCCTTCATCAGTGTTCGGAGCTGGCGTCATCTTCCACGCACTTCAAAGCGAAGCGGGAGCGTCTTCCTCCTCTTCTTCCTCCGTCCATTCCTACAGCGCCGCCGCGCCACCCACCATTTGGGAAGCACCCCCTCCCCTTTCTTTCTCTTTGTTTATCAACCTCTCTGGGCCCCACATGGCTCCCTTATACATTTTTTTTATACCACACACATGCATGCATACACACACACACCATCTTTAAGGGGTTTTAAAATCCACCCTAAAGGTGTGTTCTTCCCCTTTTCATTCATGTTATTTCATTCTTTTGAGGATTTGTATACACGCGGCTAATCCCCTTCCTTTTCTATTTGTCTTTTTTCAGGTAATCAACATAGGAAATGCCTTCTGCCACGGCCGCCGTGCTCGTAGAAGAAGAAAGGAACCCACACCCCCACGCAACGTCCCACGCTCAACAGGTACTTTTCGCGATCACCCATTCCATTCGCACCCCTTCGCGCGTGCATTCTCCATTCGGTACCCTCGCGTACCTGGCGATCACGTTTTCATCTCACCCCTTATCCCTCTTTGTGGACTACACGTCGCATCGTCCCTCGGCGGTATCTACAGGTGAGTCAGAGAAGACATGTAAAATATAGAATCCTCAGCATATAGCTTTTCAGACCAATAAAGGATGGACAGACAGTTTGCAACAGAAGGTAAGGTCAGGTTATGACAGTGGTAGGTGAGTCTTTGTCAGATACCATGCGTCTGATTCATAAACAAATTTAGAAGATTATTTTGAGTATTTATATGTCTCATATTGTCAGAATATCTTAAAATAATAATGACTTTATAGAATATTAATATTCAACAATCATACATGTACAACAAGTTCTGATAAGGATTATTAAGCAGATGAATCATCATAAAAACAAAAATTATACTTGTCAAACAGCACAAGTATAAGTACAAACACTGTCAGAGAAGTCGGTTCAGAAGAAGGTGTAATTTGACTCTAGAAGTCGGAGTCAAAATCATGAAAAGACACCTTGACATTCGATTCTTAGAAGTTGCAGTGAAACATATAAGATTCGACTGTCAGAAGTCGAATATATGTGCATTCGACTTCCATACACTTTGACAGAAACAAGGCAGATACTTTGACTTTTGAGAATCGGAGAGTGGCATTCGACTTCAGAGAGTTGGAGTTCAGAACTCAAGACTCAAAGTAATTCGACTCTATAAAGTAGGAGTCAACAGTCGGATTCAGTATGATACACATAGAGTAGTTTGTGGACTTAGAAAAATTTCGACGTGAAGTTGCATACTGAAATTCGACTTCTGAAAGTCGGAGACTAAATTCGAAGTATGATACATATAGTAGTGTGTGGACTTAGAAAAATTTTCGAGATGAAGTTGTCCAACATATTTTCTGTGGTATATGTATTAGTGTATTTAATTTGTAGAGAGTCTTTTAAAAGGTTTTTTCATAGCAAAATCACACTTGTTTCAATAAAATAAAATCTTAATTTATTTTCTTAGGGGTAGTTGCTCAACAATTCTCCCCCTTTTTGTTAATGACAAAAACTTTTAAATAGACAGTGAAAAGACAAATGTAAAAAAATAAATTTAAATATGCAAAATATGATTTTTAGTTATATATTTCTCACTTCTTTATTTGTTTCTCACTTCTTTCTCCCCCTTTGTGGCATTAACAGAAAAGGAAATATAAGGAAGGAGAAAAAAGAGAGAAATTTATATCTAGAAATAGAAATAGGAAACAGAAATTGCATTCATAAACTTAAATACCCAAGTACATAAGAGTGTTTAGGACTTAGATAAGGAGCTAGGTAAGTACAGGGAACGAGGGACTTAATCTAAGAAGGGCTGGAGAAGATCCCACAGCTTCTTCTCATTGTCAGGGAAGAAGTTTTCAAAGAGACTGACATCAATCTTATAGGTGGGGCCTATCTTAGGGAGTTTCCTATAAGATTTTAGATGACGGTTGTGGAACCAAGTTAGTCTCTTATAATAGTGACTACAACCCAGAAGAGTTTTGAGAGGGACAAATTTCCTAGAGGTTGCTAAATGAAGAAAGTCATGCATAGTAATATTCCAATGCAGTCCTTGATGAATTGCAGCTTCCTTGGCTTAATAATAGATCAAGTACCTCTGCTTCCATTTATGAGCAATAGACTTCCAAAGAGTCTCATATCCTTTGTAGAGATACTCAGCCACTGAGATCTACAACTTCTCACAATCAGAATGGTCTTCAGGATATGCAGCTGCCCATTGATCCTCTGTGAATCTCTCAGACTCAGCAAAACAAATCTGAAAATCTAACAAATACTGGGAATTCCGAGGTGCTTGCATGAGGGCAAATCTATGAAAAGATAATGACTGATTATACTTGATCCTGAACCTAGTAGCTATTCGGATGTGTCTATTGAAAACAAGCTTAGCAAATTCTTTTCTTGCAGAAATAGCACCAACTAAATTAGGGTACAAGCCAGAAGATAATCCAACAGTCATGGAGGGGGAAATCTGTCTCTGACCTCTTAAAATGTTTTTCCATTGGCCTTTGTTGACATCAGGCAGTCCCAATCTGAATCTGGCAAGGTTGAATTCCTTCATCTTAGAGTACTTGGCCTGAGAGTCTCTAATGAGGTTGCGAAACATGTCATAGAACCTAAGATTCAGGTGAAGATGAATATCCATAAATTGGTTCCTGGATTGGGTTTGCTGCTATTTGGTGGCTTCACTAGGATAGATTTCAAGAAATTCTTTGGAATTCAGACTGTGGCTTTTCTGAGAGATCAGCTGGAGATCAGCCAACAGTACTTGAGATGTATGGAGGAGAGAGGGAAGCCAGTCTTCAAAGGAGAAACCTGTCATTTCATGTACTTCAAGGAATGCCTTGATGGATAGGAATTCCTTGAACATGTTCATGTGATGTTCTGAATGGTGGATAAATGCATACCAAAAAGGAGGAAGTAATTTGGCAGGGTTCTCTTTTAGCATGCGCCCACCTTTAGATGAAAGTAGTACACTAGGTACTATGTCTGACAGTGAAAGGGTGGATCTACTTGCTAGAGGAGTGGATGCAGTAGGAAGAGAAGAAAAGAAACTAGGAGGTTGAGTTTGGAGAATGAGTCTGGTTGCCTGAGATGGTTTCAAATAGTATTTCAGAGAGTAGATGGTAAACTGGACATTATCAAAGGCAATTGGTTGATCCTCTGGAAGAGATGTAGAGGGAGGAGGATCAGATGAGGTAGGAGATGGAGGTTGATGTTGTTGTGGTGCATCAATAGAAGGAGCTGGAGGAGTGGGAGCAGTGGGGACAGTAGGTTGAGATGATGATGTAGGTGGTTGTTCTGGTTTCGGAGGAGCAGGAGCAGAGGAAATAGTAGGAGTAGGAGGAGTTGGTCCAGGTGGAGGAGGAGAGGAAATGGTCAAGGGGTTGGAGGACACAGGATGACCATTCTTATACAGTCTTCTTCTAACCTTCCTCTTAAAGGTCTAGACCTTGGACCTGGCATATTCCTCTAAACCTAGAGACTCTAGGGGCCTCTTAAGCTGTAATACCCCGGAAAATTCATTAATATAAAAATATAGATAAATTTAAATTTGATCAATTAATAAATTCGAAACTAGTTAAAAGGGTACGCATCACTATTGAATGCGTATAAAACCCATATAAAAATTTCATAAAAATAGTAGTTATACTTTAAACGATATTCTCTAATGACCCATTAAGGAATTTGGGCATAGAAAAAAATCATTGGACCAAGTTTTAGAATTTATATGACTTATTATGATAATTAAGGAATAAGTCAGAAAACCCGTTATTTTTATGAACCAAAGTGAATTAAATATTAAAATAAAATTATGGGTAGACTCCAACGATACGTATTGGTAGTCCATCATAAGAATTTGGACCAATGGACCTCTCATAGCCCATGAATAAATTTAAGTAAGGAATGCAATAAAAATCTGTAACTCTATTATTCCCTAATTAAAAAGGGAAATCCCATAAGATAAATTCTAATAAATAATGGGCTTTGTTAAATGGACCATATAAAATTTATTGGGCCAAAATAATGATTTTTAATGGAAGAATAATAGAAAATTACCCTAAATTCGTAACTTAAATATTGCTTAAATAGAAAAGAGGTATTTAAGCATTAAAATAACTAATTTAAGATGGAATTGGATTCCTAAACCTACCCTAATAGGTTGGCCACGAATTTGGATCCCAACCTAATCCAAATTGGACATGGCAAGCTTGGAAGGTGGAATTAAATAGGAAATCTCAGAATTAAAAAGGAGTTAGAGTCCTATTAGGAAATAGTAACATAGGAAGCATAAATACTCTCCTAAATCCCCCATGGCCGGCCCTAGCTTATTGCCAAGGGTTGCTGGACCAGGAGGAGAGGCCAAGGAGGGGGAGATCTCGTGGGGAGAAGACTCTCTCAAGCTCTCTCTCTCTCTCTCTCTCTCTCTCGTTCTTCAAGTTCTAGCCCTAGAGACCCTTCATTTTAAATCTTAATCTCCATGTATGTTCAACCCCATGCCACGAAAATTTTACTGGGGATACTGATGGTAGTTAGGCTTCTTTGCCCCTAAAAGCCCTAATTTCATCCATCCTATCTTGCGAATTAATACTTTGATCTCGACTATGTACTGTTTCATGTTCATCATGAATACACGTGATTAAAGCATGTCTAAACCCTATCTGTTTCCAATCCTATTACTGTCCGTACCCATGTATGTCTAGATCAGTTTGCAACTTGTTTCGTGATTTTTCATTGATTGTACATTTAGTTATGAATTTTCGAATCACCATGTGTTAAAAGAGGGAAACTTGGCCCGCAATCCCATGCTCTGTCCTTTTCCCGCTCGAACTCAGGCGCAGTACCTGAGAACGCGACGGCCCGATAGGTCGCGTCCTTAGGGCTGGTCGCGACAGCGCCACCCATCACGTTCTAAATGTGATAGGGGCTGTCGTCGCGTTCTGGCCGCTTGATCAAACAGGTCTGTCGCGTTCTGTGCAAGACCCTATCGCGTTCTGCTCTTACCCCGTCGCGACCCTCACATGGGTACGTCGCGATCTGGGCTTTTTGCATGAAAACCCACATTTTTGCAAGTCTTGTTGTTCTACAGTTACCCCATATTTTGTTAACTCTCTCAAACACAGAAAAACGAAGTTGAAATATTAAATGTATTTTTAATTAATAAAAGTCCATCACATGACCTTCCATCTCCATGATTCTCTTTTACACATACCCACACTTGAACCATCCAATGTGGCTTAACTTGGCATGAAAGTTGTCACATAATACATCTAGCAATTTATTTCAATTATAAATTTAATTGCTCTATTTTAAATGGACTTGTCTTCGTTTTCTCGCGTTGTTTGGGGATACCGTTACCGACGCTCCACTATTCTAGAATTCCTCTAGAACGTCAGGCACTTATTTCTCTACACACTTCTCTCTTGACTTGGGCGAACTCTCCGTCGGATACTCCTTCTGCCAGACTAGTGAGTCTTTGTTCAAGGCCTCTGTAAGTCTCCTCTTTCCATGGGTTCCCACATGGTTGACGAGCTGGTTGTACCCTAACACCTATGATACCTTTTAGGGATCAACATGATCCAAACGGATACTAGAAGTTTACTCTTATCTTGAATCAAGCCGGACCTCTGGACCTGTGCATAACATGGCTAGTGGAAGGGTAGTGAAATCCACCTGACTTCCAACACCGATCGGGCATGTTGTGCAACTGTTACTATCGCTTGTTTTACTCTTATCTTGAATCAAGCCGGACCTCTGGACCTGTGCATAACATGGCTAGTGGAAGGGTAGTGAAATCCACCTGACTTCCAACACGATCGCGCATGTGTGCAACTGTTACTATCGCTTGGTTAACGTTGTCTTACGAATATGTCCTTGTCTCATCTACTGTCTCTATACTCTCGTCTTCTCATGTTCACTCTACTATCTTGTCTATTTCGCCAATTCATCTAGTACTCTCTTGGTACCCTTTAAGTTGTGTGGCTCCTACTGTTTTGTACTGTTCTTGACTGTCTAGTGCTAAAATGGGTCTTGTGACTCTACTGGACTTGAATGCATACTGCTGAGGGCACGGAGAGTGTCCGAGGGGCTACAATCTAGTCTGGGGGCGGAGAGCCACTTTGAAAATACCTGCAGGGGCTAATGACGGTGTCTGTGTAGATTTTGCCCGGGTTCATACTGGTTCTAAATTAGATAGACATCTGACTGTTATATTGTTACTGTTTGTCTGTTAGTCAGACGTACTGCACTATTACCGTGCTACCACTGATTGTTACTAAAATGCTACTGTCCTGCTATTGACGCGACTACTGTCGTTACTCTCTCCTTGCTCTACTCAATATTTACTATCTGAGTTATTGCATTCTATCGTGACTTAATCGGATTCAAAATGATATACTCTCTCGTTGTCTATGGACAATAAAAGTGATATATTCTCTCGGCTATCTACGGACAACCAAAGTGCTATACTATTTCATTGATGAAATCAATCAAAGTGCAATTCTCTCTATAGGCCAATTAATCTCTTCCTTGCTATACATGTTGCTTGCTATTTATTGCAATGACATTACTTGCGTATTGTTGTTATCATTTCTATCGTGACTTGACTTTAATCATCGTGCTATACTTGATTCATCTGCTATCTGAACCTGTTACTTGTGCCAGTACATTATCGACTTTACATGATTCTTTCTATCATTAGGTACTCTTCCTTTTAAGCATTAATTATTTAAAGCGCATGCTTGATCCTGAGATTTAAGTCCTACTAGGCGTTTATCGCTCACCCTTCGTTATTTGTTATTGTGCTTAGGTAAGTCAGACAATGACGTCACACACACCATGGGGCGGGGGGGGACCAGAGTGATGAGCGACCTGGAGTCAGTTGATGAAGTTGCCCTAGTACTATGGAGTCTAATAGTTATTGCTTTAGATTTCTTTTCATGTAATGATGTCATTGAGCCCTATGTATTGGCTCCGAATTAGTGGTTGTAATAGTCTTAGTGGAATTTCAATGAAATGAAGAGTTTATTCTAATTATTATTCATTAGATGCTCTAATTTACTCAACTGATTGTACATTTTTCTCTACTATGTACTTGGTTCACATTTCTCCCGATTTATTCCACTGCTAAATTGGAGGGGTGTGACAGTTGGTATTAGAGCCTAGGATGTCCTTATTAGGATATTTTAAGTCTAGGGATGTTCTAGGTGAACTGCCATTGTCTAAGTCAACCACCATACCTATGTGAGAGATTGGGTAAAGCTTGGGGTTATGCTAGGAGCTTAACTATATTTATAAGCACCCCAAGTTTAAGAAGAAATTAATAAGTATTATTGCTCATAGGAACTAGAGGAGATGGCTGGCGAGCATGCACAAATGCACAAATTACAACAGACCGTACAGGGGTTAACTCAAGCCCTTAACAACGTGATTCAAGCAAGAGCAAGAAATGGGGCAGGAGACTTATATGGGAACTTTCAACGAATAAATCCCCCTAGGTTAATGGAACTCCAGTTCCTGATGAAGCTGAAAATTGGTGAAGGCGATGGAACGAATCTTTAGAGTTATGCAATGTTTTGAGCAGGAGAAGGTCCTTCTGGCAACCTTCCAGTTGGACCGCGATGCTAGAGCTTGGTGAGAAGTTGCCAGTCGACAACTACCCAACATCGACATAGAGTGGGATGAATTTTTAGAACTTTTCAACACCAAATATTTTTCCGAGATGATTCGTGAGAAGAAGGCAAATGAATTCGCAAATTTAAAACAACGAATGATGTCTGTAGCAGAATATGAATTACAATTTGAAAGACTAGCACCGTATGCACAACATTTGGTGAGTACGAAAAGGATGAAGGCAAATAGATTCTTAGAAGGGTTGAGACCTGTGTACTGGGAAAAGTTGGCTCCACTAGACATTGTCGTATATTCAGTCATGGTATTGAGAGCTCAATTAGTAGAGGACACTATGGAACTTCTTGAAAAGATCCATAAGAAGAAGGTGTTGAAAAGGGAACGTGTTACTCATTCCAATGATAATAAAAGAAGAAATACAGTAGATAGCAAGAGAATGAAAGGGGAAGTGAAGCGGAAGGAAGTCTGTGAATATTGCGAAAAGCCAGGGCATTAGGTTGATAACTGTTGGAAGAGATTGGGCAGATGCTTACGATGTGGAAGTCAACAACATCGAGTCATCAACTGTCCAACAAAGAGGAACCAAACTCCACGCCAAGGACGATTACAAGCCCTTGTGAATATAAATCATGCCAATGAAGGTGGACAAGGTATCATCATCTAAAACCTTAGTTAAGTTCATATTATTTCACGATAGCAAAGCCCTAAGGGGGGAGATGATGGATTGAAATATTTAGAATAAATTGGTAGTCGTATCATATCATATGAATTAGGGACCAAATTCTTTTAAGTGGGGGAGGATGTAGTACCCCGGAAAATTATTAATATAAAAATATAGATAAATTGAAATTGATCATTAATAAATTTGAAACTAGTTAAAAGGGTACACATCACTATTGCATGCGTATAAAACCCATATAAAAAATTTCATAAAAATAGTAGTTATACTTCAAACGATATTCTAATGACCCATTAAGGAATTTGGGCATAGAAAAAAAATCATTAGACCAAGTTTTAGAATTATATTTGACTTATTAGGTAATTAAGGAATAAGTCGGAAAAACCCGTTATATTTATGAACCAAAGTGAATTAATATTAAAATATAAATTATGGGTAGACTCCAACGATACATATTGGTAGTCCATCATAAGAATTGGACCAATGGACCTCTCATAGCCCATGAATAAATTTAGTAAGGAATGTAATAAAAATTCGTAACTCTATATCCCTAATTAAAAAGTGAAATCCCATAAGATAATTCCAATAAATAATGGGCTTTGTTAAATGGACCATATAAAAATTTATTGGGCCAAAAAATATGATTTTTTAGAGGAAGAATAATAGAAAAATACCCTAAATTCGTAACTTAAATATTGCTTAAATAGAAAAGAGATATTTAAGCATTAAAATAGCTAATTTAAGATGGAATTGGATTCCTAAACCTACCCTAATAGGTTGGCCATGAATTTGGATCCCAACCTAACCCAAATTGGACATGGCAAGCTTGGAAGGTGGAATAAATAGGAATCTTGGAATTAAATATAAGTTAGAGTCCTATTAGGAAATAGAAACATAGGAAGTATAAATACTCTCCTAAATCCCCCATGGTCGGCCCTAGTTCTGCCAAGGGTTGCTGGACCAAGAGGAGAGGCTAAGGAGGAGGAGATCTCATGGGGAGAAGACTCTCTCAAGCTCTCTCGCTCGTTCTTCAGATCTAAGAAGACAAAAAGATTCTGCTAAGGTAAGCATTCTCAAAAGCTTAAAACATAAAATTTAGTTTGTAAGTTGTTTCAACCATCAGGGACAAAAGCCCTTTGATTTCATACTTTTCCACGAGTATATTTTTGTTCTTGATTTTTGAAATTCTGCACTCATCATGACCGACCCTTGATCTTAAATCTTAATCTACATGTATGTTCAACCCCATGCCATGAAAATTTTACTGAGTATATTGATGATAGTTAGGCTTCTTTTGCCCCCAAAAGCCCTAATTTTTATCCATCCTATCTTGCAAATTAATACTTTGATCTCGACTATGTATTGTTTCATGTTCATCATGAATACACGTGATTAAAGAATATCTAAACCCTATCTATTTTCCAATTCCTATTTACTGTAAGTACCCATGCATGTCTTGATCAGTTTGCAACTTGTTTCATGATTTTTCATCGATTGTACATTTAGTTATGAATTTTTGAATCACAATGTGTCAAAACAGAGAAACATGGCCCGCAATCCCATGCTCTATCCTTTTCCCGCTCGAACTCAGGCGCAGTACCTGAGAACGCGATGGCCTGATAGGTCATGTTCTCAGGGCTGGTCGTGACAACGCCACCTGTCACATTTTGAACGCGACAGGGGCTGTCGTCGCCTTCTGGCCGCTTGATCAGACAGGTCTGTCGCGTTCTGTGTAATACCCTGTCGCGTTCTGCTCTTACCTCGTCGCGACCCTCACATGGGTACGTCGAGATCTGGGATTTTTGCATGAAAACCCACATTTTTGCAAGTCTTGTTGTTCTATAGTTACCCCATATTTTATTAACTCTCTTAAACACATAAAAACGAAGTTGTAAATATTGAATGTATTTTTAATTAATTAAATGTCCATCACATGACCTTCTATCTCCATGATTCTCTTTTACACATACCCACACTTGAACCATCCAATGTGGCTTAACTTGGCATGAAAGTTGTCATCTAATACATCTAGCAATTTATTTCAATTGTATATTTAATTGCTCTATTTAAATGGACTTGTCTTCATTTTCTCGCGTTGTTTGGGGATACCGTTACCGACGCTCCACTGTTCTAGAATTCCTCTAGAACGTCGGACACTTATTTCTCTACACACTTCTCTCTTGACTTGGGTGAACTCTCCGTTGGATACTCCTTCTGCCGGACTAGTGAGTCTTTGTTCAAGGCCTCCGTAAGTCTCCTCTGTCCATGGGTTCCCACATGGTCGACGAGCTGGTTGTACCCTAACACCTATGATACCCTTTAGGGATCAACATGATCCAAACGGCTACTAGAAGTTCGCTCTTATCTTGAATCACGTCGGACCTCTGGACCTATGCATAACATGGCTACTGGAAGGGTAGTGAAATCCACCAAATTCCCAACACTGATCATGCGTGTTGTGCAACTGTTAATATCGCTTGTTTAACATTGTCTTACGAATATGTCCTTGTCTCGTCTACTGTCTCTATACTCTCGTCTATTCATGTTCGCACTACTATGTCGTCTATCTCGCCTATTCATCTAGTACTCTCTTGGTACCCTTTGAGCTGTGTGGCTCCTACTATTTTTTACTGTTCTTGACTGTCTAGCGCTAAAATGGGCCTTGTGACTCTACTGGACTTGAATGCATATTGCTGAGGGCACGGAGAGTGTCCGAGGGGCTCCAATCTAGTCCTGGTGGCGGAGAGCCACCCAAAAATACCTGTAGGGGCTAATGACGATGTCTACATTTGCACCGATTCTGACTGACTGTTCTGAATTAGCTAGACATCTGAATGTTATACTGCTACTGTTAGTCTGTTAGTTCAAACGTACTGCACTATTACCGTGCTACCACTGATTGTTACTGAAATGCTACTGTCCTATTTTTGAGTGACTACTGTCATACTCTCTCCTTGCTCTACTCGATACTTGCTATCTTGAGTTATTGTGTTCTATCGTGACTTAATCGCATTCAAAGTGCTATACTCTCTCGTTATCTGTTGACAATAAAAGTGCTATATTCTCTCTTGGCTATCTACGGATAACCAAAGTGCCATTACTATTTCGATTGACGAAAGTTAATCAAAAGTGCTATACTATTTCGATTGATGAAAATCAATCAAAGTGCAATTTACTCTCTATATGGCCAATTACTATATCTCTCCTTGCTATACATGTCGCTTGCTATTTCTTGACTATGATGTTACTTGCTATTGTGTTATCGTTTCTATCGTGACTTGACTTAATCATCGTGCTATACTTGATTCATTTGCTATCTGAACCATGTTACTTGTGTCATTAATCATTAGTTACTCTGTCCTTTAAAGTATTAATTATTAAAGCATGCTTGATCATGAGATTTAAGTCCTACTGGGCGTTTCTGTAACGACCCACTTCCACCCGGTACAGTTACACCAACCCACATTGGATGAGAGCAAGCCGCTACAGGGGAGAAAACCCCAACGATATACAAGTGAGCTGAGATATACACAAATAGAATGAATAATGCAACGGAATTTAAATAATCTTATCCATAAACTTAATCCACATACACAGTCTATATAGCCCAATAAGAAATACATAAACACAATGTTCTCTTAAACACATAGCCAACTCCAAGTACATATAATCAAAGTTCAAAATACAATTTCAGCATTTCATACTATGAAACTAAATTACAAATCTTCAATTCACTCTCCAACTCCTCCTTGGATTTTGCTAGCTCCTCGGCTTCTAAATTTCTTGAAATGTTTAGCAAGGGTGAGTCTACATAATAGACTCAGCAAGTAACTTAAATTCAAACTATATACTTACCAATCATGCTTTCTAACAATTATACTATTAATTCGTTAGAATTCAGCAATTTAATTCATACATTGTCATGCTATAACATAAATGAATAAACATGGAATCACATTAAACAATTTATCTAACACATGTAAAACAAATTCTAAACATAGATGAATAGCATGGTATCATTAACATGATTTCAACATACAATCACATGCCCTCATACTTTATTCTAATCATGTGCAATTCTACACACACTACAAGAAAATGCGCTATTTCCGACGGACTGAATCCGTCGGAAATCCGACGGTATTCCGTCAGAAAGGGCGCCTTCCGACCGCTTTCCGTCCAAAGCTCGTCGGAAACTGTCCGTCGGAAATACTTGGTCAGAAATTTCCGAGGATGACAATTCCGTCGGAATTCGGTCGAAACCTCCGATAGGCATAATCCGTCGGGAAAGCCGTCAGTATTTTCCGACGGAATTGCCGACGGTGTTTTGCCATCGGTAATTTATCAGTTCCGACGGATACTATCCGTCGGCCAATCCGTCAGTATTTTCCGACGGCATTACCGGAGTGTTTTTCCGTCGGTATTTATAAGTTCCGACGGATACTTATCCGTCGGAACATCCGTCGGAAAATAACATATTTTTTTAATAGGCAAATAAAAATGATTTGTCAACATGCTGCAATGTCAACCTGCTACAATTTCATAAATTAACAAATACTCACAATCAACATAAAATCATAAAATACAATAATATAAAATCATATAGAATAATGAATACAAAATCAACATAGATCTGCTGGATCGTCTGCTGTCCCTGCCTCGTCATCGTGTTGGAGGTGGATCCTATATTAAAACAAATTAAAATGAGAAACATTAATAATAAATAAAAGACACAGTATTTTCAAAATGAAATTTAAAACATGTGATTATTTCTCAAACTTAATACAATACTATTTTTAGATCCATCATTTTCTTAGGTGTTTTTAGATCCGTCCTTTGAATGCCCAACCCATCGGAGATCCAAATTGGATTCCGTCAGTTCCCACACGTCACTTTAACCCACCCGGTCGTGTCGGAGAAAACGGCACGTCGATCGGATCCCTATTTGGGATTTTAGACCCCCGGTTGCGTGTTTTAACCATTTATATATGCTTGGCCGTGTTTTAGATCCGTCCTTTGATGTCCAACCCATCCGGGGATCCAAATTGGATTCGTCAGTTTCTACACGTCACTTTAACCACCCGGTCGTGTCAGAGAAAACGGCACGTCGATCGGATCCCTATTTGGGATTTTGGACCCCCGGGTTGTGTGTGTTTTAACCTTTTATATATACTTGCCGTTTTTTACATCCGTCCTTTGAATGCCCAACCCCAATCCGGAGATCCAATTGGATTCTGTCAGTTTCTACACGTCACTTTAACCCACCCGGTCGTGTCAGAGAAAGCGAACGTCGATTGGATCCCTATTTGGGATTTTGGACCCCCGGGTTGCGTGTTTTAACCATTATATATGCTTGACCGTATTTTAGATCGGTCCTTTGAATGACCAACCCAATCCGGGGATCCAAATTGGATTCCGTCAGTTTCTAACGACTTACTTTAACTCCCACGTGTCGCGGGTCGGAGAAAACGGCACGTCTATCGGATCCCTATTTGGGATTTTGGACCCCGGTTGTGTGTTTTTACCCTTTTATATATACTTGCCTGTTTTAGATCTGTCCATTGAATGCCCAACCCAATCCGGGGATCCAAATTGGATTCCGTCAGTTTCTACACGTCACTTTAACCCACCCGGTCGTGTCGGGAAAACGACACATCGATCGGATCCCTATTTTGGGATTTGGACCCCCGGTTGTGTGTTTTTAACCTTTTATATATGTGACCGTGTTTTAGATCCGTCCTTTGAATGCCCAACCCAATCCGGGGATCCAAATTAGATTCTGTCAGTTTCTACACGTCACTTTAACCCACACCGGTGTGTCGAGGGGAAAACGGCACGTTGATCGGACCCTATTTGGGATTTTGGACCCCCAGGTTGTGTGTTTTAACCTTTTATATAGACTTACCGTTTTTAGATCCGTCCTTTGAATGCCCAACCCAATCCGGAGATCCAAATTGGATTCCGTCAGTTTCTACACGTCACTTTAACCCCACCGGTCGTGTCGAAGAAAACGGCACGTCGATCGGATCTCTATTTGGGATTTTGAACCCCGGGTTGCATGTTTTTAACCATTTATATCTGTTTGACCGTATTTTTAGATCAGTCCTTGAATGCCCAACCCAATCGGAGATCTAAATTAGATTCTGTAGTTTCTACACGTCACTTTAACCCACCCGGTTCGGGTTGGAAAAACGGCACGTCGATCGGATCCCTATTTAGGATTTAGACCCCAGGTTGTGTGTTTGACCCTTTATATATACTTGGGTGTTTTTTAGATCCGTCATTTCAATGCCCAACCCAATCTGGAGATCCAAATTGGATTCCGTCAGTTCCCACACGTCACTTTAACCCACCCGTCGTGTCAGAGAAAAACGGCACGCGATCCGACCCCTATTTGGGATTTTGGAACCCCCGGTGTGTGTGTTTTAACCTTTATATATGCTTGACCGTGTTTTTAGATCCGTCCTTTGAATGCCCAACCCAATCTGGGATCCAAATTAGATTCTGTCAGTTTCTACACGTCACTTAACCCACCCGGTCGTCGGAGGGGGGGAGAAAAAGGCACGTTGATCGGATCCCTATTTGGGATTTGGACCCCCAGGTTGTGTGTTTTTAACCTTTTATATACTTACCCGTTTTTGATCCGTCCTTTGAATGCCCAACCCAATCTGGAGATCCAATTGGATTCTTCGTCAGTTTCTACACGTCACATTAACCCACCCGGTCGTGTCGAAGAAAACGGCACGTCGATCGGATCTCTATTTGGGATTTTGAACCCCGGGTTGCATGTTTTTAACCATTTATATCTGTTTGACCGTATTTTTAGATCCGTCCTTTGAATGCCCAACCCAATCCGGAGATCCAAATTAGATTCCGTTAGTTTCTACACGTCACTTTAACCCACCGGTCGTGTTGGAGAAAACGGCACGTCGATCGGATCCCTATTTAGGATTTTAGACCCCAGGTTGTGGTTTTGACCCTTTATATATACTTGGGTGTTTTTTAGATCCGTCATTTCAATGCCCAACCAATCCGGAGATCCAAATTGGATTCCGTCAGTTCCCACACGTCACTTTAACCCACCCGGTCGTGTCAGAGAAAACGGCACGCCGATCCGACCCCTATTGGGATTTTGGACCCCGGGTTGTGGTTTTTGACCCTTTATATATACTGGGTATTTTTTAGATCCGTCATTTCAATGCCCAACCCAATCCGGAGATCCAAATTGGATTCCGTCAGTTCCACACGTCACTTTAACACACCGGTCGTGTCGAAGAAAACGGCATGCCGCGATCCGATCCCTATTTGGGATTTAGACCCCGGGTTGTGTGTTTTGACCCCTTATATATACTTGGGTGTTTTTAGATCCGTCATTTCAATGCCCAACCCAATCCGGAGATCCAAATTGGATTCCATCAGTCCCACACGTCACTTTAACCCACCCGGTCGTGTGGGAGAAAACGGCACGCCAATAGATCCAGATCATTATTTGGGATTTGGACCCCCGGGTTGTGTGTTTTAACCCTTTATATATACTTGGGTGTTTTTTAGATCCGTCATTTCAATGCCCACCCCAATCCGGAGATCCAAATTGGATTCTGTCAGTTCCCACACGTCACTTTAACCCACCCGGTCGTGTCGGAGAAAACGGCACGCCGATCGATCCCTATTTGGGATTTGGACCCCGGGTTGTGTGTTTTGACCCTTTATATATACTTGGGTGTTTTTTAGATCCGTTAATTGAATGCCCAACCCAATCCGAAGATCCAAATTAGATTTCGTTAGTTTCTATACGTCACTTTAACCCACCCGGTCGTGTCGGAGAAAACGGCATGCCGATCTGATCTCTATTTGGGATTTTAGACCCCCGAGATGTGTGTTTTGACCCTTTATATATACTTGGGTGTTTTTTAGATCCGTCATTTCAATGCCCAACCCAATCCGGATTTGTTGTTTTTTAGATCCGTCAATTGAAGGCCCGTCCCAATCCTAAGTATATGAAATTAATACTAATACTGACCTGAGCTGCTGGCTGTGTGGGGCGTACTCCCTGCATTATTGAGATGAACTGCTGAACCATATCGTTGAACTGCGTCTGTAGTTGTACCCGCTGCGTCTCTATCTCTACCCGCTGCGCCTGTAGCTCTACCTGCTGCGTCTGTAGATCTACCCGCTGCGTCTGTAGCTCTGCACGTAGCTCCTCCTGAATGATGCCTCTAATGTCCTCTACACCACTGACGGGCAGCGCAGAAGATGAACTCGCGTGTGCCGGGGGAGCGATCGAACTGGCATATGAGGACAACACTCGATGAATATCCAGGATGTCCCCAAAGCCGTACACTCGACCCTTCCTCGGCACTCCCGCTGCCTCGACCCAAGCGTCTGCATCCAAATCTGGCTGGGGAGTGCCCTCTGTGTAGCGCTCCGCCATCGTACTATCGTACGTCTCCTGTAAAATAATTTAAAATTAATTATTGAAAACCAATTACTTTAATATCATAATTGAATTCATAATTTAAAGCTTGACTTACAGCAATCGTGCGGGCACTCTCGGTAACATAGTCATCTGTCCCCTTCCGCTTATGAGTCCGGTCAAATAACTCGCGGAAAGTAGGGGCACGCTCCAGGTCGTGATGCTTAAAATTCAACAAAATTAGTTAGTTTCACATAATAATCCATATGTATATATGAATCAAACAATAAAATACTTACCAATTTTTACTATGGGTCGCATAAGATACGGATCCACTAGTATGCACATTCTCCGGTTGAGTTGCTCTGTTGCGTATTGCCGCCTGTGACCGCTGCTGCCATGGTCCAGCAGCCAACGCTCGCAAAGGGACTCCCAATAGTCCCTCCGTAGCCAAACAGGGCCGTAATCCACCCAAGCCATAGGATCCCGGTTGCCTGTGGTCTTCATTGCTTGTCCCGTACCTCCCACATCGACTTTCTTAAATTAGTCTGGGCCGTAATCCCAGACAGCTCGAGCTCGAGGGAGATCCTCGGGTCTCGTGAACGCGAACCTCCGCTGTTAAAGAAATAAAATTAATCAACGTTCTGTAATAAACCCAATTAATAATAATTGAATAAATGACTTCACTCTTCTAAAAAATAAAAATACCGTAAACATGTCAAATAATAAATCCCGGACTGGCACCGGGAAGTCTCTCCATGCATCCACTGGTCCTGGAATATGTGCGTGGACCAGCGTCGTAATATAGCGGGAAGCGGACTGAGATCTATCTTCCCCTGCAATTCCACATTAATTTTCTACATGAAATGTATATCCTAAATAACAAATACAGTGACACTGAGATGATGAACTTTATACCCTGAGATCCAGCATGGTGTTTCCTGGTAGCTGAGGCCCCTCCTCAGCTGCTGGATGCTGGCTCTCCACCTCTGTTGAAAACAATTTAGTACACTTTATTGTATAAATTGCAAGAGACCAAAATACTAATCTATTGAAACATACGTTTACCTTGTGGTGAGGAGAAGACGAAGGTGGCACTGCTCGGATGGTCGACAGGGAGTCAAATTTCATACACATTAGAAAATATGAATTTCAAATAAACAACAATATAGAAATTTACCTATCGCTGGGACGACGGGCGTGGACGGGGAGGCAGTCCCTACAAAACTTCATACACATTAGAAATTATGAATTTCAAATAAACAACAATATAGAAATTTACCTATCGCTGGGACGACGGGCGCAGACCTGGAGACAGTCCCTGCAAATTTCATACACATTAGAAATTATGAATTTCAAATAAACAACAATATAGAAAATTACCTGTCGCTAGGACGACGGGCGTGGACGGGGAGGCAGTCCCTGTAAAATTTCATACACATTAGAATTATGAATTTCAAATAAACAACATATAGAAATTTACCTGTCGCTGGGACGACGGCGTGGACGGGGAGGCAGTCCCTGTAAAATTGTATGTACGTTAGTTCTCGTGAAATCAATATAAACAATAATACCCATATGGTTATGACGCAGATAAAATCCTGAAGAATTGACTCTATATATTGCAAGTCATGAATTTGAGTTCTGATGCAGATAAAATCCTGAAGAATTGACTCAGCTCAGTCATTGCTCCCCATATTGTTTCGGCAACAACTCACGAAAAGCAAGAGGCATCAGTCTTTGCATGAAAACATGGCAGTCATGACTCTTCATTCCGTATATTTTTCCCCGTTGACATTTACACAACGCGCAATATTCGAGACATATCCATCGGAAATCTCAATCATTGCTTTAAACATTGCAACACTTCCTTAATCTGTCTGGCCCCAAGCACATATGCAGCTTTAGGTTGCACCACTTTTCCTTGAACATGTTGTAGCTCTAGTTCTGGACGTTTGCAAAGTACTTTCAAATCGAAACGTGCCTTGACGTTATCCTTCGTTTTACCTTTGACGTCCATAACTGTGTTGAACACATTATCAAAAACATTCTCTCATATGCATGACGTCTAGGTTATGACGTATCAAAAACGTGTGACCAATAATGCAATTCCAAAAAATGCTTTGCTTCACCCAATTGTGATCCTTCCCAAAGCCAGGGATTTGTTGGGTACTACCAGCCAGTTGTGTTACAGTCGGTAAGTTCTGGACCCATGTTTCCACCAGACACCCGTTCCATATCTACCTCCTCCATCACAGTTGTATTTTTCATAAAAGAATCCTTTTGCTTTCGGAAAGGATGGTCACTGGGTAGAAACCGCCGATGACAATCGAACAACAAGATTTTCCCCCATATTTCAACACAAATGATTTAGAATCCTCCATGCGATAAGGACATGCCAACCTCCCATGTGTGCTCCAGCCAGATAACATGCTGTAGGCTGGAAAGTCACTATTGTCCACATTAATGTAGCCTTCAGATTGAAATTCTGTTTTCTGGATGCATCATAAGACTACACACATCTGACCATAACAATTTCATCTCATCAATTAACGGTCTGAGATATATGTCTATATTCTTTCCTGGACTTTTTGGACCCGGAATCAGCAATGAAAGGAACAGATTCTCACGCTTCATGCACATGCCTGGCGGAAGGTTATACGGTGTTAGGAATACTGGCCAACATGAGTAAGATGCACCAAGCCTCCGAAAGGATTGAAACCATCTGTGCATAAACCAAGCCGTACGTTGCGTGGATCCCTGAGAAGTAAGGATGAGTACGGCTAAAATGAGCCAAGCTTCACCATCGGCAGGATGACTCATTTCACCTTCGTCGCGACGGACTCTTTCCGCATGCCAAGTCATATGTCTAGCTGTCCTCGAGGACATGAACAATCGCTGTAATATGGGGTGATAGGAAAGTACCGCAATGACTTATACGGAACATCCTTCTGCTTTGACTTGTCCCCTCTCTTGGGCTTGAACCTATCATGCTTACAAATACAGCATGATGTCTTATCTGTATCTCTTTGTAGTACAGCATACAGTGATTCGGACATGCATCAATTTCATAAAACCAAGCCCCAATCATTCACCATCTTCTTCGCACGGTAAAAGTCAGTAGGTAACCTCTCTGATTGAGGAAGCATGCTCTTGACCAATAGAGAAGCCGGTCAAAAAACTCTCGCTCATATGAAATTCATATTTCAAATTCAATAACTGCGACATTGCAGACAACCGTGTATGCTTCTCACAACCATCCCATAATGGCTCATCAGCATCTTGAAGTAACTGATAAAATCTCTGAGCTGTATCATTCCGCACTTCTTCATTGTTTGATCTTCATGAATATTGAACTCCGGACCAGCAGCATCGACAACTATGTCTACGTACGTACTTGTGGAGGCAAAGTAATTAGCTGGTGCAGACGACTAATATTCAACTCACCATGACACGACCATAACTCATAATGGCCAACAAATCCTCTCGTATACAGATGATGCTGCACATCCCATGTCGATATCCACTTTCTGTTCTTACAAGCCGAACACGGACATCGGATGTTACCCATCAGATCAACTGCTACTGATGAATTACTCAATGCAAACTCAATAAAACTGTCAACTCCGTCTTTAAACTCCTCGGTCACAACTCCATTCACTATTCCACGGTACATCCATGACCGATTCTCATAAGACATTTTTCCTACAGATTAAATGTCATGTCCCGAGTTAAAATCCAACACACCCTCACATTCAAGTACCATACATATGATACATACGTTATATGGAGAGTCTCAGAGCTAATGGGTAAAATAAAGCGTTGACGTAAAGATAAATGAAGAGTAAACATACATAAATATCAAATAAATTTGAGCACTATATAAATACTTAATGGTATTGAACATTAAAAACAACACAAACCGTGATGTCTTCATATTAGGCCACCACCACTTGATCGGCTCTTTATTCACCAGCTTCTCAATAGATTTCCTAGGGAGTGAACTAACCACGATATCCTAAATATAGTTTGCCAAATACATCTCTTCGTACATAATGGGAAGACATAACTTTGAGAATGTCAAGTTCTTTGACACAATTATTTTTCACAAATTTACACCAGTCTTTTCCAATAAACATGTACATACTACCACACCAACTGCGTCGTAAGATTACAGAATATCGCATCCTTTTTCATCTTGAACAATAACAGATAATCCACTTTTATTTTCTAAACTTTGTCTTTCTTCTTTCCGATAATCTTTATGATTTTCTTCATCTTCTCTTTCACTAAAAGTAAACCATCATGCAATCTTCGAATACGAGCGGAAATATTTTACGTTCAAACAAACAAGTACTTTGATACGTTGGACATTTGTTCTTCTTTGAGTCTAATTTCCAATCGCAAACTCTCATCACTAATTAGAAAAAAAAATTATAACATTTTATTCATGAGTAATTTAAAATATGAAATTAAATCATAATATGGTAATATGAAAAAATCTCTCAAATGGCTACAAATAAACATACGAATGTTGAATGATTAACTTGCAGTGTGAAATTTGTGAAAGTAAACAATATGTTTACAAAGAAAGTCATTGCATTGTTTATTTTCATGTCAAGCGTAAAAAAATAACAGCGAGCAAGATAAATAAAAAATAACTTAATTTACTAAAGCTTTGAATATAAGCAATTAGGAGAAGGAACTTGTAGGGGAAGGGGGGCGCCAGGACGGGGAGGGGGTGCTGGGACGGGGAGGGGGAGGGGGGGCATTTATACTCGACGAATTGTACTCAACGAATTTTCATATTTTTAAAACACTTCAATAAGATTCATTGCTTACATTCTCAAACAAATATTTCTCAAGTAGTCAAATCAAGTTCATCAACAGAAGTAGATTCTTGATGACTTGGGAGTGGAGTTCTACAACTACTAGAACTTCTTGCAGTGCTTTGTCCCAGTGGCGGATCCTGAAACTTAGTCCAGTGGGGTCACTTGGACCAATTTTCATGATTTCTTGATAATTTATTATATTTTATTAAAAAATTAAAAAAATATTTCAATCATACACAAATATGCTCTTTCACTTCATCTTGCAAATTTGGATGATAATCTGATATCTTTTTCAACAAATATGCTCTTCTCACTTCATCTTGCAAATTTGGATGATAATCTGATATCTTTTCCTTAATCCTGGATCTGATTCTAAAGAAGTCAAGTCCAAATGTTCCTCTAATTGTACTACATTTTGTTGTTGCACTTCATTAGTGGAAGAAGATCCTTGCAATGGAATTCTAGAACTACTAGAACTTGATGCATTACCTTGTCCTTCACTTAATTTCACCAAATAATGCGAGGAGAGAGAGAGAGAGAGAGAGAGAGGAAAAGGGGGTGGGTGGGGGTTCGGCAGAGGAAGTAAAGGTATTTTACCGACGGCATTTCCGACTACAAATATCCGTCGGAACTTCCGACGGATATCCGACGGATCGGAATATCGTCGGAATTACTACCGACCGATATCCGACGGTAATATGTCCATCGAAAGATCCGTCGGTATTATCCTTACCGACGGAATTATTTCCGTCGGAACTTCCGACTTATTGTTCAACGGACATTAGCACACTATTTCTTTTAATCTTACATATATACCACATATTTTTTTATTTCTTACTCATGCACACATGCTTATGACATGGACACATGCTAGAAATTTTTCAGAAGTTTATGTTACTATCACAATAACTAAACATTGATTAAATGAGATTTAACTAAACATGCTTATCATGATTATAAAAACTTCATAAATTCATAACTATTAAAAATAGAAGTTAGAACATGCTCAGATTTTTATCTTAGGCTACTTACATGTGAAATAACACATTTATAATTTTGTAGATTTTTGAAGCATTATAACTATCTTTTGAATTTAAATCAAATTTCAAGAGGATATTATGTAAACGCTTAAAAATTCTACAAAAGGGATAAAATGGGTTAAATAGTCTATAACAAGCTTATGATACTCAAAATCCTAGATCAAAATATTCTAAACATATTTCATGGTAAACTACTTTACAAAAATTAAATTTAACATGCATATGGTTAATTCTCATATAAGCAAAAATATATAAATTCTATAATTATCAAGAAAATATTCGAGGCTCCATGATCCTCTCATAGTGCTCAACACACTATGACAGAACCGTCAAAACCTATAAATACGCACAAATCTCACAAAATTATTAAATACATTCTATTCAGAAAATTTAGAAAAATGAAGGGGGTGGCTGGGGTGAGGAATGGAGGGGGAGGGGGGGCGACAAGGTGGGGGGGGAGGGGGGGCGGGTGGGGGGGGGGGGGAGGGGAGGGGGGCATCCCGCAGGGGGGAGGGGGCCAGGTGGGAAGGGGAGGGGGCCGGGTGCAGGGGGGAGGGGGGCATCGCGCAGGGGGGAGGGGGGGGGCCGGGTGGGAAGGGGAGGGGGGTTTGTGCAGGCAGGGTGGGGGGGGGGGGAGGGGGGGAGGGTGGGGGGGGGGAGGGGGGCCAGGTGGGGGGGGGGCATCCCGAGGGGGGAGGGGGCCGGCAGGTGGGAAAAGGAGGGGGGCCGGTGCAGGAGGGGAGGGGGGCCGGGTGCAGGGGGGAGGGGGGCATCGCGCAAGGGGGAGGGGGGCCAGGTGGGAAGGGGAGGGGGGGTGTTGCAGGCCGGGTGGGGGGGGGGGGGGGGGGGGGGGGGGGGGGAAGGCGAGGTGGGCCAGAGGAAGGGGCGGGGTGGGGGGCTGGGGAGAGAGGGGGAAGTGGAACTCACCGGGAGAGGGGAGGGGGGGGGGGGCTGGCGAGCGGCGCAGGGGCGGCGGCGAAGGTGCAACGGCGGAGCGGCGACCGACGGCGGAGAGAGAGAGAGAGAGAGAGAGAGGAGAGAGAGAGAGAGAGAGAGGAGAGAGGAGAGAGGAGGGGAGAGATCGAGAGAGAGAGAGAGAGAGAGAGAGAGGAGAGAGAGAGAGAGAGAGGAGAGAGGGGAGAAGAGAGAAGGAGAAGAGAGAGAGAAGAGAGAGGGGGGGTTTCGCGGGACAAGGTATAGGAGCTTTACCGACGGATATTCTGACGGCAAATGTCTGTCGGAATATCTGTCGGTATGCTTTCATTACCGACGGATATGTCTGACGGAAATATTGCCGTCGGAACGGCCGATGGATATTCCGACTGACATATTGCCGTCGGAATATCCGTCGGAATTACCGACGGAAATTAATCCGTCGGAAATATCCGTCGGTAATCCCGCTTTTTCTTGTAATGACATTTAATCATGGAAACAAGGGCAAGGTAAGCAACACTCCTAGCATGATTTCTAATCCATTCCACATGCAAATAGACATTTTTATCTACATTTAGCTTGCTGTTTTTATAGAAAATTCATCACACTCACATATACAGACATTTAATCATGGAAACAAGGGCAAGGTAAGCACACTCTAGCATGATTTCTAATCCATTCCACATGCAAATAGAACATTTTATCTACATTTAGCTTGCTGTTTTATAGAAAATTCATCACACTCATATACATCACATTAGCCCACTCAACATATACTAATAAGTGTACATCAAGTAGTTATAATTCATGGATATGGAAACATGCACCTTTACTTGGTATTAAACATATCATCATTTTTATCATTTGTCAAGAACCATATTAACACATGCACACCAAGAAATGATTTTTTCATGGGTATTATAACACACATTTATACATGTACTAGACAGGATGCCAATTAAACAATATTAACATTTACACTTGTACTATTTTCTTATGACATGTACACATATACTTATCCTTGGCTTTCACATACACTTACTCATGTTTTTACTTTGCACATTCACGTATCACTTATCATGTCATAATGCACACATCATGTGCCACGTTCACATATCATTTGCACATACCTTGTGCCACGAATTCCGGTCACTTTACACTTTATACACATGTTCCTGTTTACACGTTGCCAAGACACAGCCCAAACCACCACTAGACAGATCATGTCACTTACACATACACTCACATTTACTTAATCACTTAGGCAATCGTGATCAAGTCTTGGTCACTGCAGAATCGAGGGAAGCACTCCCTACCATTACCAGTGGAACCTGTCCACCTCCAGGACTTTTCAAGACCCTTTCCTAGGGTATCACATTTTACCATTTGAGCTTTCCCGTAGGGGCACTACTACAGGACAACTCAAGAGCAATCTAGGGTTGCAGTGTCTTATGGGCACAATTTATTTATTATCCCAATCCACATTTTACCCACACATGTATTTATTCTTCACTTTCCAAACACATACACACACATGTGTTATGAAACATAACTTATCACATTTAGACTCTCAATACCTTAAAACAATCTTTAATAGTAGTTAAATCATAATGCTAATCACATTCTACATAATTAGATTTAATACAACATGGTACAAGGCTTCAGAATTTATAACAATATGCCAGTAATCAGAATCATATAAAATTTTAACTACAGTTTCAATATAGCACAGAAAACATGTCTGTAATTTTTCACAATTTCAGAAAAGTAAAACCATTTTTAATAATTAGCATAGATTACATGAAATTTAACAAGATGATTCGTTCTACAGAAATCAGAATAGGCTGAAAATTTAACCACAGGGTACATAGGTATCATAAAACATATCACGAATTTTTCATAAATTTCTAGGCAGTCTAACTATTTTTAATAATAAACAAGGCTACACGAAATTTACAAGATAATTTAGTTTATACATGATAGACAGTGATCTAAGAGTTCTAAACTATTCTGCATCGTGCATACAGTAGTGTTGGGTTCATGGAAATTTTTGTGAACATAACACACATCAATTTTAATTTTTCTGAATTTACATAATATCAAATCATGACATTTATCATGACAGAACTTTATAAATGCCAATTATCATCGAAACTCATCAATATCTCATGGCATGATCTACTGAATATCATAGACAGGACACAGTAATTAAACCATGCATGTATGCACAAATTTTACCCAAAAATCACATTCCATACAGTCACAGATTGTTCTGGAAAACCAGGGAACTTGACGTCCAGGGTCTGGTCGCCAACACAATAGACGGCAGGATACACTGCCGTTTACATAAGAGCTTAGTGGCAACACTGTGGCCGCCAATCTCCTGCCTGCTCAAAATGCAGACCGAAACACAAAAATATAGAATTTTGGGGGATCCAGGCATGGAATAAAAATCCGAAAAAAAATGATAAAACCCTAAAAGATGAGTATATGGGTTGAATCCTTAAGCTACTTGCCTTCAAATAAATCCTGGAAGCGATGATTTGTCGAAGAAGCCTCAAGGCACCCAAAATCGTCCAAATCTGGTCCTGTGTTGATGAAGCCTGCACACCAAGATCGGGGAAGCTTTCCTCTACGTATGGAGCATCTTCTAGTTGAAGAAGAAACGCCAGGAGTCGTACCCAATCGCCAGACGAAGCCTCTCAAGATCAGGTTTCGCACAGGTTTCTAGGGTTCCTCCAGAGATCCCAAAGAAACTAATCGTCTGAAAGGGGTGTATTTATAGAACTTAAGGGATGGGGGAGCAATAGGGTAGGTATTCTCTCATTGGGAGGTTTTCTAAACAAGAACCTGGCCAAATGCAACCGTTTCAGATCTGAAAATGCACACAGCTGGAAAAGTAGGCGTCAACCTTTGGTGCAGCCAACATCAAGGTAGACGTCCATCGATATGGACGCCAACCTCCATGGCCATTCAGTCAGCGGCGCAAGATGCTGCCGCCAACTAGGCATCTCAGCCAGAATTTAAATATTCAATAAAATAAATGTACTAACAATCATAAGCAACTTAATGGTTATGAAAATATGTAGATATCATAGGTATCAAATTAAACATATGCCTAACATATGTACACAAGTAACTTCATACACATGCATTCTTAAATAATATAACATGTACATCAATAATAGATAATGCATACACATTTAAAACATTATATATATCTTATATAATTATACATGTTCGAAAAATAGCTCATATGCACCACGTCTAAATACGTTATGTTTATAATAATAAACACAATATACACACAGGAAAAAATAATATACTCAAGCACATAAGGGTAAATATCTATAACATGTGCAAAAAATATTATTAATGCACAAAATTCGGGGGCCTTACACCTCTCCCCCTTAAAAAAGATCTCATCCTCGAAGATCCGATCATGTACCTGCGTGACATCGTCGGCTCGACTCCAATCATGCATCACTTTGGTGATGCCTAAGTTTCGGCTGCTGGCTTTTTGGCTGCTGGACATCTCGTGCAACAAACTTCTTCAGATTCAGACACTCTATAATCTGATGATCCTTGCTGCCACACTTTAGACATCTTCCCATCCTTGTCCAACACAAATCTCCGCCATGCCTCTTCCTACAATTACACACCGAGCTTTCCATTGCCCTCAGATACTTTGACTGGGGTGCTGATTCTACTGGTACCATAGATGCTTGCGACTTCCATGAGATTCTTCATCTTATTCTTTTCCCGTGGGAATGGTTCTGGTAACCTCTCAATCAAGCCTCCCTCAATGACGATCTAAGTCCCATCACAAACTTCTTCGCCTTGCGCCTCTCATCAAACAACTATATGGGGTGCATACCTTGACAGCTCCGCGAATCTAGCCTCATACTCTAAACTGTCATAGATCCCTGATCAATGCCAGAATTCCTGCTCCATATTATCCTGTATGTGCTTGGGAATATACTTGGCCTCAAACAACCCCACGAAGTCTTCCCAGGTCACCTCTAGCTCCACTCCCTCAAACTACGTGCGAAGAATAGAAGACCACCACACATCTGCTCGCTTTTGAAGCATGTAAGTTGCCAGACTAACCTTGTCATCTCTACGCACCTAATGGCTCTGAATATCTTCTCGATCTCTCTAATCCAACTCTCCGCAACCAATGGCTCCACTTTCCCCCTTAAAAGAGGGTGGAGCCATCCTCCTGAACCTCTCCATGATCGATACACCACGGCACCTCTAGCTCCACTCCCTCAAACTACGTGCGAAGAATAGAAGACCACCACCATATGCTCGCTTTTGAAGCATGTAAGTTGCCAGACTAACCTTGTCATCTCTACGCACCTAATGGCTCTGAATATCTTCTCGATCTCTCTAATCCAACTCTCCGCAACCAATGCTCACTTTCCCCCTTAAAAGAGGGTGGAGCCATCCTCCTGAACCTCTCCATGATCGATACACCACGGACCTGCTGGGCTAGTGCTGGATCCTGAGCCTGAAGCTGAGTCTAAAGAGCTGCTTGCGTCTGCACTTGAGTCTGCATCACTTGTACAAGCCCTTGCATGAAGGTACCGTAGTCAACCAATGGTGGCTGAGGTGGTGCAGGTGGCCCCTGAGGTGCTGGCACTTCTGTTGTTCATTTGCAGCCCTCCTTGGTTGCTCACCTGAATGAGGGAAAGCTCGAACGTCGAGTCCATCCAGCATAGTCTGCAAAATAGACACCATGTCAAACTCTATTATCACTACACTTAACATATTATCATGCATTCATCTTATCACTTTTCTAGCCCTATCTTAATTATCCTTGAATCTGACTATCCACTAAAAAGACTTAGAGATGGTGAATTTGTTGATGGCTATTCATGTATAATCTCAACCCTGTGGGCTCTGATACCATCTCTATAACGACCCACTTCCACCCGGTACGGTTACACAAACCAATCGGATGAGAGCAAGCCGCTACAGGGGAGAAAACCCAACGATATACCAGTGAGCTGAGATATACACGAATAGAAATGAATAATGCAACGGAATTTAAATAATCTTATCCATCAACTTTAATCCACATTACCACAGTCTATATAGCCCAAATAAGAAATAACATAAAACACAATGTTCTCTTAAACACATAGCAAACTCCAAAGTAAATATAATCAAAGGTTCAAATTACAATTTCAGCAATTTCATACTTAAATTACAAATCTTCAATTCATCTTCCAACTCCTCCTCGGATTTTGCTAGCGCCTATGCTTCTAATTTCCTAAAATTTTGGCAAGGGAGTCTACAGAATAGGTCAGCAAGTAACTTAATTTCAAACCAATAATTACCAAATCATACTTCTAACAATTTAATACTATTAATTCATTAGAATTCAGCCAGTTAATTCCATACATGCTCATGCTATAAATAAATGAATAAATATGGATCGCATTAAACAATTGCTCTAACACATGTAAAACAATATTCTAAAACATAGATGCTAATGCATGGTATCATTAACATGATTTCACACCAATCACATGCCCTCATACTTTATTTAATCATGTGCAAGTCTACACATTTAATCATGGAAACAAGGGCAAGGAAGCAACACTCCTAACATGATCTCTAATGCATTCCACATGCAAATATAACATTTTTCTCTACATTAGCTTGCTGTTTTTATAGAAAATTCACACACTCACATATAGATCACATTAGCCCACTAACAATACTAACATGTGTACATCAAGTAGTTATAATTCATGGATATGGAAACATGCACCTTTACTTGGTATTAAACATATCATCATTTTATCATTTGTCAAGAACATATTAACACATGCACACCAAGAAATGGTTTTTTCATGGGTATTATAACACAAATTATACATGTACTAGACAGGATGCCAATTAAACAATATTAACATTTACACTTGTACTATTTTTTTATGACATGTACACATATACTTATCCTTGGCTTTCACATACACTTACTCACGTTTTACTTTGCACATTCACGTATCACTTATCATGTCATAATGCACACATCATGTGCCATGTTCACATATCATTTGCACATACCTTGTGCACGAATTCCGGTCACTTTACACTTTATACAAATGTTATGTTTACACGTTGCCAAGACACAGCCCCAAACCACCACTAGATACATCATGTCACTTACACATCACTCACATTTACTTAATCACATAGGCAATCGTGATCAAGTCTTGGTCACTGCAGAACGAGGGAAGCACTCCCTACCATTACCAGTGGAACCTGTCCACCTCTAGGATTTTTCAAGACCCTTCCTAGGTATCACGTTTACCATTGAGCTTTCCCATCGGGGACTACTACAGTACAGCTCCAAGCAATCTAGGGTGGCAGTGTCTTATGGGCACAATTTATTTATCTTATCCCAATTCACATTTTACCCACACATGTATTTATTCTTTCACTTTCCAAACACATACATACACATGCGTTATGAAACATAAATTATCACATTTAGACTCTCAATACCTTATAAACAATCATTTAACAGTAGTTAAATCATAATGCTAATCACATTCTAACATAATTAGGATTTAATACAACATGGTACAAAGGCTCAGAAACTTATAACAATATGCACAATAATCAGAATCATATAAAATTTTAACTACAGTTCATTATAGCACAGAGAACGTGTCTGTAATGTTTCACAATTTACAGAACAGTAAAACCATTTTAATAATTAGCATAGATTACATGAAATTTAACAAGATGATTCGTTCTAAAGAAATCAGAACAGGCTGAATTTTATAAATGCCAATTATCATCGAAACTCATCAATTATCATGGCATGATCTATGAATATCATAGACAGGACCACACTAATTAAACCATGCATGTATGCACAAATTTTCCCCGAAAAATCACATTCCATATAGTCACAGATTGTTCTAGAAAAAACAAGGGAACTTGGCGTCCAGGGTCTGGCTGCCAACACAATAGACGGAGGATACACTGCCGTTTACATAAGAGCTTAGCGGCAACACTGTGGTCGCCAATTCCTGCCTGCTCAAAATGCAGACTGAAATGCAAAAATATAGAATTTTTGGGGATCCAGGCATGGAATAAAAATCCAGAAAATTGATAAAACCCTAAAAGATGAGTCTATGGGTTGAATCCTTAAGCTACTTGCCTTCAAATAAATCCTGGAAGCGATGATTTTTTCGAAGAACCCCTCCTCAGCCTGAGCCAAGAAGGCGCCCAAAATCTGTCAAAATCCAGTCCTATGTTGATGAGGCCTGCACACCAAGATCGGGGAAGCTTTCCTCTACGTATGGAGCATCTTCTAGTCGAAGAAGAACGCCAGGAGTCGCACCCAATCGCCAGATCTAAGCCTCTCAAGATCAAGTTTCGCATAGGTTTTCTAGGGTTCCTCCAGAGATCCCAAAGAACCTAATCCATCTGAAAGGGGTGTATTTATAGAACTTAAGGGATTGGGGATGCAATAGGGTAGGTTATCCTCTCATTGGGGAGGTTTCCTAAACAAGAACCCGGCCAAACTGCAACTGTTTTCAGATCTGAAAACGCACACAGCTGGAAAAGTAGGCATCGACCTTTGGTGCCGCCAACATCAAGGTAGACGTCCATCGATATGGACGCCAACCTCCATGGCCATTCAGTCAGCGGCGCAAGATGCTGCCACCAACTGGGCATCTCAGCCAGAATTTAAATATTCAATAAAATAAATGTACTAACACATCATAAGCAACTTAATGGTTATGAAAATATGTAGATATCATAGGTATCAAGTTAAACATATGCCTACACACATGTACACAATGTAACTTCATACAACATGCATGTTCTTAAATAATATAACATGTACATCAATAATTAGATAGTGCATACACATTTAAACATATATATATATATATATATACATGTTCGAAAAATAGCTCATATGCACCACATCATTTAAATACGTTATGTTTATAATAATAAACACATTATACACACAGGAATAACATATATTATACTCAAGCACATAAGTGTAAATATCTATAACATGCGCCAAATAAATATTATTAAATGCACAAAATTCGGGGGCCTTACATTATCGCTCACCCTTCGTTATTTGTTATTGTGTCTCAGGTAAGTTAGACAATGACGTCACACACACCAATGGGGCGGGACCAGAGTGATGAGTGACCTGGAGTCAGTTGATGAAGTTGCCTAGTACTATGGAGTCTAATAGTTATTGCTTTAGATTTCTTTTCAATGTAATGATGTCATTGAGCCCTATGTATTGGCTCCGAATTAGTGGTTGTAATAGTCTTAGTGGAATTTCAATGAAATGAAGAGTTTATTCCAATTATTGTTCATTAGATGCTCTGATTTACTCAACTGATTGTACATTTTTCTCTACTATGTACTTCGTTCACGTTTCCCCCGATTTATTCCGCTGCTAAATTGGAGGGGCGTGACATAAGCCTAGACTCCTGCTGCTGCTCAGACTCAACTGCTACTGAAGATTGTTATTGCTACTCAGACTCAACTGCTACTGAAGATTGATGCTGCTGCTCAGGCTTCTGCTGATCAGGCTTCTGCTGATCTTCCACCATTACTACTGAGGGCTGCTCTGGCTCAAGTTGCTACTGCTGCTCTAACTGTTGCTCTTGCTCAGGCTACTGCTGCTTCTCTTGCTCTTGCTGCTGCTCTTGCTCAGGCTGCTACTGCTTCTCTTGCTCTTGCTACTGCTCTTAGTCATGTTGCTGCTCTTCTGGATGAGAAGATGGTGGTCCAAAAGGCTGCTTAGTGCCCTGTTGGCACACTAATTGAAGCAATAGGTCCTTCATCTGTTGGACCTCCTCAGCCATAGCATCAAATTTGGCATTAATAAATTCAACTTGCATATGTAGGACTGACAAGCTCTCTTGTTGCTTTGTCAGAAGATCCATGATCATATTCATATGATTACTACTCTCCCCTTGAGACCATGGCCGGGTCTCAAAATGAGAAGGGGAGGAATGATGCTGCCTTTCTTCAAATTCTGGTATAACTGGAGTAGAACTGGGAAAATCATATTGTTCTTGTGCTACTCCCTTACCTCTTAGATCTCTAAAAACCTGATTGATGGTCTCTTTTGGTGCATCATGCCCTAGAGGTGAGGCAGGAACTTGTTCTAGATGGAATTGCTCTTGTTCTGGTTGAATTTCTGGTTGCTCTTCTTCCTGTTGTTGTACTTGATGATCTTGAGTAGAGGCTTCTCCTCTATCTTCTCTAACTACTGCTTCTTGTTTACCGGCTGGAATGGAAGAGGACTCTTATGCCTCACCAAGGAAAACCTCATGTGTGCACTGTGTTAGATCTACATGGATGAATGTCTACAATGATTGTTTTTTATGATGAGCATTCAATGAGCATTCATTAATAGCACAAGTTGATGATTGTACCATTCTTGATAAAAGTGACAAATGTTTAGTTTGATCATCTAAATGTTTATCTTACTTCACTAACAATGGTTTAAATGTAGGTGAAACTCCATGAAAAAAATAATGCACCAAAACAAGAGCAAAAGACCAAGAAAAGCACAAAGATCAGTCACCTGTCGACAACCTCCCATCTGCCTATCGAAAGACAACTACAGACAGAAAACTCCAGGTTCTGGACATACCCATCTGTCGACAGACCCCAGTCGACTATCGACAGCTACCTACAGAAAACTCCTTCCCGGAAGTTCAGAGTTCTAGCAAATGTAAATCTGTTGCTACCTGTCGACAGATGACCAAAGGCCTGTCGACAGACGTAAACAGAATCTCAATACGAGATCTCCATATCTTTCCTATGTGGGTGTTTCCTTCTACCACGACTCTCTATACTTGAACACCCATATAAAAGGAATCTTTTGGAGTCAATCTCACACAGAAGCAGCCACCATCAAAAACCCTAAGGAAAACACAAGAGAAGAAGTTGTTGCTGCTCTGCTTCAACCTGCCGCTCAGAGAAGCAAAGACCCATTCTTCAAGCGGAGGTGAAGCAAGTTCGTCGTAGATTCAAGCTTCTCCATCAACCTAAGATTGTCAAGACGAAGTTTGAAGTCCATCCAGATGATCTACAGAAGAGTTCTTAATCAAGATTTGTTCTTCAATCTCAGAACTCTTCCCTGTTTCTTTTTCTCATATCTGTGTGTGTGTGGTTGTGTCTCAAGCAGTCCTTGTGCTTGATTCACGTGGTTGTGTTGTTCTGATCGTGGTTTCACATCAGACAACTCATGTGTGTGTGAGTTGTAGTTTTTGAACTCGCTCATAAGCAGTGTTTCTGCATGTGTGTGTGGACGGTGGACGTGGGATACACAAGTTGTGTACTCCGAACCACCTTAAAAACTCGTGTCCTGTGGTTTGCACATCTTCACACTAGATGCTTGGTAGGCACGTTATTTTCACACACGATAGATAAACTGGTTCTCTATCTATCTACAACTTGCACATTTATGTTTAGATTACACTCTGCTGCAAGTTTCAGTAGTTTGTGGTTCTCGTCAAAAGAAGGTGGTAGTAAACATTAAATTGGTAGTAATCTATTCAACCCCCCTTCTAGATTACCATATGGTCTAATTCTGCAACCTTTCAATTGGTATCAGAGCGAGGTTTCTCCGATTTATTGTTGATTTGTTTGATCTTACGATCAGGAGAGTCTCGATCTCATGGTATCTAACAAGGGGTATCTGGCCGAAGGACACTCAGTGACCAGGCCACCTTTCTTTGATGGAACTGATTATCCTTACTGGAAAAACCGCATGCAGGTATTCCTGAGAGCGCAAAACTTCGAATTGTGGAAGATCGTCAGCAAAGGAGCATATACTCTTCCCGTGGACGAGGATACCTGGACGAAGGACCAAATTGCAAAGGGAACTCTCAACTGGAGCGCCCTGAACATGATGCAGTGTGCCGTCCACCCGAAAGAATATTCAAGAGTCTCCACATGCACTTCAGCGAAAGAGATGTAGGACAAACTTGAACTTATCTACGAAGGTACGTCCAAGGTAAGGGAATCAAAGGCAAGCATGCTAGTTTCTGAGTATGAAATGTTTAAGATGAATAATGATGAAACTATCTCAGATATGTTTGCAAGGTTCATGCTAATTATAAATGGATTGAAGGGTCTTAAAAAGGAATACTCAGAAAGTGACTTGGTGAGGAAGATACTTTGGTCTCTTCCATCCTCTTGGAACACCAAAGCCACTATCATTGAGGATTCAAAAGATCTCTCAAAGATGAAATTAGATGAACTAATTGGCTCCCTGATGACATATGAAATCAATGTTAAAAGGAAAGAAATTAAAGAAAATCCTAGAAAGTAAATTGCATTTAAAGCTTTCAATAAAAACTCTTCAGGTTCAAAAAAAGATGCTCAACAGGAAACTGATGAGCTTGAAACTTCTAGTGATAGTGAGAATGATGAAATGGCCATGCTCACTAGACAATTCAAAAAGTTTCTGAAATTCAAAAGGAGAGGATCAGGTAACTCAAAACCTTTCCAAAAGAAAGATTTTTCAAACAAATTTGAGTCTAACAAAAAGTCTCATATTGTGTGCTATGAGTGCAAGAAACAAGGGCACATGAGAGGAGAGTGCCCTGAGCTCAAGAAAAAGCTAAAGAAGGACAAATTCACATTCAAGAAAGCCAAAGCAATGTTGGCTACTTGGAGTGATGAAGATGCAAATGAGGACGATGAAGCTACCTCTGGAGATGAAGAAATCCAATGTCTTATGGCTAGAAGCGGCGACTCCAACGAGGTAAACTCTTCCTTTGAAACTTATTCAGTTGATGAATGGGAAGAAGCTTATACAGTTCTGTTTGAAAAATTCTGTGAATTTAAATCTGAGAATAAAGCACTCAAAAAGAAAGTCAGTTCTTTTGCTAATAACACACATACTGATGAACAAGTTGCATCATTAACAAAAGAAATTGAAATGATGAAAATTGATGAGGAAGCTCACTGTAAGGAGATGGATAGTTTGAAATTGAAGTTGCAAGAAACTCAAAAAGAAAAGGAAGCTCTAATGAACTCCCTTGAAACTCTCCAAAGTGGGCATGGTAAGCTAAAAGAAAAATTGGAAAAGACTGAAGAGAATCTAAAAGGAAAATCTGAAGATCTATCAAGGTTTGTTAAAGGGAAACAAAATCTTCATGCAATTCTGGGATCCAATGTATTTGTTGCAAAATATGGGATTGGATTTCAACCTGTAAAAACAAAGGAAATTGGTAAAAATTTGCTAACGTCCTTTGTTGATTCTGGCCCAAGCACAAGTAAGCCAATTCCCTTAAAGAACAACAAAACTCAAGTCAAGGGTAAGAAACAGGAATCCAAGAAAACCAAAACAGTTGTCAACACAACTAAGAGATCTGTCAACAGCCCCAAGGAGGGTTGTCGACAGGTCTGGAAACAAGCTACTCCAGTAAAGTTAACAAGGCAACAATGCCCATGCATATTCCCCAGAATGCAAAGCCCACTGTTGTAGAAAAACCCTCATTATGTAATTTCTGTAAGAAAATCGGGCATAATTAAAAACAATGCTGGAATAGTCCAAACAAACTGAAACTCAAACAAGTTTGGATTTCGAAGTATTTACTGTTTGGCATGAATGATAAAATGGGACCCAAAGTAATTTAGGTACCAAAACCTCTTGTCTGATCCACATCTGCAGGAATGCTTAGCAGCCCAAAATAAAAACAAATGGTACCTGGATAGTGGCTGCTCGAGGCACATGATGGGCGATAAAGAAAAATTCTGTTTGTTGGTGGAAAAAGATGGAGGTCAAGTCATCTTTGGAGGTAACAACAAAGGCCAGATCATCGGCTCATGTAAGGTCGGTAAGTATGCCTCCAACTCAATTGACAATGTACTATTGGTGGATGGCCTTCATCACAATTTGCTTAGCATAAGTCAATTGTGTGATAAAGGTCACCAAGTTATCTTTGAATCAAACACATGTCAAATCATTGATAAGGATACAGGAAGTCTGAAATTTTCTGGAAAAAGGGTGAACAACATCTATATGGTTGACTTAGATGATCCAGAAAATGAAGACTTGTGTCTTGTAGCAAACAAATAGGATGAGCTTACGCTGTGGCATCGTAGGCTTGGTCATGTAAGTTACAACGTATTGCACAAGATCATGAGGCTTAAACTGGTAAGTGGACTTCCTGAATTTTTTTTTAATAAGAATGAAAGTTTTTGTGATGCATGTGCACAGGGAAAACAAACCTGGAAATCCTTCAAATCAAAAGCACCGGTGAGTACTTCTAAACCTTATGAACTGTTGCACATGGACCTTTTTAGACCTACGAGAACATTGAGTCTCAATGGCAAACGATTTGGTTTTGTCATTGTAGACGATTTTTCTAGGTTCACTTGGGTGAAATTTCTGGCTCACAAGAATGAAGCACTGAAAATCTTTGAAGAATTCTTTAATAAAATTGAGCATGGAAATGTCAATAAGATATGCTCCATCCGCACTGATCACGGGGGAGAGTTTGACAACAATTCATTTTCTAATTTCTGCAGGCACCAAGGAATAGAACATCTGTTCTCCTCCCCGAGAACTCCGAAGCAAAATGGTGTAGTGCAGAGAAAGAATAGAACCTTGGTGGAAATGGCTCGCACCCTTCTGGTCGAAAGTCAACTTGCAAGGACCTTTTGGGCAGAAGCAGTAAACACCTCATGCTACATTCTCAACAGAGCCATGGTAAGACCTGTGATCAAGAAAACTCCCTATGAACTGCTAAAAGGTAAGAAACCCAGTATTGGGTATTTTAGAGTTTTTGGCTCAAAAGTCTTCATTCATAATAATGATAAAGTTAATTTGGACAAGTTTGAAGCCAAAAGTGATCAAGGTATTTTTATGGGATACTCAGAACACTCTAGAGCATATAGGGTGTTTAATTTAAAATCTCGAATAGTGGAAGAAACTCCACATATTGTTTTTGATGAGTCTCAAACAAAGCCTAACAATTCAAATGCTTACAGGCTTGAAGATGGAGGTGAAGTAACAACGTTTGGGGAACTACAAATAAAAGCAAAAGAGATTTCCAAAGTTGTTTCCAAAACTAAAAGTGGATATCTTCGCAGGTACAATGATGAAGATGATGTTCATCTGTTCAGAAATCAAGATGATGAACCTGAACAAGATCCACAAGAAGAATAGCCTCAAGTGGAAACTCCTCAAGCACACCCTCCTCTAGAACAACCTCCTCAAGTCCAAGATCAACCTGGGTCTTAAACAGTCATCAATGTGAGGTATTCTAAAGATCACCCACTTGGGAATGTGATAGGAGATATAAATGATTCAGTTCAAACTAGGTCTCAGGTTAATCAAATAGTTAAACATGATCATTTAGCTTTTGTCTCTCAAGTGGAACCTAAAAACATTGAAGAATCCTTAAAAGAAAATTCATGGATTGATGCTATGCATGAGGAGCTTGGGCAATTCCAAAGAAATAATGTCTGGAGTCTAGTTCCTAGAACCCCTGAAATTTCTGTCATAGGAACAAGATGGGTGTTCAGGAAAAAGTTAAATGAAGAGGGTAAAGTGGTGAGAAACAAGGCTTGACTGGTTGCAAAAGGATACAATCAGGAATTTGGTGTGGATTTTGAAGAATCCTTTGCTCCTGTAGCTAGGCTAGAAGCAGTCAGAATCTTGTTAGCATATGCATGCTCAAACAAGTTCAAACTTTTTCAAATGGATGTTAAAACTGCATTCTTGAATGGCTACATCAAAGAGGAAGTCTATGTCTCTCAACCACCTGACTTTGAGGATCATGATAAACCTAACCATGTATATCAATTGCATAAAGCTCTTTATGGTTTGAAACAAGCACCCCGAGCTTGGTACGACAGACTAAGCACATTTCTGGTCAGCAAAAACTACTCAAGAGGTAAAGTAGACCAAACTCTCTTCACTAAGAAAGTTCGCAATCACATTATTGTTGTTCAAGTCTATGTGGACGATATCATATTTGGTTCTACTAACCCATCACTGTGTGTGGAGTTTTCAAAACATATGCACAGTGAATTTGAGATGAGTTTAATGGGGGAGCTTCAATTCTTTCTTGGTTTGCAGGTGAAGCAACTTGAAGACGGCTTTTTCATCAACCAAGAAAAGTATGTTAAGGAGCTACTGAAAAAGTTTCAGTTTGAACAAGTAAGCCTGCTTCAACACCCATGAGCACCAGCATAAAATTGGAAAATGATGAGAAAGGTAAACTGGTAGATGCAAAACAATTCCGAGGTATGATTGACTCACTCCTTTATCTTACTGCAAGTAGACCGGATATTCAATTCAGTGTTTGCCTTTGTGCTAGATATCAATCTAGTCCAAAGGAAAGCCATTTGATAGCAGTAAAGAGAATATTCAGATATCTCTCAGGTACGTATGACTTGGGTCTTTGGTATCCAGCAGGTAGCAGCTTTGACTTGATTTCATATTCTGATGCTGACTATGCTGGATGTAAAATTGATAGGAAAAGCACTAGTGACTATTGCCAACTTCTTGGTGGTTGCATGGTTTCGTGGGCATCCAAAAAGCAACACTCAGTTGCACTCTCCACTGCAGAGGTAGAATATGTTGCTGCAAGGAGTTGTGCGGCTCAAGTGTTGTGGATAATGTTGGATTGAAATGGCTGAGAAACAGTCCTAGAGGGGGGTGAATAGGACTTTTTGTCTTTTTAGATTTCTTCAGAAAAAACACAGCACTAAATAGATATGTTAGTACTAAGTGTGATGTGTGTGATTCAAGTGTAAACTTGGCGGAAATAATCACACAAATAAATGCACAAGGGATTTATCCTGGTTCGGCCCTTCCTACATGAAAGTCCTACATCCAGTCCTCAAGCCAACCACTTGAGATTTCACTAAACTGCCAACAACTTGGCCTTCTCTCACCCTTGAGAGAAATTACAAACCCCGCTTGCTCCCAAGCAAGTTTTCCCTAAACAGGGGTACAAATACTGCCTTTCACAAGGCCTTTCCTTCACAGGAGGGGTAAAGCAGAATAGAACTTCTGCAAGAATTACAACAGAAATAGAGAATTAAACACTTGTGTGTTTGCCTCAAAACTGAGCACAAAACACACACAAACTCCAACAGGATTGAAGGATAAGAAGTTAAGCAAAATCCCAATTGAAGCAACTTGGGTGGACTTGAAGACAGTAGCAAATTACAACTGCCACCCAATACACAGAACTTCAGAAGAAGACTTTCTAAAGTGACGCTCTCAGACTGTAGCTTAGCAGGAAGGCTTTTGAGAGAGGGAGAGCTTGAAGGATTCGGATGAAGCTTTCAAGAGAATTGACTTGAATGTATGTGGTCTCTGTGCATTTCTTTCTACTGTTGTTCCCTCTTCTTCTCCTTTTATAATCTTTAAAAATATAGTCGTTTGAAGGAGATAGTCGTTTGAAGCTTGGTGGTTGTTTGCAAGTTAGTCGTTGGAAGAGAGTTTCTGGGATCCTTTGGATCTTGAAGGCTTTGTCCAGAAGGTCTTGAAATTTGCATCTTTCCAAGATCTTCAGAATAGGAGCAGTTGTCACAGCTAGAAGATAAGCTCTTGTAGACTGAGTTGGGAACAACCCATGCTAAACATGTGCTCCAATTAATGCCTGTTGCAAAGACAAGACAAGGACAAGCATATCTCCATACCTTTGTGGTAGGGGGTCAGTTTGAGTACAATAGACAGTATGGAACCTAGTATTCTCAATTTTTTCAGAAAATAGAGCAGACAGACAAAAAGTTAAAGTATGGGTCTGTCAGTGGTAGGTGAGATGGTCAGATGCCATGCGTCTGAGATTTTTCATAAATGCTTTGTGTCTCATGAAGGATAAAGGACATCAAGACTGTAAAACTCAAAAAAAGATATTTCAGAGAAATGTTTTGCAGAGATGAATAATTTGAATATACTATGTTCTGTCAGAGAACTATATTAAAATATTAATCTTCTAAGATTTTAGTAAGATATGTTAGGCAATAGGCAATTTGCCAATAAATTATGTCTAAGATGTTTAAGAATCAGAAAAGGATTTTATAAACTTAATGACAGATATATTCCAAGACAGATAGAACTGACAAGGTATAAGTACAAAACTGACAGTAAAGTCGAATGCAATAGAACAGGTGATTCGACTCAAGAAATAGGCATGATTCGAATTCAAGAAGAATAAGGTAATTCGACTATAGTAGTGAAGACATCAATTGAATGTAGTGTTAGGCAACATTCGGCTGTATGAGTCGAAGTCGTGAGTCGAATACAGTGTAAAGCACATTCGACTGTGTGAGTCGAATGTTATGAATCGAATACAGTGTAAAGGACATTCGACTGTGTGAGTCGAAGTCATGAATCGAATACAGTGTAAAGGACATTCGACTGTGTGAGTCGAAGTCATGAATCGAATACAGAGTAAAGGACATTCGACTGTGTGAGTCGAAGTCATGAATCGAATACAGTGTAAAGGACATTCGACTGTGTGAGTCGAAGTCATGAATCGAATACAGTGTAAAGGACATTCGACTGTGTGAGTCGAATGTTATGTAAAATTGTGGACTTAGAAAAAATTCGCAAGACTTGTGACTGAGTTTCTGAAGGAGTCGGATACAGTGTAGTCAAAGACATCAGTCAGATTCAGTAGGCTATAGATTCGGATTCTGTGGCCTTAGAAACTTTTGAGTGTTCATGAATTTTTATCTGTATAGAATTTTGTGATACATTTGGTATAAAACACATATTTAAAGATTTGTCATAGCAAAAATAATATTCATAGAAATTTATAAAATTCTTTAAATTTCTTAGAGGTAGTTGCTCAATGATTCTCCCCCTTTTTGTTAATGACAAAAAATCTTTAAAAGGATTAGGCAAACTATGCTTTTATACCTTTTCTCATATAAATTTCTTCTATACCTATACTTCAATCTTTAGATAGTTAGTAGGAAGCTAAATTTCGGCTTCCTTTTCTCCCCCTTTGTGGCATTAACATAAAGGATAGCAGAATAGGAAAATGTTGTCACAAATAAAGAGAGTACAAATTGTATAAAAACAAGTAACAGACTATATTCATAGGGCATAAAAAAAAGAAAATTTAATGTTCAGGGCTTAACAGAACTGGGTAGATAGAGGGAACGGGGAATCATAGCCAAAAATGGCTGGATGAGTTCCCAAAGCTTCAACTCATTTTTGACAAAGGAGTTGTCAAACAGTTCACCATCAACATTGTAAGTTGGATTGGTGGAGGGTAATTTGTTGATAGACTTGATGTGGCGCCTCCTAAACCAAGCAACTCTGTGATGAAATTTGTCTAAGTCCAATCGCACTTTGAGGGGAACAAACTGTTTGGTAGCGACCAGAGTGAGAAACTCATGAAGAGTGATATTCTAGTATAGACCATTTGAGATAGCTGCATCTTTGGCTTGATAATAGTACATGTACCTCTGAGCCCATCTGAGACCTAGATGCTTTCTCAAATCCATGAGACTCTTAGAGTGAAATTCATTGAGGGATAGTCTCATCCTCTGGCACTGAGAACTGTAGGAAGGATAAGCTGCTTCCCATTGTTCAGGAGTGAACCCCTCAGATTCAGCAAAGCTTAACTGAAGATCAAGGAGATGCTTATGGAACTTGGACATCTGGAGGAAAATAAACCTCTGGAAACTGAGCTTGGACTTATACTAGATCTTGAATCTAGTGGCAATCCGGATGAATCTATTGAAGAGGGTTTCTGCAAAAGCACCTCTGTAGGAGACTGCTCCTACAAGGGGAGGATGGAGTCCTGAAGGCACTGCCACAGTCATGGAGGGAACAACTTCCCTTTGGCCTCTTAGCAAATTTTCATATTGGCCCTTGGACACATCATGCAGGCCTAACTTGAACCTTTCATAGTTGAAGGCTCTCATAGCTGTGTACTTGGCCTGAGACTCCCGGAGATGAGTGGCAAAAAGAGCATGAAATCTGAGGGAGAGGTGGTGTTCAACTGTCAGGTAGTGGCTCCTGGATTGGGCTTCTTGAAATCTACTTGCCTCCTCTAGATAGAGATCAACAAATTCTTGAGGAGTGAGGCAGTGACTCTTTTGGGAAATAAATTGGAGATCTGAAGTAGAGAGTTGGGAGGTTTTGATCAACACAGGAAGCCAGTGTTCAAAAGTAAAACCTGGCAGGGCATGGATTTCAAGAAATGCTCTTATTGACAAATATTCTCTGAACTAATTCATGGTTTGAGCAGAGTGATGAACAAAAGCATACCAGAATGGGGGAAGTAACAAGGAGGGTTTATCTTCTATTCTGGGTCCATGAGAAGCTGGCAGTTGGATACTGGGAAGTATTTCAACTAGCTGAAGGAGGATGTTCTGGGAACCAGGTTTGGAAGCAGTGGGTAGAGAGGAGAAAAAATGTGGTGGTTGGGTGGAAAGATTGATTGTTATTTCCTTGAGGGGTTTGGGTTGGTGTTTCATTGGATAAATGGAAAACTTTACATTTTGAAGAAATGGATCTACTGGAATGACTATTGAAGGGAGGTCAGGAGAAGATACTTCAGGAACTGAAGTTGAAGGAGCAGTAGATTGTGGTGCAGATGAAATAGTCTCAGTAGGAAGGGTAACTGGTGGAGCAAGTGGAGAGGGAGGCCTAGAAGGAGGAACAGGAAGGACAGGGTTACCATTTTTGACTAACCTTCTCTTTACTTTCCTCTTGAAAGGTTGGAGCTCTCGGGAGGACTCAAGAGGTCTCTCGGCCTGGGTAACTTCTTCAACTGCTGCCACCCCTACTAGCTACTGGTCAGCCACAGACTCTTGTTGCTGCACAACTGGAGGTTCAAAAACTACTACTGCTAACTGAGCCTGCTGCTCAGTAGGCTGCTCATCTTTCTGTTACTGGAAGTCAACTGACATAGGTTGCTGCTCAACCTGGATTTCTGGACCTTCTTCTACAACAGCTGATTGCTTACTAACAGGGTCCTCAGGGTGTTGTGGGTCTTGAGCAGGTGCTTCCTCTTCTTCTTGCTGCTGAGAGGAAGCTGGCCCTGATGGCCTGGAGGTGCCCTATTGGCACACAAACTGAAGCATAAGATCCTTGATCTGCTTAACCTCATCACCAAACTATCAAACTTCACATCAATTAACTCCACTTGCATTGGAGAACAGATAAGTTCTCATGCTGCTTTCTAACAAGCTCTAAGAGGGTGCTAAGGCTATTACTGCTCTCCCCCTGAGACCTTGGCCGGGTCTCAAACTGAGAAGGGGAGAAGGAAGGCTCTCTTTCCTCAAAAGTATGCTCCATGGGAGAGACTGGAACATCTTCAGAGACAACTCCTTTGCCTCTGAGGTCTCTTAAGACTACATTTATTGTATCTGAAGGAGCATCTGGCTCTGGAAGAGAAGAGGAAGCAATATTCTGAACTTCTGGCTGAACATCTTGATGAGAAACTTGCTGGGCTTCTTGCTGAACTACTTGCTCAGTCAACTGTACTGGAACCTCAGGGATCACTGGTACTGCAGGGGCTTCAATTCTGACATTTGGTGCTGGAACAACTTGTGTGAGTAGAGATACAAGGGGTTCATCAGGGAAAATCTCATGCTCACACTCAGGCACAGAGTCTTTAAACCACAAATTTTGCTTCTTACCTACCAAGGAGTAGTGACTCCTTCTGAGAGTAAAGATGCCAATTTTCTCTTTTGTGCCAACAAACAATTCACAAGACAAATCTACTGAAAATTTTTGGAAAATAAAAGTAAGCAGGGATCCATAAGGGAGGGATTCCTGCAAATCCTTTGAAGCAATCATATTTTCCAAAATTACTGCTGGCAGATTCACCTTGTGCCTCTGAACTGCCCAACACAAGAGGTTCCCATCTCTTGCAGTAATGGAGAAGTGAGTACCTGCTCTAGGGGTGATGATGTTGGTGATTATTGAATGGATTAATCTCTTCTCAACAGATAACTCATTGACCTGAAGTCCTCTTTTGCAAAGGGTCCCTAAACTTCCAATAATCCCCAACTTTTACTTTTCAAGGGGAATAAACTCACTGAGACAATGACCAGAATTTCGACAATCCAACAATTCTACCAAAAGCTCTTCAGATATGGTAATCTTGGTGACCTTGACATATCCAACTATAGTATTGCCCGATGACACTTGGAGAGAAGCATAAAAAGATCTAATAGCACTGGCTACAAAGGGTTCGGAAATTTGACAGAGTTTGGTCCAACCCATGGCATTAAGGGTCTCATCTACCCAAGAAAGACTGCCATTCAAATGAGAGAACTCTACTGTTTTTCCAGAACAGATGGGGATCTTAGCCAAACACTGGAGTTGGTCAGGGGTTAGCTGAACGGACTCTTGAACCCTAGGAGATGCCATCTAGAAGATAGAAGTAGAAAATGTTCAGGAACCACCAAAGGAGAGGAAGATATACACAGAGGAGATGAAAGATCCTACCTTTTTCTTGAAGAGAGGAGTTTGCAGATGGTTCCTGGGAGGTCCGTCACCGGAAAACAGTGAAGGCACGAAAAACCGATGAAGACAGGAGAGTCGAAAAGGGATTTCAAAAGGGTGTCTTTTAAAGGAAGAAGGGGTTTGTTTAAATAAAGGCTGGAAAGAAACTGTCCCTTGAACTCAGGCTGAATGGATGCGATTGAATGATGTGACCGTTGAGTTATGAAGGGGCGCGCCTTAATGAGGTGTCAGTTACGAATTTTTTAAGTGCCGTTTCAGGAAGTCTTAATGATTTGAATCAAGTATTCGACTGCATCAGTCGAATGCAAGGCTTTAACATGAGTCGAATGCATCGATTCTTCATGAATCGAATGCATGAGTCGAATGTTTGGGACTTAGAAAATTTTCAGGATGACTTTTCACAGTCAATTCAAACACACATTATTCAAGCAAGATTTTAATTGGGTAATTTTTTAATTAGGGATGCACATACCTATTTCTCTTCTAATAGATGTAAATCTATCTTCAGGTAGAGGTTTTGTGAAAATATCTGCAAGTTGATTTTCTGTAGAAACAAATTCAAGAGAAATATTTCCATTACTTACATGGTCCCTGATGAAGTGATGTCTAACCTCAATATGCTTTGTTCTTGAGTGCTGGATTGGATTCTTGGTCAAATTGATTGCACTTGTGTTATCACAAAGCATTGGAATTTCTTGGATCTGATGACCATAGTCTTCCAATTGATGCTTGATCCATAGGAGTTGAGTACAGCAACTTCCAGCTGCAATGTATTCAGCTTATGTAGTAGATAAAGCTACTGAGTTTTGCTTTCTGGAAGACCAAGATATTAAACACCCTGCAAGAATTTGACAAGTGCCACTGGTGCTTTTTCTGTCTAATTTGCATCCAGCATAGTCAGCATCACTATATCCAATTAATTTAAATTATGAACATCTAGGATACCATAGACCTAAATTACTGGTATTTATAAGATATCTAAAAATTCTTTTAACTGCATGAACGTGAGATTCTTTTGGATCAGCTTGGAATCTTGCACATAAACAAACACTGAACATTATATCTGGTCTACTTGCAGTAAGATAGAGCAGTGATCCTATCATTCCTCTATAGATCTTTTGATCTACCTTTTTACCAAGGGGATCACTATCTAACTTAATTCCTGAGCTCATGGGTGTTCCTAAAGGCTTACATTTGTCAAAACCAAATTTAGTGAGCAAATCTGAAATGTATTTGGTTTGACAGATGTGAGTCCCTTCCTTGGTCTGCTTGATTTGCAAGCCAAGAAAATAATTTAGTTCACCCATCATACTCATTTCAAATTCATTTTGCATCAAATTTTCAAAGAATTTGCAGAGTGATTCATTAGTAGAACCAAAAATAATATCATCAACATAAATTTGTACAATTAGGATTCCATCTGAAAATTTCTTTATAAATAAAGTACTATCTACTTTTCCTCTTATAAAATCATGTGACATAAGATAAGCACTTAGTCTTTCATACCAAGCTCTTGGAGCTTGTTTCAAGCCATATAGTGCTTTCTTTAAACGAAAACATGATCAGGATGCTTAGGGTCTTCAAATCCAGGAGGTTGCTCAACATATACTTCTTCTTTAATAAAACCATTTAGAAAAGCACTTTTAACATCCATCTGAAATAGATTAATATTAAGAGAGCAAGCATATGCTAATAAGATTCTAATTGCCTCTAATCTAGCCACTGGAGCATAGGTTTCATCAAAATCTATGCCTTCCTCTTGGGAGTATCCTTGAGCTACAAGTCTGGCTTTGTTCCTAGTGATCACCCCTGATTCATCCATTTTGTTTCTGAAAACCATCTGGTTCCAATAACTGGATGATCAGTAGGTCTAGGTACAAGGGTCCAAACTTCACTGCGTTGGAACTGATTGAGTTCCTCTTGCATAGCAAGGATCCAAGATTCATCACCCAGTGCATCATTGATTGTCTTAGGCTCAATTTGTGAAACTAAGGCAGAGAAATCACAAGGAATTTGCATACCTCTTGTTCTTACCCTATCTTGGAGATCACCTATTATGTTTTCTCTAGGATGGTCCCGGTGGTACCTCAATTCTCTAGGTAGCCCTTCTTGTGGTTCTTCTTGTTGTTGAAGATCTTCTAATGGAGGATCTTCCACTTCTTCATCTTTTTCTTCTTCAAGAGAAGTCTTTTCAAGATTCCTACAGAGATCATCAACACATTCTTCTTCTTCTATCCTTTTGATAGAAGGGTTAGTTTCATCAAATAGTATATGAACTGATTGTTCTATGGTTAATGTTCTTCTATTGAACACTTTATAACCTCTAGGTTTTGAAATATACCCTAACAGAAAACCTTCATCACTTTTAGCATCTATTTTCACTAAATTATCTTTACCATTATTTAAGATAAAACACTTACAGCCAAAAGGTCTGAGATGACTGATATTGGGCTTTTTATCTTTGTACAATTCATATGGTGTCTTCTTCAGAATGGGTCTGATCATGCATCGATTGATGACGTAGCATGCTGTATTTACTGCCTCTGCCCAGAAGTACTTTGGTAGATTATACTCATTCAGCATTGTTCTGGCCATATCCAGCAGTGTTCTATTCTTTCTTTCTGCTACTCCATTCTGCTGAGGTGTTCTTGGAGCTGAGAAGTTGTGTTCAATTCCATTTTCTTCACAGTACTCCAAGAAATCTTCATTTTTGAATTCACCACCATGATCAGATCTGATACTGGTAATCTGAAATTTTTTATTTTTCTGAACTATCTTGCTGAATTTCAGAAAAGCTTGAAATGCTTCAGATTTGGCTTCTAGAAAAGACACCCAAGTGTACCTTGAGTAGTCATCAACTAATACATAGCCATAGATCTTTCCTCCAAGACTGATTGTCCTCATAGGTCCAAATAAATCCATGTGAATCTTCTAAGGGCTTAGAAGTTGTAACAATTGTTTTGGACTGAAATGAGGTTTTGGTCTGTTTTCCTTTTGCACAGGCTGAGCAAATTCTAGACTTCTTGATTTTCATCTTGGGAAGACCTTCAACCAGGTCATGCTTTATTAATTTCTTGATCACTGAAGTGCTTGCATGACCAAGTCTTCTGTGCCACAAATCAGATTCTTTACTTTTGGTAGTAGCCAAACATAGGTTTACTTCTTTTAATTCTGCTAGTTGCAATGTATACAAATTCTTCATTCTTTGTGCTTCAAAAACTGTCTTGTTATCCTTCAGAATTATACACTTATCATTCTGAAAACTTACTAAATGCCCTTTATCACATAACTGACTAATACTTATCAGATTGTGCTTGAGACCTTCTACATACATGACATCTTCAATCAGGTTCTTTTCTTTAGTACCAATTGTTCCACATCCTAGCACTTTTCCTTTTCCATTATCACCATAAGTAACTTGACCAGATTCTTCTCTAAAACTTGTGAATAGCTTCTATCTCCTGTCATGTGCCTTGAGCATCCACTATCCAAATACCATTTGGATGCCCTCAGCCGACCCTGCAAACAAAGCTAAACTGTAACTTTTGGTACCCAAATTTTCTTGGGTCCTTGATGGTTAGTTTTAGGAATCCATCTCAAGTGTCTAGTAGTGCATGTGCTAACAGTGTGTCCTAGTTGGTTACAATGAGTACAGCACAAATCAAAAGTATTTTTCTTGTGTGTATTGTTACTGAATTTCTGTTTTTGTCTGTAGACATGTTGATTTACCTTTTTGGTATTTTTTATGTCTTTTTCTGCTACAAATTTGGGAGTTGGATAGACTTTAGGATGAATAATGTGTTCCTCATTTTGTAGGGGTGTGTATCCTACTCCATATTTCTTTTTCCCTTTTCTAGCACCTTTGAGATTTACAAATAAAGATGTTTTGCATGTAGAAATCTTTTCCAGGGTAGCTCTTAGATAACCATTTTCCTCTTGTAATTTTTCTTCATTCTTAAGTTCTTTCAAGTTTGATTCTAATTCTAATATTTTGCTGTTTTTATTTTTTAAATCTTCACACAACAATTCATTAGCTCTTTTGGTTTCATTTAAACTTTTGCTTAACCTTTCTGTTTCATTTTTAAGAAAGGTGTTAGCTTTTTCTTGGTTCAGTAGATTTAGCTTAACTACTTTTATTTGTCTTACCACAGATTTATACTTTTCATAAAGTTCATTAAAGGCATCCTCAAGACTATCTGAATCAGATTCTGAACAGGAAGTAAAAGTGGTTTCTGAATTTACCTGTTCTAGTCCTGCCATGAGGGCTAGATTAGCCTTCTCTTCTTCTTCGGATTCTGAGCTGGTAGCATCTTCATTGTCCCAAGTTGCTGCCATAGCCTTCTTTTTGAACTTTCTAAACTTCTTTTCTTTGCCCTTCTTCTTATCTGATTTTTCTGTTTGATCCTTCTTCTTGAGTCTAGGACATTCAAACTTGTAATGTCCTGGCTGATTGCACTCATAACAAGTTGGCTCCTTCTTCTTATCTTTCTTGAAGAATTTCCTTGAGCCAAACTTTTTCTTCTTGGCCAAAATTCTCTGTAATTTTCTTGAGAGCATAGCCTCATCATCACTGTCATCTGATTTCTCTTTGGAGTCTTCAGATGAAGAAGAATCTGCAATCTTTAAAGCATTTGAAATTTTCTTTTTCGAAGAGCTTTCAGAAAATCTTTCCATGTTTATTTCATGTGCCATGAGGGATCCTATTAACTTGTCAATGGTTAATTGTGTTAAATCATGAGCTTCCTCTATGGCTGTAACTTTAGGAGTCCAGACATTTGTTAGAGATCTTAAGATTTTTATTGTTGTTTCTTCATTGGTTAGGACTTTCCCTAAAGCACTTAATCCTACAATTATATTTGAAAATCTTGTACATTTGAGTTATATTTTCATTGGGGAGCATTTTAAACTGTTCATATTGAGATACAAGTATGTCTATTCTAGTTTGTTTAACCCTATCTGTGCCTTCATATGTTACTTGTAATTTATCCCACATTTCTTTTGCTGTTTTACATGCTGAAAGTCTATTAAACTCTCTTTTCGATAAAGCACAGCAAAGATAATTTTTTTCCTTGAAGTTTAAAGACATTTCTTTTGTCTGCAATTGAAAGAGCACCTGTAGAGGATTCTGCAAGGACTTGAAAATCACCTTGTTCAATTACCTGCCATAGGTCGAAGTCAGTACTTCTGATGAAGCATTCCATCCTCATCTTCCAGTATTGATAATCTTCACCATCAAAGAAGGGTGGCCTTGTGACTGATTGGCCTTCATAGTTGTGAGCTTCGGATGCCATTTCTTCTCAAATCTCCTAGATTCTTCTGAGAAGACCCGCTCTGATACCACTTGTTGGATCAAAATGGCTGAGAAACAGTCCTAGAGGGGGGTGAATAGGACTTTTTGTCTTTTTAGATTTCTCCTAAAAAAACATAGCACTAAATAGATATGTTAGTACTAAGTGTCATGTGTGTGATTCAAGTGTAAACTTGGCGGAAACAATCACACAAATAAATACACAAGGGATTTATCCTGATTCGGCCCTTCCCACATGGATGTCCTACATCCAGTCCTCAAGCCAACCACTTGAGATTTCACTAAACTGCCAACAACTTGGCCTTCTCTCACCCTTGAGAGGAATTACAAAACCCACTTGCTCCCAAGCAAGTCTTCCCTAAACAGGGGTACAAACACTGCCTTTCACAAGGCCTTCTCTTCACATGAGGGGTAAAGCAGAACAGAACTTCTGTAAGAATTACAACAAAAATAGAGAATTAAACACTTGTGTGTTTGCCTCAAAACTGAGCACAAAACACACACAAACTCCAACAGGATTGAAGGATAAGAAGTTAAGCAAAATCCCAATTGAAGCAACTTGGGTGGACTTGAAGACAGTAGCAAATTACAACTGCCACCCAATACACAGAACTTCAGAAGAAGACTTTCTGAAGTGACGCTCTCAGACTGTAGTTGAGCTGGAAGGCTTTTGAGAGAGGGAGAGCTTGAAGGATTCGGATGAAGCTTTCAAGAGAATTGACTTGAATGTATGTGATCTCTGTGTATTTCTTTTCTACTGTTGTTCTCTCTTCTTCTTCTTTTATAATCTTTAAAAATATAGTCGTTTGAAGGAGATAGTTGTTTGAAGCTTGGTGGTTGTTTCCAAGTTAGCCGTTGGAAGAGAGTTTCTAGGATCCTTTGGATCTTGAAGGCTTTGTCCAGAAGGTCTTGAAATTTGCATCTTTCCAAGGTCTTTAGAATAGGAGCAGTTGTCACAGCTAGAAGATAAGCTCTTGTAGACTGAGTTGGGAACAACCCATGCTAAACATGTGCTCCAATTAATGCCTGTTGCAAAGACAAGACAAGGACAAGCATATCTCCATACCTTTGTGGTAGGGGGTCAGTTTGAGTACAACAGACAGTATGGAACCTAGTATTCTCAATTTTTTCAGAAAATAGAGTAGACAGACAAAAAGTTAAAGTATGGGTCTGTCAGTGGTAGGTGAGATGGTCAGATGCCATGCGTTTGAGATTTTTCATAAATGCTTTGTGTCTCATGAAGGATAAAGGACATCAAGACTGTAAAACTCAAAAAAAGATATTTCAGAGAAATGTTTTGCAGAGATGAATAATTTGAATATACTATGTTCTGTCAGAGAACTATATTAAAATATTAATCTTCTAAGATTTTAGTAAGATATGTTAGGCAATAGGCAATTTGCCAATAAATTATGTCTAAGATGTTTAAGAATCAGAAAAGGATTTTATAAACTTAAAGACATATATATTCCAAGACAGATAGAACTGACAAGGTATAAGTACAAAACTGACAGTGAAGTCGAATGCAATAGAACAGGTGATTCGACTCAAGAAATAGGCATGATTCGAATTCAAGAAGAATAAGGTAATTCGACTATAGTAGTGAAGACATCAATTGAATGTAGTGTTAGGCAACATTCGGCTATATGAGTCGTGAGTCGAATACAGTGTAAAGCACATTCGACTGTGTGAGTCGAATGTTATGAATCGAATACAATGTAAAGAACATTCGACTGTGTGAGTCGAAGTCATGAATCGAATACAGTGTAAAGGACATTCGACTGTGTGAGTCGAAGTCATGAATCGAATACAGTGTAAAGGACATTCAATTGTGTGAGTCGAAGTCATGAATTGAATACAGTGTAAAGGACATTCAACTGTGTGAGTCGAAGTCATGAATCGAATACAGTGTAAAGGACATTCGACTGTGTGAGTCGAATGTTATGTAAAATTATGGACTCAGAAAAAATTCGCAAGACTTGTGACTGAGTTTCTGAAGGAGTCGGATACAGTGTAGTCAAAGACATCAGTCGGATTCAGTAGGCTATAGATTCAGATTCTGTGGCCTTAGAAACTTTTGACTGTTCATGAATTTTTATCTGTATAGAATTTTGTGATACATTTGGTATAAAACACATATTTAAAGATTTGTCATAGCAAAAATAATATTCATAGAAATTTATAAAATTCTTTAAATTTCTTAGAGGTATTGCTCAACAGATAAAAAGTCAATTGTGTGACTACAACATTGACATCGGATGCACACCTATCCTATGTGACAACACTAGTGCAACCAATCTATCAAAGAATCCAATTCAACACTCTAGAACAAAACACAGTGAAATAAGACATCACTTTTTGAGAGATGAGGTAGCCAACAAAACCTTGGAGATTAGCTTCATACCCACTGAAAAATAATTGGCTGATATCTTTACCAAACCACTGGCTGAGGATAGATTCACAACATTGAGACGAGAGTTGGGCTTGTGCAAAATTCAATGAAACTCATACAAAATCTAAAATATATGTTCTTTGTGTGCACCAACTATGAGGTATATCAAATGGTGATTTTTGGAAGAACAAGTTATGCTTGTTTGGAAACTCTCATCATGTAAGGCCCTCAAATTTTGTTGCATTATTTTAATTTCGTGTAAATAATTTATGTTGTGTATGTATAGATGTACATATCTACGTATGTATTAACTATTTATACTTATGTATGCATGTGTATAAGTTAGTTGTAAATAATGTATGAATGGTATGATGGTAGTATGTACGTGATAGTATACATAATGCATGTATATATGTATAAGTTGTGCATGGTTTATGCATGTTTTAGAGTTTTGGCCGAAGGCCAGCTTGGCGTCAATATCAATGGACGTTTGTGTTGTGTAGGCATCAACCATATGGATGCCAACACTAATCCCAGCGTCCAGCGATGTGGACGCTAATTTCTCTGACCTACATGCGTTGCAGAGCCGGATTTTCGGGAGCAAGCTTGCTCACCCATTGGGGAGCTGTCCCCAATGGCTCTGAGCCTTCCCATCAGCCCCCTGCGTGGGTGGAGGGGCCTCTTTGCTATAAGACTTCACCCTTTTGCAACTAGAAAACCTCTCTTGACCTCTTTCAAGAGATAGAGAAAACCCTATCTCGGAGCTGTGCAAAGACCCAACTTTGGAGGCTTCAATCTGGCGATTCAAGGCTTCATCCGGCAACCTACTGCATCAGGAGGGTAGCTAGAACATCGGGGAGGACTTCCCCAACCGTGGTTTGGTTTCTACATCGACATAGAACCCAGAGGAGAGCAATTGTGGAGCTTCTTGGGACTGCCCAAGGAGAGCTTCTTCGACCATTTAGATCCGTCTGGAGTATTTTCTAGAGGCAAGTAACCTACCCTTATCATCCATATAGATGTCCAGTGGGGTTTTATAATTTTTATGTATTTTTCCTCGTATCCTAGATCCCCCATTCACCCCTTTATTTGGAGTTCGGTCTGTGTTTCTGTACAGACAGGAACTTGGCGTCAATGCCCTTGACGCCGAGATCCCTAGTGTGCGTCCAACGATCTTGCCGTCCACTCCTGGAACGGCCAGAGACCGCCATTAAGTTCTCCAAGACAGAAAAGTGAGTTGTTCTTCCTGGTATATGATTATTTTCGATGTGTTTTCGATGAGGATATATTGTAAACCTATTATGATATGTAATATGGATGTCTGAATGTGTGGTGAGATCTTTTTAATTTCTGTGATTTGGCATAAATAGTTTTATTATGGAGAATGTATGCATGATAAGACCTAGACCATGTTCGTTACCGTTTGTGCAATTCATGTGAAGTTGGATGCCCTAAATTTTTCTAAACCGTGAGTGGGTAAATCAGTACATGCTCTGAAGTTTTGGGAATTTTCCTCATGCTCCTCTGATTTATTGAATTTTATGAACTGGAATTAGAAAAACATGTGTAGGATTGTTAAAATTCCAATAAATCGTGTGTTGTGTAATAAATCTGGGGAAATTTCCTATCGTGTTGTGTATATTGGGTTTCAGGGTTATGCTCTGTTAAACTGAACTTTTATGTTATACACCATGATAAATTGAATTTCGAATAACACGGGAATTTATGTTAAATTTTCTGTAATTGCATTTTGGATCAGAAAAAATGTGAAAATTTTCATGTGGGATCCTAAACCCGAAATCAGCATGTGGTAATTCTCAGGTCATTTGGACAACTATACCATGCAATATGAATTTTCCATGCAAAAATGGGTAATTGATGCATGCCATTGTGAAATGATTTAATTTCTGTGTAACCCAACCTGATTGGTGAAATTTCTTGAATGATGAATTCTGTCATCTGTAGTGGCATGTTAGGAAAACAGAGCCCTTGTGTGAATAATAAAATGAATGAGAGGGAAGTGACATGTGTAAAGATATGCGTTAAAATCGGCAAATGTGTAAATCGTGCCAAGTGTGACACTGCTTCCATAGAGGACAGTGGAACCGTATCAGGGAAAAGTCCCCCTGAGAAGGTTCAATGTGTTGTGATCCTAAGGGCATTAGGATGAAATCCTGGAGGTGGACAAGTACCACTGGTTAAGGTGGAGACTTGTTCTCCCGGTCTGCGCAGTCTAAGAGTCGTCACTGTATTGCCTAGGTGACGTCTATGTGTATGTGATGTGATGTGTCCTTCTATGGTGGTTTGGACTATGTGTCACGGCACTAAAGTGTAAAATGTGAATGTGATTGTGATCATGTGCAAATTGTGTTGTGACGGCCCTCATTATACCGGTACGGTTATACCAACCCACGTCGATATAGCGAGAGTCCTCACAGTGGGACATAACAGCTGAGATACACGCGAATATACAACAGAGTAGCGGAAGTAAAAGACAACAGTCTCCATTCATTCATCATCCATATTAAACATACATGCAATTCGCAATTAACATAAAAGGAACTAAAGTTCACATAAATTAAATCGCTGAAATGGAAATACATAATGTCCACACTTTTACATCCTTTTCATAATACTCTAATACAATGTTCAAATTACATACTTATGAGACACACAATCTCAAAGAAACTCCCAAAGCTAGCTAATCTCCGCGCTCGGAGTCCGTCTCTGCTGCCTCCTCCAAAGGTGCCACGTCACCAACTACACCTGTACGCCGAAGCAAGGAGTGAGTCCAAGGACTCAGCAAGCAACACTACTCATGATATACACTTACAAGTCCTAGTGGTTTCTACATGCACATTTACAATTTGCGACACCTAGCATGCTAGCCAGTTCAAGTCTCAACCTATCATGGAAGTTTTACAATTTTATACATGAATCATGTTTTCAGATTTCTAAAGAAAATGAAATTCACCTATCACATGATCTCGATTCAATTTACTCATGAAACTTTAATAAAGAGCTAAAACATGAGAGCTATCAACATGAACATTTTACATACATGAAAGGGAACACAACTAGCATGGATTTTTCATATTTTTAAACACCTACATAGACCTTTTCACATGCTTTAGGTTGCTGATTTCATATGGTTTCATGGCTGAAAACCTATGCATGAGAGCTACAATAATGCATAAAACATATCATGTTAACGACCATTCATGCTATCTTGTGCCCGTGTTCACTAATTATCCCTAACATGGATTCTAGACATCTTTGCACATTTAAACATGATGATAATAACATTAATTTACTGAATTCACATGGTTTCAGATTTGTCTCACATAGGTTTCAATAACACATTTTTCACATCTTGAGTTTCACATTTTCTTTACACAAATTCCCTCTTTCACATGGTTCACTTTACACATACACATTCACATTGTCACTTACACATTTACACATGGACACATACACATTACACATTTTAGGTGCCATGACACATAGTCCAAACCACCAAAGAAGGACATATACACATCACATTACACATAGATGCCATCTAGGCATTCCAATGGCGACTCTTGGACTGCGCAGACCGGGAGAACAAGTCTCCACCCTAACCAGTGGTACTTGTCCACCTCTAGGATTTCCCCCTAATGCCCTTAGGGTCACTTAACACACTGAACTTTCTCAGGGGGACTTTTCCCTGATACAGCTCCACTGCCCTCTACGGAAGCAGTGTCACATTGGCATAGTTACACATGTACACACTTTACCGATTTTTACACATGGTTTACACGTGTCTCATTTACTTTCTCACTCATATGCACAACTCTATTTTTCCTAACATGGAACTACAGATTTCAGGAATTTAACACACAGTAAACACACTAATCATGTTGGGTTTAGGTAATATCTAATCACATTACGATAATACACGTAGATTATCACATTTCACATGAAAATACATAACTTTTTATTTACTGATCCAAACGACCTGAAATTTTAACCACATGTTGTTTTCGGTTTCAAGATTATACCCTCAAGTTTTCAGATTTTTATGAGCTACATGGAATTTACAGTAATTAAAACACCTAATTAGCATGCCATTCACAATTTAATTTAACATGGGGTTTAACACATCTTGCAATTTACCACTTACTGTTTTAAACAGAGGCTACTAATATATATACATGATTTGAGAATACGAAATTACCCTAAAGCATACATCTATAGATTAATCATCACAACCATTCTTGCATGCTTTTATTTTATTCTACCGAATCGGATTTATTAGCAAGTTACGCAAGTATGGATAATTTACCAAATTTGCAAACACATATACTGACCCACTAACCTTCATGATCAGACCAAAACCAAGACATTCATACTAATTCTAATCATGAAACATGAATTTGCAAGAATCTCAATAAGTCATGCTCACAAGTTCAAGGGATACAATATTCCACATCCACCATCACACCCCACATTCATTCACACACCACAATTAACAATATACATAGAGTATAATGTTTACCATATATCCTCATCACGGAAACCATATCGAAATTAATGTAGAAGAAGGGCAGAACAGTTCACTGTTCTGTCCTGAAGAACTTGGCGGTGGTCTTTGGCCGCTGACTCAGGGTCAGCGGCATGGTCGATGGACGCCAAGCATGATCTGGGCGTCCAGGGACCTTGCCGTCGAATCAGGTCTGTGCAGAAACACAGACCCGAGCTTTGAAACTTGGGTGAATGGGAGGGTCTAGGACTCGAGGAAAAATGCTCAAAAATCATAAAACCGACCTAGACTCATAAGGGGACATCATGGGTAGGTCACTTGCCTTTCAAATTTTCTCCAAGGGATCTAGGGCTCGGTGAAGACCTCCTTGGGCAGTCCCAAGAAAGTTGCAGAAAGGCCTCCAAGATCACCTTCCTCCGGGTTCTTGGATGAGCTCCACAGCAAGGGGACGATGGGGAAGCCTTCTCCTTTGCTCCAGCTTCCATCTTGTCGGGGAAGATGGCCGGATCAACCTCCAAGGGGTCGGATTTTTGGGTGCCAAGGTGGGGTTTTCTCACAGTTTTCTCTCTAGGGTTTTTCCTCTCTCTTTTCTCCTCTTGCAAGGGTGAAGGGAAGAGTGGGGAGAGGCCATTTCGGGTTTAGACTTAAGGAGAGTCTCTCTCCCACTCACTAGGGTGATAGGACACCCTCAGAGCCGTTGGGGGACATCCCCAATGGGTGGCCATACCTTGTTTCAGAAGCTTGCAGCTCTGCTGCGCATGCAGGTCAGAGAAATTGGCGTCCATATCGCTGGACGCCAGGATGAGTGTTGGCGTCCATGTCTGGACGCTGACACCACCTAAACGGCCTGGGGTTGACGCCAAGATGGCCTTCGGCCAGAACTCTAAATTATGCAGAAAACCATGCATACCATGCATATATACATGCAATATACATATGGTATCGTATCCATACTATCATCATGCAATACATACATTATTTATACTTAATATGAACACATGCACACGTAATTATACTAATTAATGCATACGTAAGTATGTACATACATACACAAGCACAATTATACACACATAAATACAAATAATGCGACGAAATTCGAGGGTCTTACATGTGTAGTGTGAACAATGTGTAAATGTGCATGTGTAAAGTGTAAATTATGTGAATGAGAATTGTGTAATTATGTGAAACCAAAACGTGAGGGTTGTGAATTTGTGATCCATGTTGTGGTAATCTGAAATCATGATAAAACAGCAAACTAAATGTACTTATGATCATGTTTTACATGTGTAAATTGCCTAGAATCCATGTTAGAAACAGTTCTTAGTGGTGTGTAAGTAATCCCATGCTTGTTTGCCCTCATGTTGTGATTTAAATTGATTAAGTAGCTCTTGTGTGTGAGATATGCTTTCTAATCCATGTAAAACCAGCAAGCTTAAAGAAGATGAGATGGTCATGAGCATGTATAGGAATGTATAGAAATTCATGCTAAGTGCGTTCTTTTACGTAGGCATTGAAATCATGCAAAACTTGCGTTCATGTTTTAGTTTAATTGAAAGTAAACCTTTCACGTGGTGGAGTGATTAGAGAACATGTGATAGGAGATTTTGATTTAGAAAATCTGAAAGTATTAATCATGTGTTTAATGAGTAGAATCACCATGATAGGTTGTTAATTTCAATGACTAGCATGCTACATGATTGTGTCTTGTAAATGTGTATGTAAAACCTGCTATGACATGTACATGTATGATAGATGTAGTGTTATTTGTTGAGTCTTTTAGACTCATTACTTGCTTCGGCGTACAGGCGTAGTTGGTGACGACACACTTGCGGAGGAGGCAGTGGAGACCGACTCCGAGCGTGGAGATTAGATCGTTGGTGTACTTTGCGATATTTTGATTTCATAGTATGTAATTGCAACATTGTACTAGCAGTATCATGGAAAGATGTTTAAGTGTGGACAATTATGTATTTGATTTTCAGCAATTTAATTATGTGGACTTTTAGCTCTTTAAATGTCATTGCAATCATGTATGTTAAATGTGGATGATGAATGAAATGAAGATAGTGGTTCTTTTACTTCCGCTACTCTGTTCTTATATTCACGTGTATCTCAGCTGAATGTTATTGTTGGGTAAATGTCCCACTGTGGCAACGTTCACTATATCGACGTGGGTTGGTATAACCGTACCGATATAATGAGGGTCGCTACACATCATGCGTGAGAAAAGATTCTTCGCCACGTATCCATAGTTAGGGTGCATGTAAGGGTCATGTACTTTCTATAAGGTAGTAGTTTCTTGTCACTTTGCCCATTCTCTCTCTCTTAAATAATGTATTGTTTCTTACTCTGTCCTCATTCATGAATTTGTGTGCATTTCATTGCTCCATTTGTGCAAATGTGTCTTGAATTACTTGAGTGTATGTGTCCACATGAGCACACACTATGGGGGAGCAAGATCAGGTTAGATGACTGACATCGTGAAGGGAATTTCTCATATTTCACATATCTACATTTCCCTCACATGATATATCCATTTTCTCCTTCATTCTAGCCTTGATTCTGTTCTGCACAGTTATCTGTCGACAGCATTGATCCACCCTGTCGACAGATCAGGCTTCACAGATAGCAGATTTTGCACTCTGCATTTATCTATCGACAGACAAAGATCCATCTATCGACAGCCAGATGTAGTTTCTGATCTCCCCGACCAGCCACTCTTCTGTCTGTGTGCATCTGTCGACAGGCTCTTTCTAGCTGTCGACAGACACACACCTTCAAGGAATTTCTTGCTTATCTCATAGCATACTTCTTGAGCTGGTTCCTACCATTCATGTAAGGTGTCCCTTGGGTGTTTATACATGTTCTAAATCATTAATATCCACATGATATTTAAGCTATTATATATATCACCATGATTTTGACCTACTATTCTTGCATGAGTCTAGGTTGAATCATTCGGAGAACATTGAACAGATCTAATGGACATCACATAACTTACTTGAATCACTCTCTTGTAAGCACACACAATTCTAAAGTGTCTTGATAAGTCTCATGGCTATTGAACTCTTTATCTTGCATCGAGAATTAACCATGCACATACTTTGACCCTGGGTTTCAAAAACAAAAAAAAAAACAAAAAAAGGAGAAAAGCTACCTATTTCTCACATGACCATAGTCATAACACTGAAATAATAAAAAAAAAACAAAAAAAAAAACAAAGGAACAAGGTAGAGCAATGATGTGTAGTGCTGAGTAACCGGGGACATGGGCATCACAAATGTTTGTCCTCGTGTCAAAAAGCTTACTCATTACCTCTGTAGAATGGTATGATGGAAACTCTCGCTAAGTAACTGGGGGTACGGGCACCAACATGTCTATCCTCACATCAAAAGGCATGAGTGATCCAAATTACCACTGTTCCCATTACTATGTGTAAGAAAATTATCAAATTTGAAATAGTGTGAAGCCTCCACCGTTTGATGAATCCCAGGTTCATTGGTGTTTATGGCTAACTATCTATGTAGATATTTTCTTCATAAACCATTTGACTATTCTTCATGAGGAATCATGTGTTCTTACAATAGTTTTTATTCAAAGGGGGTTATGGAATTTTTATACAGACATGGTTAAATGTTCTCTTCATGCCTCAAGCTTAAATTGTGTACTCTTTATTTAATACATAGCTTCAAGCTTAAATTGTGTATAGTTGCAAACCAACTTGAATATGTTTTAACTTTCAATTCATGTATGATAAAAGGTGACATTATGCATAATTGTGAATTATTTACATTAAAACAGCAAGTTAAATATGTAAATGAATGTGAAAAGTCCATGTGAAATTGATTAGAATCCATGCTAGGTTGCTAATCACCTTATGCTTAATTCCATGTTCTAGATTTGTAGAATTGTACTATAAAATGGATAATATTGAATTGTTAAATCATGTACATGTTATACGTAGGGAGCATGTATAGGAATGTGAGTTATATTGTTTAATATTATAAGTATGTAACATGTATTTTATTGCTACAAGTCTTTCCATGTATATTAGTTTGGATTGTATAGAGCATGCAACATGTGTTACTTCTTACATTTAAAAGTCAACATGTGCGTATGATGTGTGTATGGATGTTGTACATGGATTACTTGCTGAGTCTATTAGACTCATACTTGCTTCGGCGTACAGGTGTGATAGGTGTCTCCACTTCCGAGGAGGAGATAGTTAGGAGCGACTCCGATCGCGAGGAGTAGCTTGTGTTGTGGAGACTTCGACATTTTACTTTTATTTTCATAAGTATGTAATGAATAAGTGATGTATCTCATTTAGACAATGTAAATTTGATTTAAAATTACAATTATGTGGACTTTAGCTTTTCTTTTAAATACTATATGGACTGTAGATATTTAACGATGATGATGGAATGAGAATAAACTTCTTATTATTCCGCTATATTTGTGTTGTATTTGTGTACATCTCAGCCTAGTGTTTAGTGTTGGGTCAATGTCCCACTATGACGACGTTCGTTATACCGACGTGGATTGGTATAATCGTACCGGTATAAGGAGGGTCGTTACAGATATTGGTATCAGAGAAAGAGGTTGAGATTGTACATGAATATATGCCATCATCTTCATAATATGCTAAGTCTTTATAGATTTGTCCACATGTGTAGAAATGATTAATAATAAATGAAAGATAGATAAGAAAGTGGCTAGGAATTAATTAACTTAGTTCTAAATGTGATTAAATTATTTTACAGACTATGGCATCTCGTGGTAGGCATGGTGCACTTGCTCGTGAGGATGAGCAGAGGCGAGAGAAGAGGGTTGAGCAGCAGGCCCCAGCACCTCAGGGTCCTACTGTACTTCCTCCTCCACCACCAGTAGATTATGGAGTATTCATGCAAGGTCTGGTACATGCCATGCAGACTCAGGCTCATACTCAGGCCGCACTCCAGGCTCAGCTGGAGGCTCAGGTTGGAACAATAGATAGAGTAGTCTATTTTATTTAATTATATGATTGTTATGTTGCTATGTTGCATATGTGTATTTATGTTGTTTGTTGTAGCAGGCTCAGGCTCCAGCTCCAGTTCCCCAGGGGCATGACCATGGTGGACCTTCCATCATGGAGCGATTCAAGAGGATAGCTCCACCCTCTTTTAAGGGGGAGAGTGATCCCCTGCTAGCGGAGAGCTGGATGAGGGAGATCGAGAAGATCTTCTAAGCGATTAGGTGTGCTGAGGAGGACAAGGTCAGCTTGGCCACCTATATGCTACAGGTATGTGTTAGTTGCATATGCATTTATTTTCTTTAACTTAGATTGTCTAGATTGGTCCTTATGGACAGTTTAATGTAGGAGAGAGCCGATGTGTGGTGGGCCTCGTTACTACGTACCAGATTCGAGGACGGTGTTGTCGAGGTAGCATGGGGCGAGTTCGTGAGGCTCTTTCGGGCCAAGTTCATTCTAGAGCATATCCAGGACAAGATGGAACAGGAGTTCCTTACTTTGACTCAAGGCTCCATGACCGTACTTGAGTACGAGGCCAGGTTTGCAGAATTATCAAAGTATGCACCTCACATTGTGGCTGATGAGCGCAGAAAAGTGAAGAAGTTTGTGATGGGCCTTAAGCCATCACTGAGGTTGAGACTGGTGGCGTTTGACCATTGTACCCTGGATGAAGCTCTCAGTGCGGCTTGTCGGCAGGAGAGCGAGATGGAGCAATATTTGGAGGAGAAGAAGGCTTTGCAGAAGAGATCTGCACCTCCTTTCCAGCAGCAGGATAGGAAGAAGGTGGCGTACCAGTCATCGCCACATCCTGTGGCAGCGAGCAGTCAGCAGGTAGCTTCTCAGCGGTCCCCCGACAGTAGGCCTAGCGGCAAGAGGGAGTGCCCTCACTGTGGAAGGGCACATGGCGGTACCGAGTGCAGGAAGATGGTGAGAAAGTGTCTGAAGTGTGGGATCAGCGAGCATCAGATCCGGGACTGCCATAGACTTCAGTAGAGAGTCCAGCGTGGAGCGTCAGCCCCAGCAGCGGCAGCAGCAGCAGCGCTAGCTACAGGAAGACCAGGAAGGCCTCGAGCCCAAGCTCGAGTGTTTGCCCTAGCACGAGAGGATGCCGAGAATGCGGATAATGTCACCAAAGGTACGATTCTTTTCATGGGTGTGCACGCTTGGGTTTTGTTTGATACAGATGCCACTCACTCATTCATTTTCGAGCAGTTTGCTAGGCAGTTAGCTTTAGAGTCAGGATTAGAGGCTGAGGAGTTAGAGGTCCCCTTATCTGTGCACACACCTGCGGGAATGGTATCGACTAGGAAGTGTATTCTGTCGTTACCTATGTGCATTGAGGATTGAGTCTTAGATGGGTGTTTCTTCTTGCTAAAGATGAAGGACTATGATGTTATTCTAGGTCTAGATTGGCTAGAGGGGCACTATGCTTTAGTTGATTGTCGTGGGAAGAAGATCACTTTCTATATTCCTTGTGAGGATGAGTTTTCACATCCCTTGCCAAGGAACTTAGCAGGAAGGTTTGTTATCTCTGCCATGAAGGCGATGAGGATGGTTAACAAGGGTTGTGATGAATTTCTTGCCAGCGTGGTATTAGTACCGAAGGCTGATCAGTCACTTACTCTTGCGGAGATTGAAGTAGTGCAGGAGTTTCCAGACGTTTTTCCCGATGATTTATCTGGATTGCCACCGGTTAGGGAGATAGAGTTTACCATAGAGTTGCTTCCGGGCACCTCTCCTATCTCAAAGGCTCCATATCAGATGGCACCTGCGGAGTTAGCTAAGTTAAGGAAGTAGTTGCAGGATTTGTTGGACAAGGGATTTATTCGCCCTAGTGTATCTCCTTGGGGCGCACCTATTTTATTTGTAAAGAAGAAGGATGGGTCACTTAGTTTATGCATTGATTATAGGAAGCTCAACCAAGTGACTGTAAAGAACAAGTATCCCTTACCGCGGATTGATGATCTATTTGACCAGTTGCAGAATGCATCGGTCTTTTCCAAGATTGATCTGCGGTCTGGCTATCATCAGTTGAGGATTAGGAGTGAGGATGTGTCCAAGACGGCCTTTAGGACCCGTTACGTACATTATGAGTTTTTAGTTCTTCCTTTTGGTCTGACCAATGCCCCTACAGCGTTCATGGATCTCATGAACAAGGTGTTTAAACCTTACCTAGATAGTTTTGTCGTAGTTTTTATCGATGATGTGTTGGTCTATTCTCCGGATGAGGCCACACACCGTTAGCATTTGAGGGCAGTGCTTGAAGTTCTCCGAGAGCACAAGTTGTATGCTAAATTCAACAAGTGCGATTTCTGGATGAGCGAGGTTCATTTCCTTGGGCATGTTATCTCCAGTGCTGGTGTAGAAGTTGATCCAGCGAAGGTCCAGACTGTGTTAGATTAGGAGATTCCCAGAACCCCATCGGAGATTCGGAGTTTCCTTGGTTTAGCGGGTTATTATCGGCGATTCATTGAGGGGTTTGCATCTATCACCACACCTTTGACTAAGCTAACCAGGAAGGGTGTGAAGTTTGTTTAGTCCGAGGAGTGTGAGAGTAGCTTTCAGTTGTTAAAGGCTAAGCTTACTTTTGCACCGGTATTGGTTTTACCGAGTGGTGAAGAAGGTTTTGCCATTTACTCGGATGCATCTCGGATTGGTTTAGGCTGTGTGTTGATGTAGCAAGGAAGGGTAGTGGCGTATGCTTCTCGGCAATTGAAGGAGCATGAGCGTAACTATCCGACTCATGATTTGGAGCTTGTGGCAGTGGTTCATGCACTAAAGATCTGGAGGCGCTATCTTTATGGTGTCAGATTTGAGGTGTTCACTAACCATAAGAGCTTGAGGTATCTCTTCTCACAAAAGGAATTAAACCTGCGGCAGAGAAGATGGATTGAGTTCCTCAAGGACTATGACTTCGATCTTCAGTATCATTCAAGGAAGGCAAATGTCGTAGCAGATGCTCTTAGCAGGAAGAGGTCCTTACTCTAGCAGGATTGGAAGATGTTGGAGGATGCTGCTTGTGCGATGACTGAGTTAGAGCCATTATTGTGTCAGGCATTCGTGGCTCAGTTGTCTATCCGATCTACGGTGTTGGATGAGGTGATCGAGCAGAAAAAGGCTGACCCTAGACTCCAGGAGTTAGTGGGCAAGGCAGGCATTTCTCGTGATGAGGATGGTGTGATTAGGTTTCATCACCGAGTCTATGTTCCCGATATTGTGGATGTTCGTGAGCATGTATTAGCAAAAGCTCATAGGTCGAGATTCACTATTCATCCGGGTAAAACTAAGATGTACCAGGATTTAAAGAGATCATTTTGGTGGTCTGGCATGAAGAAGGATGTAGCAGATTTTGTATCTAGGTGTTTAGTATGTCAGCAAGTGAAGGCCGAGTGGCAGCGACCATCTGGTCTTATGCAAAGGATGGAAATCCCAGTATGGAAGTGGGAGGCTGTCACTATGGATTTTGTAACAGGTTTTCCTAGATCAGTTAGAGGCAATGACTCGATTTGGGTAGTTGTAGATAGATTCTCTAAGACTACGCATTTCTTGCCTATGAAGAAGAAGCAGTCGGTTGAGAGTTTAGCTAGGTTGTATATTAGTAGCATTATTAGATTGCATGGTGTGCCTAAGTTGATCATTTTGGATCGAGATCCGAGATTTACTTCGAGGTTGTGGAAGGGTCTTCAAGATGCATTAGGCTCTGAATTGATGCTTAGTTCGGCGTTCCATCCCTAGACAGATGGACAGTCCGAAAGGACTATCCAGACGCTCGAGGATATGTTGAGAGCGTGTGTGCTGGATTTGAAGGGTGAATGGGAGCGCCATCTACCTCTTGTGGAGTTCGTATATAACAACAGTTTTCATGCGAGTATTGGTATGGTTCCATTTGAGGCGTTGTATGGAAGGCCTTGTAGATCTCCATTATGTTGGGAGGAGACCGGTGATAGGCAGTTGATCGGTCCGGAGTTAGTACAAGAGACTTCGGATAAGATCCAGCTTATCAAGAAGAGACCTGTTGCGGCGCAGGATAGGCAGAAGAGTTACGTCGACAACAGAAGGAAGGATTTAGAGTTCGAGGTTGGCGAGCATGTCTTTTTAAAGACTTCGCCTACTCGAGGTGTTGTCAGATTTGGCAGGCATAAAATATTAAATCCTAGATTCATTGGCCCGTATGAGATTCTCAGAAGTTTGGGTAGCATGGCATATGAGCTAGCTTTACCTCCGGTGTTAGCTAGTGTTCATCATGTATTCTACGTATCTATGCTCAGGAGATACGTCCGAGATCCATCTCATGTTATTAGTCACGAGCCAGTGGAGATCCAGCCAGATCTGTCATATGTTGAGCAACCAGTAGCTATTCTTGACCAGAAGGTTCAACATCTTCGGAACAAGAGTATTGCGTCTGTGAAGGTGCTATGGCGGAACTTCTCGCGAGAGAAGGCTACTTGGGAGCTTGAGGATGCTATGATGAAGAAGTATCCCCAATTGTTTGAATAGCGTCAGTCTAACTTCAAGGACGAAGTTTTGTTAAGGAGAAGAGGGTGTAAGGCCCTCAAATTTCGCCCTCTTATTTAGATGTTTGGTTGTGTAATGTTTAGATGCTTGTGAGTACAGTTATGTATATATATAAATATATATGTATGTATTTCTATACATATTATAATTAAATAAAGTTGTACATATACGTATGCTTGTTTAATTATGTACATATGGTGTTTATGTAATACATTGTACATTATATGTATGTATGTACATAGTGTAAGCTTGGTGTTCTGCATTTCTGTGTTCTGGCCGAAGGACCATTTAACGTCAACATGCATGGACGTTAGGGGTTGAGTCGACGTCCAGATCGATAGATGCCAACTCCAAGTTGGCGGCAACCTAGGTGGACGTCTATTTCCCAAAACATGTGCGATCTCAGATCTGGAAACGGCTGTGTTTCCTCCGGCTCCTATTTTGGAAACCTACTCCAACGGTAGGATCCCCTTCTAAACGCGTACCCCAACTTCCCTAGCTTATAAAAACTCCCTTTTGGCCGAATTAGAGTCCCTTTGGCTCTGTGAGAAAAACCCTAAAGAACTTGTGCGAACCTGAAACTTTGGGGGTTTGGATCTCTCTTGTTGGTGTGTTTCCGGGCGATCTCCATCGACTGGAAGGAACTCTGAGCATAGAGGAAGGCTTCCCCGATGATGGTGTACAACCAGGTTCATCACAAAACCGGTTCGGGGGACGATTTGAGGAGCTTCTTGGCTTGGCCGAAGAGAGTTTCTCCGGCAAATAATTCCCTCTATCGATTTTTATAAAGGCAAGTAACCTATGTATATCATCCCTGCCCATGTCTAGTAGGCCCTAGGAATTTTACAGATTTTTACCTCGTGTCCTGGAACCCCCATTCATCGTTGTTTCTGTGTTCAGTCTGTGTTTGTACAGATAGGAACTTAACGGCAGCATCTGATGCCGTTAAGATCCCTGGTTGGCGGCATGATCCTGTGTTGTTAACCTATTTTGGCGGCAGCATCTGTGCCGCCAAGTTCAACAGGTTTGACAGAATGCATGTTAAGATCCATTGTTGGCAGCAACCTTTGGTGCCGTTAACCCCTGTTGGCAACCATCTGTGTGCCGCCAAGTTCTTCAGTGTTTACAAGAAGCATGTTTTGACCTCTATGATTTATTTTCTGGAATTCTGCATGTATGTGTAGATTGTAAAAATTTTGTTTAGTTCAAAACAGTCAATGAATCATGCCAGGACAATGTGTTGAATTTCTGTAAACTGTATTAATTACTAGAATTTCTGCAACAAGGTATTAGGCATAATTTAGCCCTGTAAATTTCGGATTAATTAGATCCATGTTAAATTAGGGTTTCATAAATTTTATATGGTAGCACGATGATTGTATACATGTGTTGACACTCTTGGGAATGACTGATTTACTATGGAACCTATTTAAATGAAATTAATGAAAAACATGCCTGTAAACTATTTTAATTATTGTAATTAGTGTATTGATCCAAAAATTTGGAAAATTGAGCATGTAACGTATTGTATGTTTATAACCTGTGATAAAATTTGGATTTATTCTGATAACAGTAAGTGTGATTCTTTGTTGCATCATGGAAAATAAATATATTGAGCATGTTAAATTAAATCAGTGTGATTTAGTATTTAACAGCATGTATAGGACCATGATGTGAGTTATTTATTTACTGTGAAAAGTAGTGTCATGATAGGAGAACTGAAGCATATGTAAGTGTATGAAAGTGAATATAATTGTGTTAAATGATGCGCAAGCAATGTGTAAATAATGTGAATTGAGTAAAATTGTGTCGTTTGTGACACTGCTACCATAGAGGGCTGTGGAACTGTACTGTAGTAAAGTCCCTATGAAAAAGTTCAATGTGTGTGAAATCCTATGGGCAATTAGGATGAAATCCTGGAGGTGGACAAGTACCACTGGTTAGGGTGGAGAGAGCTTCTCCCGGTTCTGCGCAGTTAACCAAGATCTATCACTGTTTTACCTAGGTGATAGGTATGTGAATGTGTTGTATGTGTCCTTATAGTGGTGGTTTGGACTAGGTGTCACGGCAACTAAGTGTAAAATGTGAAATTATGTGAATACGAATATGTGAATTGCGCAATGTGTAAAATGAGCATGCGAAAGTATAAAGTGAATGTGTTGTTTTGTGAATAATTGTAAACTATGTGGATATGTTTAATTCATGTCAAAACAGCAAGCAAATGGTGACGATAATTATGATAAATACATAAAAGAATATCTAGATTCCATGCTAGATGTACTCTTTATTTAATACATAGCTTCGTGCTTAAATTGTGTATAGTTGCAAACCAACTTGAATATGTTTTAACTTTCAATTCATGTATGATAAAAGGTGACATTATGCATAATTGTGAATTATTTACATTAAAACAGCAAGTTAAATGTGTAAATGAATGTGAAAAGTGCATGTGAAATTGATTAGAATCCATGCTAGGTTGCTAATCACCTTATGCTTAATTCCAAGTTCTAGATTTGTAGAATTGTACTATAAAATGGATAATATTGAATTGTTAAATCATGTGCATGTTATACGTAGGGAGCATGTATAGGAATGTGAGTTATACTGTTTAATATTATAAGTATGTAACATGTATTCTATTGCTACAAGTCTTTCCATGTATATTAGTTTGTATTGTACAGACCATGCAATATGTGTTACTTCTTACATTTAAAAGTCAACATGTGCGTATGATGTGTGTATAGATGTTGTACATGGATTACTTGTTGAGTCTATTAGAATCATACTTGCTTCGGCGTACAGGTGTGACAGGCGTCTCCACTTCCGAGGAGGAGATAGTTAGGAGCGACTCCGAGCGTGAGGAGTAGCTTGTGTTGTGGAGACTTCGACATTGTACTTTTATTTTCATAAGTATGTAATGAATAAGTGATGTATCTCATTTAGACAATGTAAATTTGATTTAAATTTGCAATTATGTGGACTTTAGCTTTTCTTTTAAATGCTATATGGACTGTAGATATTTAATGATGATGATGGAATGAGAATAAACTTCTTATTATTCTGCTGTATTTGTGTTGTATTTGTGCAGCCTAGTGTTTAGTGTTGGGTCAATGTCCCACTGTGATGATGTTCGTTATGCCGACGTGGATTGGTATAACCATAATGATATAAGGAGGGTCGTTACAAAACCCCTTATCGAGCAACTCCTACAATTGCTTCCTCAACTTAGCTAACTCCACAGGTGCCATTTGGTAGGCAGCCTTAGAGATAGGTGAGGTGCCTGGAAGCAACTCAATAGTGAACTCTATCTCTCTTGCTGGTGGCAATGCAGACAAATCATCAGGGAACACGTCTGGAAATTCCTGCGCAACCTCGATCTCCCTAAGGGTAGGTGACTGATCGGCCTATGGATTCAAGACAACACTGGCAAGGAAAGCGTCACAACCCTTATTCACCATTTTTACAGCCTTCATGGCGGAGATCATGAACTTTCCCGCTAGATTCCAAGGCAAAGGATGTGCGAAATCCTCTCTCGAAATATGGAAAACCTCATAGTGCTCCTCAATCAATCTCAAGTATAGCATCATAGTCTTTCATCTTGAGCAAGTAGAAGCACCCAAACAAACCTCGAAATGTACTTCCTAGTCGCTACAGTACCTGCTGGGGTATGTACCGACAGGGAACCTCTAATTCTTCTACCTCAACTCCAAACTTTGTCGCTAACTGCCTAGCAAACAGCTCGAAAACAAACGAGTGTGTAGCACCCGTATCAAACAATACTCGAGCCTACACACCCATAACTAAAACAATACCTTCTGTGATGGTCTCGGCCTGCTCAGCATCCTCACGTGCAAGTGCATACAGTCGGGCTTGGGACCCAAGGCCTTCTCGGCTTCCGGTCACTGGTGCCGCTACCACTGCCGCTCCTAGGGTTGGTGCTCCTCTCTGTGCAAACTACTGAAGTCTGGGGCAGTCTCTGATCTGGTGCTCTATGCTGTCGCACTTTAGGCATTTCCCGGCTAGCTTCCAACACTCTGAGCCGCCATGTGTCCTTCCACAATGATGACAGTCCTTCTTGTCACTGGGCCTGAAACTGGTCGTATAGGGTACAGCCAGTGACTGGCTTGGAACTGTTGTACGATGTGGCTGTTGTTGCGGGTATACAACTACCATCTTCCTATCTTGCCTCTGGAACGGTGCCGTTGACCTCTTCTGGGATGCCTTCCTCTCCTCCATGTACTGGTCCATCTCGCTCTCTTGTCTGCATGCTACACTAAGAGCCTCGTCCAAATTTCGGTGATCAAAAGTCACTAGTCTCGACCTGAGTGATGGTCTGAGCCCCATCACAAACTTCTTGGCCTTCCTACGCTCGTCTGCAATGATGTGGGGAGTGTATTTGGAAAGCTCCACAAACCTAGCCTCGTACTCTATGATGGTCACCCTGTGTAAGAGATAGAATCTCCTACTCCATCTTGTCCTGAATATGTTCAGGGATGAACTTGGCCTTAAATAATTTGGTGAACTCGGCCCAAGTCACCTCTAAAGCTCCATCCTCGTACCTAGTTCGTAGCATAGAAGCCCACCAAACATCGGCCCTCTCCTATAGCATGTAAGTCACTAGGCTCACTTTATCCTCTTCCGCACACCTAATAGCACGGAAGATCTTCTCTACCTCCCTCAACCAGCTCTCTGTTAAAAGGGGCTGACTCTCCCCCTTAAAAGAAGGCGGAGCCATCCTCTTAAACCTCTCCATGATGGATGGACCACCATGTCCATGCTCCTGGGGAACTAGAACTGGAGCTTGAGCCTGAGCCTGAGCCTGAGCCTGTAACTGGGTCTGTGCCTGCGTCTGCAACGCCTAGACCAGACCTTGCATGAACATGCCATAGTCCACAGGTGGCAGTGGTGGAAGTACTGTGGGACCTTGGGGTGCTGGAGCCTGCTGCTAGTCTCTCTCCTCACGTCTCTGCTCGTCCTCCCGAGCCTGAGTACTATGCCTACCACGGCTTGCCATTTCCTACAAAATAAATATTAATTAGGATCTAAATTCTTTAGTCCTAGCCATTTTCGTAACTATATTTTATTCATTATTAGGTGTTTTTCACATATATGGACTGATTATATAAAGACTTTGAAATATTGTGTGAATGATGGCTTATTTATGTACAATCTCAACATGTTGCTCTGATACCAATCTCTGTAACGACCCCCTTTATACCGGTACGACTATACCAACCCACGTCGATATAAAGTGTGTCATCATAGTGGGACATGTACCCAGCACAACATAGTAGGTATAGATAGCAAAATAAATATACAAAGTCCACAAATAACAAGTCCATATCACAATATCGTCTCACATACTAAGTAAAATAAAAGTACAAGATATGTGGATAGCTCTCTAAGTCTCAGCTACTCCTCTCGCTCCGAGTCGCTCCTCGCTATCTCCTCCTCGATCTCAGGAATACCTGTGTCACATGTATGTTTAAGAAAGGATGAGTCTTCACAAAAGACTCAGCAAGCAACCTATTGGTACATCCAAACACTTATCACATTCATTCTACACAAGTTCAACATATAGAGCAATTTATCATAAGATTCATGTAGCAATAAGCAAGTACTAAATGAACAATCTATAACATGCTAACTACACATGGATTTGATATAACTCATAATACAATTTACAACTCATTTCATGGCACATTTTCAAGTATCTAAATCATGAAATTAAACACATACATTTACTAGTGATACTAGCATGATATCTACCACATTCAATATGCTCATATGTCACATATTCTCATCTTTTCCTTACTGTTTTAACATAAAAGTAACTTAATCACATGGTTTCACATTCTTACATATTGAAGCACATTATCACATCACTTTTACATATTCACTTTGCACATTCACACTTAATTCACATCTTTTGCTGTGACACATAGTCCGAACCACCATAAAGAAGGACACATCACACACATATCCGTCACCTAGGCAATACATTGACGAATCTTGGTAACTGCGTAGAACCGGGAGAAGCACTCTCCACCCTAACCAATGGTACTTGTCCATCTCCAGGATTTCAACCTGATGCCCACAGGATATCACATACACATTGAGTCTTCCCATAAGGACTTTTCTACAGTATGACTCCACAGCCTTCTATGGTAGCAGTGACAATCTCGGCACATTAATCACTTAATCATATTATTCACACGTTTAACATAATTCTCATGCATATACTAGACTAATCACATGCTTTAAGACACCACACTCATCTTCGATTGCAGAAGTAGTCATTAGTGTTTAACAGTATTAAAACATGTTTGACAGAGCCTAATCATGATACAAATCATCAGAAAACATCACTCTTAACTAATCATGTTTAATATTACCCTTAATGACTTACAACAGGAAACAGTAGCCACAGATGTTAGAACATGCTCAAATTTTAATCACAGATCATATACATGGAATATATCAGATGTCTAGTTTTTTAGAATTTTTGCCATAGTTTATCTATTTTTAACATTTAACGTAGATCTTAGGCAATTAACAAGATGATTTATTAAAAATATGGTAAACAGGAAACTGATGACTCTATCTATCTTCAAACATGTACACAGGAACTCTAAGTTCATGGAAAAATACTGAGACAGTAATATGCATCCTAAATATTTATCCTGAATTTAAGTCTAGTATGGCATGCTCATTTATTGATGACAGAATTTCTACAATTTACAAATATGATCAGAAAATCATCAGAAATCCGTGACTCAATCTGCTAAATGTACCTAACAAGACAAATTTTTCCAAACCTATGTATACATTCAAAATCTCCGAAAGATCACATCACATATGTTAAAACACCTTTCTGGAAAAAAAAATCTGAAGAACTTAACGGCAAAGGGTTTGTCGTCAAGGAAGGTTAACGACATGATCGATTGCCGTCAACACAGGAACTTAATAGAAAGGATGTTTTCGTCAACTTCTTATCTTCAGAAAGTGCAGACCGAAAGCAAAAAGACAGAGAATTTGGGGGTCCAGAACACGAGACAAAAATCCTTAAAAATCGTAAAACCCTGGATGATAGGTATAGGGATGAGACCCCTAAGTTACTTGCCTCTAGAAAACTCCCTGAAGATTGAATTAGGGTGATGAAGCCCTCCTCGACCAAGCCAAAGAGGTAGTCTTCACAGTTTGATTCGACTCCCACGACTAAGCGAACGATCTGCCAGCAACAAGAGAGTTTCTCCACGTTCAGGAGGACCTCCCTCTTGCAGAAGAACGTCGGTGCAGCCTCTATTTCGCCGGATCTACCACCTCAAAACTCTCTCTTTTTCTCTCCCTGAAACCCAATAGCCCTAGCTGAGCAAAAGTCCTCTCTTCGCAGAGATGACCTAGTTTTATAGGAGTTTGGGTCGTAGGTAACCTAGGAAAGAGAGTCCCAGCCGACGTGGGGGTTTCCATGTTTATCTCCCAGAGAAATCGAAACTGTTTCAGGGCAAAGAAACTCAAATGCAGCCAGAGAAGTTAACGTCCAATTGGTTGTCGTCTACATGAAGTATACGTCAATCGATTTTGACGTCAAGATCCTCAAGCCAGATGGTAAACGACACATAGCATGCCATCAACCAGCTGTTAACGTCAAAGGATATTGATGTTAAGAAGGAATTCGGACAGCACTTAAAAATATAACAGCAAGTCATAAAAGGCACAGAAAACTAGGGCCTTACACTTCGTGACTCGTGTTTGCCGTTACCCTTCTTTAGCTCGTACCTCTGTGCGTGATTTGCCATTTATTTATGAAAGTTCAATTCATAGTGGTAATATGGATTCAATATTTAATTGCAATAGTATTACCATGCTTAGATAGTCTCATTAATTGTTTAAATAAATGTTTTACTTCTATTTTTATGTGGTTAATGTTGTTTCGGGTTTTGAGGGAGTTTCCTTATTGAGGCAGTGAGTTGTGAGGCTCACCCCTACTCCTTTCAGGTGAAGGAGAGTAGGAAGATTCACGTCCTTCTTCTAGTTCGGAGCCGCATTGTAACGGATTTGGGCCTACTCCTTCAGCAGTGTAATTTTCCTTTCTATTGTACCTCGGGTTATGCCCTAGGCTGTAGTACTTTGTACTTGACTTTTGTTGAGACTTGGCTATGTAAGTCTCATGTAAATCTGTGTGGTATGTACAATCTTATATATATATAGTGTGTTCTTTTATATTTCCACGGACATGTGTGTTGGTATCCCTTGCGAGGCTTTGGCTTGATCGTGGGAGGCAGAGTCGGATCAAGCTCGTTATTAGGTTAACGGGTTTGTAGGACGAGGACAGTCACATACATGCTATTCTTATGTATTTTAAGGAATATATGTAATTAACCCAAATTAAGAATAGTCTAGAGATCTAACTATATGAGTGCACCACCTTCCAAAAATATAACCCATCATCAAGATCTCCTAAAAGCTCACTCCAAATCTAATTCTAATGATGCCCACTCATTACCACTCTCTCCTAAAAAATGGTTGTATGGGTGAGGCCAAAAAGACTCGACAGAGAAGTGGGAGTGTGCCTACCAATCTGCCCTTTTGTGGAGCATCTACCAATGAACACGACTGCATAGTTTGTCCCCATGGAATTCGAATAAAACATCTACACGAGATGGATGCTTAAGCGAAAACTAGATCAAGACACTTTCTTCTTCCTCTATGCATGCTAGTGTGTCCATGGTCACTTAAGACTGTTTCGACTCTTTTAACTTAGCTACTAAAATACTTCCATCATAACCAAGATAAATATTTGAAACTTGCAAGCATAATATAATGTTGAAAGAAAAATACCATCTGTATATGTAAACAAACCCATACTTGCATCTCGTGGTGGTTAAATGATATTCTATGGCGAGAGCTAAAATTTCTAGAGACACGATATTTATTCTAAAAGAATTTGGGGTAGTTGCCTTGGATCTTGTATAATTGATCAAGACTAATGTGCTATTGTCTAGGCACTCTAGTGATGTATACATGTATATTTCCTTACGTGTATGTTTGATAATTAGCAAGTGGAAACATAAACTTGGCTTAGATGTTCGATTAGTGGATAGAAATCCATGACTTGGAGTATGTTAATCAGTTTCGGCATTAAAATTTCTTACTAATGTAGTCATTTGATTTAGTCATGTGAACATCGTTCAATTATGTATACCAAACAATGGTCCAAGGTTAGCCCATATGTACCGAGATGAGGTTGCAAGTTTAGATCTCAGGAGTAAGTTTATAAGGAATTTTCGAAGGATATTGTAATGAGTTATTTTTCTAACCAAAAGAAAGATCTTTTAGGTGTGTACTATAGATTAGCTCATGCAGGGTTCTAACGCAATGATTTGTATTTGTAGATATCACAACGACATCGTCATGTGGAATTTTCACCCCTTCTAGATCTTTCTCGGAGAAGGTAACAACTTGCTATTTGAGTGTAGGAGTAGTTGACTTACTCGACTCCTTCTCCTGGTTGGCTCGCTGGACATGGCACTTTCTCCCTCAATGAGTGTCTCCTCCCAAAGTTGATCTTCTCGAGATCATGTTAATGTGCACACTGCGGGGACGATTATCAATTTCCTTAGGGGGATCTCAAGGGGTGTTACGTCTATCGACCACGTACTTGCCCAATTGTCTCTATCATATGAGAGCCTTGATTTCATCTTTGAGCCATTGGCAGTCGTCGATGAAGTGGTCGTGATCTCCATGGAACTAGAAGTGCTTCCACTAATTACAATGCCACAGGTTGGACTTCATTGACTCAAATCGGCTAAGAAGGCCCGAGTCTTTGATTTCCTGGTACATTTCATAAACTGGAGTCGCTAGGGGAGTATAGCATTCAAACTTCTTGGGTGGCTCCTTCTTGTTGTTGCTGTCACTCTTCCTTTTCTCTGATTGAGAAGATTGATCACGATGGCATTTTCTCTCTTCCTCCTTTCTGAACTGTCTCGACATGCGATGAGGACCTCTTCGCACTCTGCATGAGTAAATCCAATTTGATGAGATCAGCAAGGGTGGTGGAAGGGTGGAGAAGCAAGTCGCGCCACAACCCTTCATCCTGAGTTCCCCAATTAGGGTAGTGATAGCAAATGCAGCAACAAAGTGGAGAATCCAGAGGGCTTCTGCCTTGAAGTAGTTGATATAATCTCAAATTTTCTCCCTGGGCCTGCTTAAGGGCTAGTAGCCCTACAATTGATTCGGTGGGCTGTTTCCAACAAAGCTTCCTTGAAAAAATGCTCGAACTACCAGAAGTTGGAGATGGTTTTAGGTGTGAGGGCTTGAAACCATGCTTGGCCACTCTGCACCAAACTAGCGGTAAAGACTTAGCTCTTGATGGAGTCTACATCCCCCAAGGTCATTAGGGCGACGTAGCTATCAAAGTGATCAGAGGGGTTGCTCATCCCATCATAGGGCTTTAGCATCAAAAGCTAAAGCCTCGATAGTATCTTACCCTCTAGGATTTGCCAGGAGAATGGAGATTGCTCTTTGTCGCCATTTGCCATGGAATTTTGCCTTTCCCTTTGGAGGGCTTGCAACTTGTGATCCTGCTCCATGAAGCACCATTCAAACTCTTGGAGCTAAAGGGTTAGATTCAGGTGGGTAAATGAGGGGGCTGAAGGAAAGATTTCCTTAGTAGGCAAAGCCCGCAGTGCACCCTCTCCCCTTGGTCATCTAGCGGCATCAAGAGTAATAGCAACGAGTGGAGGCAGTGTTTGCTATCAAGTGTCGTTCCTCTTTCCCTATGGATTGGATGAAGTTTTTTTTATCTATAGTGAGGGGAGGAGGATGGGATAACCCACCCTCTTTATTACGAATGATGTGGCGCGGTCGCTCATAGTTCGCCATGACACCTCTCCATGATGGTGAACTAACTGAGATCGATGGCAACATTCCTCGCTCTAGCCCTCGGCCTTCATCTGTGCAATGAGTATGTCTAATTTTGTGTTGAAGAAGTTGCAAACTTCAATATCCGTTGGGGGAGTTGCATCCCTTGGACTGGCTAGAAAGCAGAAACATCAACTCCCGCATTTTGGTTGGTTGCAACCACAAAGTGAGTGGTTCACTCAACCTCACCCCCCCCCCCCTTTGCATGCCAATAGAGCCTTTGTCGCCATTAGCCCACTTGTTGTTTTTGTTGCTCTTATGCACCATGTTGACATTTCATTTAGTTTCCATAGATCACGCCAGATGAAGAGGGTTAATCTCACACCTAGTTGCAAACCGTTGGATGTTGAGGGGAAATTGACGATGATGATATGCCTAATCCTCCTAGTGATAGATCTGCAAGGGAGACAAAAGATCAAGATTCTATGATGGGGGTTCCAAGAAAAATCATCTGATACTTAAGTCAATGATGAGCAAGAGCAAAGAACAAAATCGACAATAGAGGCTTTGAGGATACAAGATCGCTCTATTGAGGGTCTAAGATGTACTTATAAGTTATAAGTTCATTTTTTCCAATCCCTAGAATTATATAGCTATGTACTCCCTTATCAACTCCACAAAAGTCGAATAAAGGAAGGGATTGGCCAAGAGACGTGCTCCTAAGGTAAGAATCCTTATTGATATCTAGTGGTCCATTATAGGCCTAGATCACGTGAGACTCTTTAGCCTTATCTTAATCTCTCTATATCCTTAGGCTTAGCTATAGTCCTATTGGGAGTTTATCAACTGAGATGGTGGGCAAGGGCTCAATCAGGTGAGGTCTCCTTATGGCCTTGCAGGGATCCCTTGAGTGGGATCACCCTCCTTAAGATAAGGATTGTTCTGTATAGCACTGTTCTGGGACAGATCTTTCGGTAGCTTTCTTGTCAGTCAAGTTCCCTTCTGGAGTTTTATCTCGAGTTTATAGATCCTTCCATGTGGGCAATATGAGACAATAATGCTTCTATTAGCCTTGCCTTCTTGGGCCTTTAGTGGATAGGCCCTCTATGCTTATTGGACTTTCATTTTCTTGGGCCTAATTCAAGCTTTTGAACTTTGCAATTTTCCCCCTTTCCAATTGGTAGAGGCAACACAAAAGGGAAGATTGACAAGCTCACCCCCCCCCCTTCCTCTATCTAGTCTTTTTGGCCTCACCCACAAGGCGCTACATCCTTGACCAAATGGTTCAACAATCGTAAGACTCTATCCCACTCAGAGAGAGGATTAAGATAAGATGATTACAGGGAATGAATGAACACCAGCTGCTCTTGATCGTTCATTCGGTGGACCTAGTTTAAAATAGATGCTTCCTTCTTCAACTTTTCTCATCTTAAACAAAAGACTAGAAGCCAGATATCTCTCACCTATGATGAGTAACCAACCACATTCACTGACCGAAGCCACAAAACCCGGCTCTGAAACATCAATCCATGTAATAATAGCACCTTCCTTACACGAGATCAAATGTAGAAGATCGGCAGAGGAAAACATATACGTAATGACAGCTCCTAATCTTAACGAACTGAAAGTCTGATGCTTAGATCACATTGAAAAGCCCATGATATTCTAGACGACACTTTCAAGTTGCCATACATAATTTAATCCCCATCGCCTCACCTTCCTTGGTCCTTGGTTTGCAGGCATCAAGGGCGAACATTGTTCTCCCCGTCGGTTAGGAAACTATGCTCTTTGACGCCTTTCTGAGCATGCTTCTAGTTTACTGTATATTGATGGTTTGGTGTTCCAGTAATAGTACCTTTCCACCAATTTTCTCAGTTTCGTGTAGAATCCTGACTCACATTTCCCTTGACCGGTATTTCTTTCTCCTAGAAAGGTGTCTTGCAGGAGGTGCTGATTTGAAAATTGCAGAAGAAATGGAGATACGCATTCTCGCCAAGAAACAAGAATTTTCCTCTCTTTTCTTTCATCTTTTGTTATTACTGTATACCTTTTTGGTAAGGGCAGTCCCACAAATTAATATATCATTTCTTTTCTGGTAGTTTTTCCAGAAGCTCCGGTATAACCTCAAACAGGTCAGCAGTAAGCCCATAATCTGCAACCTGTAATTCAGGAATAAGAAAAGATGTTGGATCAGGAACACCAAGGAGAAAGCTGAGAATAGGAGTATAGACCAGCTTTTTTTCTTTAATATGCAAGTATTCCAAATAGATGGACAATAACAGACAAGAAAAAGACAGTGCCGCACAAGAAAGAAATATTACCATCAGGAATGGAGAATAATGAAAGCTCTCTAATCGGATAGGCAAAGGTGCTCAAGATAACATAATATGCTAAATCAAGAGAAACTAAGACTCATAAGAAGAAATGGAAGGGGCACGTGTTTTACCAATTTGTAGCCCTTACAACTGGATGAAGTCCAGAAGAAACAAGGTCCTAAAAGAAGATTGAGAAGGATGTCCGAGTCTTTAGTGTTAAAAGTAAAAAATGAGGTCTCGAGGCAAGCTTTTGCAAGCAAAGTAATGATTATCCTCCGTCTCACCTACAATGATTATGCTCCTGCATCAATGTGTTTCATCATTCTCCCCGATCATAAGACCAAACTTTTGCCCTCAATCCACTAAGTGTGTTCTTCATGGGTATAGAATAGACCAAACTTTTGCCCTCTTCCACTCAGATTGGTTCCGAGGTCCAAGGCATGACCAAGGCATGAAGTTAGGCTTCCGGTACACGACCATTCTCTTTTGTCCTCATGATGTAAAGGTTTGGCATTTTGGAATACTTTGCTCTCACATTCTGGTGGGCTTGCCTACCCAAACTTCCTGATTGCATTGGCCTCCTCTTTGGTGACCCAAATTTACTTCATCTTTGGAGGGCATTCTTCCATTACATTGCCCCCATTCTTTAATTTGTTGGACCCCTTTCTAAAGTCTGTTGTGTCTTCTCGTATCTAGTGAAGGAGTGCGAAACTGTTGAAAGTTGAGATTATTAGGACATCTTTGTCCCTTGGCATTATCGGCTCGCCCCCATCGAGTCGGATGAGAAGATTGTCGACAAGTACGATCTTGCAGGAATTGGAGATGGTTGTTGCGGGTTTTTTGCCTTCGTAACTCTGGCATCATCCTTTCTTTGTTGGGCTTACTTTTTTAGCTTTGCCTAAAGCTTTGCTTGGAACCTTCTTTCTTAGACTTACCTTTTTTTTGGCTTTGCCTTGAAGTTGGCTAAGAGCTTTCTGTTTTGGACTTTTTGCTCAAGCTCTTACTTGTCAGAACTACTTTGCATGAGGCTTCGCTTGAGATTTTGTCTTGAGCATTATTTAGTGCTTTGCCTCCTGACTTGTCTTGTGTTTTTTCATCGACAGGCATATCTTCTTGACTTTTTAAGTTGGCAGCTTGCTTCTTCAACAATTTTTTTTACTTATTTTCTACTCCTCTCCCTTTTCTCACCTCATGCCATGTCTTGAGGGAAAAGGGGATCTGGTTTGGGGCAGATTAGAGCATTCCCCTAGGGTTGCAATTCTTACCTTGGGTTGTTGCCTTAGAAGGGTTGAATTCTTCAAGGTTTCTATAACCCAGTTGACCTCTTGGCTAGCTACTGGGTCGAGAACTAGGCAGATTGAATTCCTTTAGCCCCTTTTAATTGCTCGAGCATCCTTCTGGGTGACCATAAATTTCTTCTTCATGTAAGGAAAGGGATTCTTATTTGTACAAATGGTACTTCGAACTTGGAACGAGCATGAAGAAATTAACGATACTTCATTATCTTTTGAGTTGTTCTGCCGGATCGGTTGCTCAAGATCTTTGGTCTCCATTCGGACCCGATGAAAAAAATGGGATTACTTTGTTTGGATTTGTTGAGAATGATTCTGATCTAGTTCATGGCCTATTAGAAGTAAAAGGCACTCTGGTGGGATCCTTGCGGAAAGAAAAGGATTGCATTTGATATAGAGTTGTAGTAAATCACTCCCTTTCTTGAGCCTTATTTTCTTGATCATCTGCCTAGCAATGACATCTACGATCACCGAAGTCCATGGAGATTGAGCATGAAGTGGATCTCAAGGAAGTTCTATCGCGGGTCAGCCACAACAATGTTGGGCGAAACCATTTGCCGATTGGTCACAGGAGGATTGCCTAGTTTTTTCGAGTATTTTAGTGAAATGCCGGTCTCATGGACTGCTGAGCATTTGTGAGCATCTGATGCCTCATCCCAAGCATGAGATTGGCTATTTCCATGTGCCAACATTGCATAGTTTCAAACTTAGCATCGTTGCACAATGCTTAGAAATAGCCCTTGTAGGCGACTTGAAGTTTGGATTAGTATGGACCGCATGTTGGGCGTATTGCCCCCATCTCCATGGATGCATATTATTTTACCAACATCAACTTCTTCTTGAAGCATGTTCTCCCTGTGGTTTTGGATTTATTCCTAGGGTTGACCTTAATTATGGCCTTCTCATTGACCTTAGGTTTATGTGGCCGTTAAATTGAGCTTGGAGAGTTTCTCCTTATGGCATTCCTAGTGTTACAGTAGACTTTATGTTGCCCCCATCCTCTAACATTTGGACGTCCAAGATCGGCCAGGTTAAAAATGAAGAAAGAAATCAAGAAAAATCAGAAGAAAAAAAATGTAGAATATTATGAAAACACATACAACATTCATTGAATACAAACATAATGAAATTCAATTCTTATTATGTACATGCATTTGAATGTAAATAAATTGGATTAATGAGAAATTGTAGTTTACTTGAACATCACCTCGAGGCATGGTTATTTACCTGAACATTATTTAAGTAAATGTTAGTATTTGTAGTTTCATTTATTTAAGATATTACATGTAAATAAGGAAGTACCCCCATTTGAATTTAATAAAAATATTAAAAAAAATCATCTCTTACCAATAAAAAGTCAACTTTCCCATCCAAGAAGAAAATCGCAATTTTGGTGATTCCATCAAAATAGTGTCTTTATAATCCCTCATAATTTGGTCTATCTAAAAATCTCATAATTCAAATAAACTCCATGGAACACTAAAAATTCAAAGTTCGATGAAAAAAGTCAAACGTGCATACGACTTCTTCAAGGGAGTCACGCTCCTACAAGAAAATCGCGATTTTGGTGATTCCATCAAAATAGCGTCTTTCTAATCCTCATAATTTGGTTTGTCTAATAAATTCATAATTCAAATAAACCCCATGGAACACTAAAAATCCAAAGTCTGATGAAAAAAGTCAAACGTGCATGTGACTTCTTCAAGGGAGTCACACTCCTACTGACTAGGACTTAGTTGAGGTCAGTAGGAGAATGGCTCCCTTGGAGAAGTCACATGCACGTTTGAATTTTTTCACCGGACTTTAGATTTTTAGTGTTCCATGTGGTTTCTTTGAATTATGAAATTTTTAGATAGACCAAATTATGAGGGATTAGAAAGACGTTATTTTGATGAAATCACCAAAATCGCGATCTTCTTAGATGGGAGAGTTGACTTTTTATTGGTAAAAGATATGATTTTTTAGATATTTTTATTGGATTCAAATGGGGGATACTTCTTTATTTACATGTAATATCTTAAGTAAATGAAACTATAGATGATGTTCAGGTAAATAAGGTAAACTGAGAGAATCGAGCTACATCAGACAAAATCGAGGTGGATCGTGCAGAATCGGACTGGATCGGCCCGATCCCGTCCAATTTCGTCTGATTCTGCTCGATCCACCCCGATTCCACCTTATATCGTGGGTGGGTTGACACTTACCCCCCCAAATCGGATCGCCATAGGGCATTTCCGACTGGAATCGGCCAATTCCGACCCAAATCGGCTGATTTTGCCATCCATGCCTGTCAAAGATAGAGACATGCATTCTTGAGGCCTTGGCATGACTCATCTCTAAAAGTCGGATTGGTTCCAAGGTCTGGGGAGCAAAATTCGGTTATCTATAGACACCTTTCTTCTTTTATCCTTGGGGGTGAAGAAGTTTAACAGACTAAGGTAGTGTAAGTTCAGGCACACACTGCTCCATAACTTGATTAGGCTAATCACCCGAGACTTCTTTATTGCTTGGGCTTCCTTTTGGTGACTTATATTTATTTCAACTTGGGGAGTTGTTGCATTTGTTTGCCGCCAAAGTAGGCCTTGGACTTCTTTTGAGGTCCACTTTGTTTTCTTACACTCGTTAAAGGAGTGTAAAGCAACTGGAGGTAGAAATATTTGGGACATGATTAGTCTAGGGGATGATGGGCTTGCCTCCGTCAAGTCGAACATGAAGATTGTCGACAGTGATTGTCTTGTCGGATCTTAAAGTGACCACCATTTGCTTTTTGCCTTTGTGGCCTTTGCGTTGTCCCCGTTGATCAAGGGCAACCTCACAAAAGATCATGTTGACCAAGTAGACTCGGCCTTATAGTGAGTAGGGGTTAATACCCCAAGCAATAATGACAGTGACGAACTTGGCGCCTCCAGCATTAATGGGCTTGTTGCCTCTAGAAACGACGAGCTTCTTGCCCTCGGCGACAGTAGTAACTGTTGGAATGGCATTGCCTCCAGTTAATAGGAGTAATTTCAAACGTATTTTGTATCAAGATTTCGGCTCGGAAGAAAATCTTCCCTTTGATGCCCATAACAACAACCATGGTCGGGGCAGCTTCAACAACAAGGATTATTTTTTTAGTGTCTTGCAAGAGTATGAGAAGTCACAACCTTTATAGAGACAAGGCTATTATTTAACAGAGAGATGAAAGATAGGAAAGGTCCCACCCAGCGTGCCAGTCTGTTTCACATGCGGAATTTCTTTCTTTTAAAAAATATTATCCATTTTTTTGGGTAGATATGCGTACATTTTCTTTTAGCATATCATTAATTCTGCATATTTGATTTATCAGGGGTTCATATACTCTCCACCGACAAATGTTGATGTTAGTTTACATCAAAATGAGTCCAGACACCTTTGATTAATTGTCAAAGAACGCCTTTTATCTCAATTCATTGTAACAAGAATGATCTTGATGATCGCCCTTTATGGGTACATATTCTTGCAAAGAAACTTGATGAGTTCATTTCTTTGAATATATGTAATTTGGATTATAATCAGACTTTCAAGACCTTTACAAATTGTCTCGATTATATAATCAGGTCTTCGAGATTACGTCTGATTATGGCCAGACTCTTAAGGCATGTTTGGTATTAGGATAGATCGGGGATAGAGTGAGGATATCCTACAAATTTTGAGGATCACTCTATCCCCAGTCTATCCTAATACCAAACATGCCCTTATAATTTACTTCATGGTCATAATCACTCTTTTCAAACCTTTAAGTTGACTTGGTGTCCGTAAAGAACATTTCTACACAAGACGGGGGTATATTTGTATTTCTTGGCCCTTCCTGGGTTTTGTTGCAGCTTTTGACCCTTTAGGGTATTTTTGCAATTTGTATCATTTTTAGGTATTTATGCAAATTCTTACCCTTTATGGGTATTTCTTTCAATTTCCACTCTTTATGGGTATGTCTGCAATTTCTTACCCTTTCTATGCATTTCTACAATTTTCTACCCTTTCTGGGGTTTTATTGCAATTTTGACCCTTTCTGAGTATTTCTGCAATTTGGTATCATTTTTTGGGTATTTTTGTAATGCCCTACCCTCTCTGGGTATTTTTGCAATTTTGTACCCTTTCTGGGCATTTCTGCAATTTCCTACCCTTTTGAGGTATTCTTGCAATTTTTTTACCCTTTCTAGGTATTCTTGTAGTTTCTAACCCTTTTTGGGTATTCTTGCAACTTCTGACCCTTGCTAGGTATGAATGCAATTTCCTACCCTTTCAAGGATTTTATTGTAATTTTGACATTTTTGGATTTTTTAAATCCTTACCCTTGCTGGATTTTATTGCAATTTTGACCCTTTCTAGATATTTTCTGCAATTTTGTACCCTTTTAGGGATATTTCTGCAATTTTTTGCCCTTCTGGGTAATTATGCAATTTTATACCATTTGGTATTTCTGTGATTACCTACCCTTTATGGGTATTCCTACAATTTTTTACCCTTTCTGGGGTATTCTTGTCGTCCCTCAACATTCTCTCGTCATTCACCGACTTTTTGGGTATTACTGCCATTTCTCAACATTCTCAGGTCATTTTGTCATTCCCCAACTTTCTCGGATATTTCCACCATTTCTTGGCATCCTTAGATCTTTTCTATCATTTCTTTACTTTTTTGAGTATTTTTGCCATTTTTTGACTTTCTCAGACATTTCCGCCATTTCTCGACTCTCTCGAGCTTTTCCATTATTCCTTGACTTCCTCGAGCACTTGGGGATTTCTTGGCATGCTCGGGTTCTTTCCATCATTTCTTGAATTTCCCGAGCATTTTCACCATTTCTTGGCGTTCCCAAATATTTCTATCATTTCCTAACTTTTTTCAGGCATTTCTGGGTATTTTTGCCATTTCCTGACTTTCTCGGGCATTTTCACCATTTCCTTGCATCCTCAAGTTCTTTTCATCATTTCTTGACTTTCCCAAATATTTCCGCCAGTTCTCTTGGTGTTCCCGAATATTTCCGTCATTTATTGACTTTCTCGGATGTTTTTGCCATTTCTTAACATTCTTGGGTGTTCCTACCGCTTCTCGGCATTCCGAAGTATTTCTATCGTTTCTTGAGTTCCTTGGACATTTTCGTCATTTTTTTAGTTTCCTAAGTATAACTAGCCTTAAGCTGAATCAGGAGAGCACACATCACTTTAGAGAAGTGACATGGTCCCGCTCCACCAAGTCGTGCAAACGGTATTTAAAACGACATTATTTTGGTAATCTTGATGCCTGCTAGAAGCCTTCATGCAATTTTCCCATAAATGGGGTATTTTTGCAATTTTCCACAAATTGGGGATGCTTCTGCCATTTACGACGCTTCAAGGGGTTTTTCCACAATTTTCTACGAACTAGAGACACTTCTGCAATTTACATATGGCAGAAGGTATTTCTGCAAACTTTTGGCCCACAGAGGATATTTTTGTAATTTAACCACCCTTCAAGAGCTTTTCTGCAAATTGTCCCTCTTTAAGGGCTTCTTTTGTAATTTCACATGCACAATTTTGTTTTCTCCCAAAGAGGATATTCATCCTTTACAAACAGCAAGAATAACAATCCCTCGGACTTGGAGTCTTCTTCTCCCCCAAAGGGGGTCTTCTAGGAGAGCTCCAAGGCCACCTCCCAGTTTAAGAGGCCAGAGGGGGCACCTCCGAGTTTAAGAACCCTGAGGTACCCACCTTAGCTCCGGATTTCTAAAACCTAGAGGTACACATCCTTGGGCCCTTTTTCCAAAACCCGGAGGTGGGCTAGGAAACATTTTTTCCTTTAAATTTTCTTGTTTTTTGGTGAAAATTATGGGGTTCAACAGTTAGTTAATCATTAATGTGATGGTATCTTAGTTTTATTTCTTAATGTGTGCTTAAAAGAATCAACAGCCCCAACCAAGAAAAAAATTGGAGAAGTTGTAAAGGGCCATAAAAGGATTCCAAAACATTCTAGAGATAACCTATATGCAGCTCCCCGTCATTCATAAATTTATTGATGCTTCTTTTCCCATTTCAGTTAGGTGCACTCATCCACAAGAACTCTGTAGTACTGCTTCTTTGACACAGGAACTCTCATTTAAACTCATCCTAACTGTCTAAGATGATCACATACCTATGTAATTTTAGGTAATGATACATTCATTGATTAGGACGACTGTACACTGCAGATGCAATTTATTTTAGGGATGAGGAATGGACACAGCAACAGCAATAGCAGTTGCAAACATTGATAATCAGAAGAGATATTAACAACTGATCAAACCTGGACTGGAAAAGTGTACAATGAAATATATGATATGGTATGTTTGGTCACCTGAAATATTGGTGCATCTGCGTCTTTATTCACAGCCACTATAACCTTTGAGTCCCTCATTCCCGCCAAATGCTGGATAGCTCCAGATATGCCAAAAGCGATACACAGCTCTGGGGCAATGATTTTTCCAGTCTGACCAACCTTGAGAGGAGTAGATCATCCATGTTAAGATCACAAATTGCCAAACAGATCATGATGCTACTAAATAAAAGGACCACGTCAGATTTTTCCATTTCAATGGACATGACATGCATACAACAAAGATATCAGCATGTAAATTTTTTGAATTTCTTCCCTCTTATGCCCAGAAATAATACCAGATAGTCACTCTAGCTACAAGATTGTTTCAGTAGAGTAGTGATCCTGTAGCTACTAGGTAATCATTAAAACACATGGAAGATTAATCTGCAACAGGTGAACAATCAAATGGTTCATTCTGATATCAGAATGCTTGAGGAATGCAATTGTGATCTAACCTACATTCCCCACATCCTACTACTCCCACATCTATAACAAGGAATCTCTTCTACTACACTACAACTCATCTCCTCAAGACCCTCTTTCATCCATAGGTCAATGTGGGGATGGACTCTGTGGGAACGCAGAAAAGATTTTGGGGATTTGCGGATACATTATACATTTTTATAGGAAAAATATACAGGTGCATGTGTATCTATGCATGGGCGTGCCAGACTGTTTAAAATAAACAGACAAATTTTGATATTTATGAGGTGTATAGGGTTATGGGCCCTAAACCCTCAAATATTTAGATGCATATATTCCGCGCGCGTCCGTTTTATCAGGCGATTGGAGTGGTCGTGTACTGGACCATTCCCCACCGACCGGAGTCGGTGTTTCATTTACATCGAGTAAAAACTCAAAGACCTTTGACACGATACGTTTGTTAAAAGACCTTGCCGATATTAAGAGGTTATGAAGGGTATTTTGGACATCCACAATTATTCTCGAATATTTTCATCATATTTGCATTTATATCCTTAATGGGGTGTATGTGCCACCATTAAGTGTTTACAACATCATGCCTTCACACACGTGTTATTTTAGAACACAGAAGGACTTATTTACAAAAGTAACGTGGCCAATATATATATATAGACTTACAGTGCTTTCTTTTCACCAACAGTTTTTCACCATAGCACGAGGACAATTCACCGGCTGCGTATGGAAGAAGGCCAGAGGTACCTTTTCTCCCTCTTCTCTTAGCTCTCAAGTTCAAGACCAGCTCCAAAAGACCCTTGATCTCTCCCCAAAGCCCTCTCATCAGCCGATCCCCCATGGCCTTTACCCCATATTTATAAGGATTTGAGGGGGGGGGGGGGGGGGGGGGGCTACGATAGGAAAGCCCTGCGGGACCCAGCGGGAGGGGGGGGGATTCCTACGCGCGGGGGGTGTTCTGCACAGGAACCACCCCACGAGGGGGTCCTGCGCCGGAACAACCCCGCAGGGGTCCGGCACCGGAACCACCCACTGGGGGGGTTCGACGCCAGAACACCCCGCAGAGGGGGGGGGGGGGGGTCCCTGCGTAGGAAAACCCCCGCAAGAGGTGGTCCGGCACAGGAACCACCCCGCAAGCGCAAGGGGTGGTTCGGCTGGCCCATGATATAAAGGTGGGCCCCCGATCTCTTTTCTCGACCGTTTGACGCTGTCCAGAGTCTGTTTGTAAATCCGTTTGAAGCTCTGTTTGTTTCCGTCTTCAAACGTCGTCGGTTTATCTGCCCGGACACGTGCACGACACGTATATTACGTCGGACCGGGACTAATATTGACCTTGCCCGACAGAGGGGTACGTACCTTGGCCTGTTGGGTTGTCGAACATCACATTTAACATATTCTCCGAATTAAATCGGAATAAAAATGCATTCGAACCCGTTTATCTCAGGTGTTTGAATTGGACGAGTTTGGGGATTTCTCCCAAAATCTTGCACTTTTCCGGGCGAGTTTATTGTCGGATCTTTGTTTAAATCCCGTCATTTTTCGGGTTCAACAAATGCCCCCATGGGATATCGTCGGAGCCGAGGTGATGGCGGATGTCCCGTGCCCCCCTTTCTTGCAATTTTCTACATTTGTATATTGTTTGATTGCATTGATGTTGCTTCTGCCAGTCAATTTTTTGCCTGGCAGGTTTGAAGATGTCCCATGTATCGAGCCATCGTGGAGAGAGTAGCGATGCGTCCCGTAGGTGGGAGGGGCTTGTCCGGCGCACCGCCATCCCGATGCCTCCCTTTACTCCTTGCAGTATCACGAAAGAGAATATGTCCGGACTTGATCGCGGCTTCACAATGTGTACTCGAGGCCCCTTGGAGGAGCGCTCACCGGACGAGGGTATGGTGGACCCAAGTTCGATCATCAAGATTGACGGGATCTACGGCTATTTGTGGGGCGATGACTACCCCAAGCATTTTCCTCTGGACGAACATTTGTTCCCATTTATCAAGAAGTTCGTTCCCGAGGGATGGAACGCCCCTGCCGATCTCTTGGCGACCCAACGGATTCAGTTGGAGAGGGTCATCTTGGCAGGCCGGGATAGTATGCTGGGAATATATGGCTTCAACTATCCCAGCTTCCCACTTGGTTACCCCATGTCGGTGCAGTTTCCAGATGCGCACCAGTTGGGGATTTACAGCTCGAAGTCGGCTCGCCCCATCAGGGGGACTGTAACAACCCGGAAATTCAGTAATTGGAAAAATAGAAATAAATTGAAAACGATAAAATCGAAATAGCAAAAATGTACGTGCCATTAACGTACATACAAAAACCCATTATAAAATTCCGTAGAAATCATAGCTCAACTCTAAATAATACTCCCTAATGACCCACGAAGAAATTCGTGCAAAGGAAAATCGGATGGTCCAAGTTTAAGGCATTTTGCGACTAAGTATCGTAATCAGGGAATAAGTCGGGAAATCATTATCACACATACTTAGATGAGCCAGAAAATTAAATAAAAATCATAGATGGACTTCAATTAATATCCTCTAATGATCCATCAAGAAATTTGGGTCAATAAAATCATTTGGGGTAGGTTTACAGTTATTGTGACTATTATCGTAATTAAGAAATAAGTTAGAAAATCTATTATCATGTATATAAAATGTGATCATGGGTGGACTTTAAACAACATGGATTGATAGCCCATTATCGGTGGTGTAGCACCACGGAAAAGTCATGATTTAAAAAAATTGTAATAAGGGAAATAAATAATTTCTGTATTATCAGAATGGTAGAACATACGTACCACTATCGTACGTGCAAGAACACATAGAAAAATTCCGTAAAAATTATAAATCAACCCCAAACATTATTCCTAAGTGTTCCACGAAGAAATTCGTACAACGAAAATTCCAACTAGCCAAATGAATGGCACATTGTTACTAATTATCCAAATTATGAAACAAAGTCGGAAAACCATTAACACGAAAGTATAACATGGTCATAAATTAAATAAACATATTGGAGAGACTTCCAACATCATGTGTTGACGACCCATTATCGGAATTGGGCCAATGGATCACTTTTGGCCCAATAATAAAATGGAGCAAGAAAAATACATAGAAATTCGCAACCCTAATTGAGCTAAAAATAGGAGAAGGTAATTAGGGCAAATCCCAAGGCAATTAGGCTTTCTTAGCAACCCAATTTCGTGGCTAACCATGGTGGGAGGTTTCCGAAAGCCTCACACACTCTATTGGGGTGAGAAATCATCAAAATATGGAAGGTGGAAGGCCAAAACCACACCTTGCCTTTCCTTCACCCAATGGGATTTCTAAAACACACTAGATGCATATATACATGCCATGAAACCCTAGGGGACGAAAATACACATTGTTGGGGTCGTGGGAAGCTGTTCTTGAGCACCCAAAGGAAGAGGAAACCGCCCCAACTCAGAGCTTCTTCTCTGCTATGTTCTGCATCAACCTGTGCAGAAAGCTCTTCTTAGAGTCGACCAAAGGTAAGCCAAACCAAAACCAAACCGTGCAAGACTTATACCCCTGGAAAGGGGGTCGAGTCTAGCTTCTAATGGCACTGGTTTGCCTATTTTTCATTCAGTAGATCGGGTGTATTAAGCGTTCTCTTCCAAGCGGTCTGAACGAGGGCGTTTCTGGAGGACGAGACTTCTTCAACCCAAAAGGTAGGTGATCTCGGGCTGAACACTTAAGTTGCACATACCTATGGATAGAGCATCGTGTCTAGTTTGATTTGCCAGTGATTTGCCCAATTTTCATAAAGTATATGAGTCGTATTAAGCGTTTTCCAAGAGTCGCGCACTGTTAGGGCTTTTTGTGTTCTTCATATGTTACACGCGAATCGAGACTGAATTAGATCTAACCCAAAACATGAAAGTTCTTCTACTAGTTGTCCTCGTCATGTTTCATGTTGAGAGTTTTGTCTAAATGTCACTAGATAGAGAGTTATAAGTGTAGCATGATGATCGGTTCCTGTTTACTGCGTTTTCGGGTTGAGGCTTGAATCGCGACCGCTCCAGGCGACGCGATTCAATCGCCTAGTATCGCGTCGGCTTTAGCCGCCGCGATTACCTGAAAGGCGTCTGCCGGGGTCGATGCAATTATGGCGCATTCCGTGCCTCAAACTGTGTGTCGTTGACCTGTCAGAAGACCTCTGAAACGCGACCGCTTAGGCTGTCGCGATTCAAATAGTTTTCCCGCCCAAGGATTTCGGCGATTTTTATATTGTTTTATTAAATGAATATTCATGAACGCGTCTGGCTCTCCCGACGCGATTCAAACATAAAGGCATCCAGCTAGGCCGCCGCGATTTTGAATCTTCACAATTTCGACCTGTTCCAACTGTTCACTGCATTGTGAATGGCGTCTACTATGTAGGACGCGATTTTAGAACCGACCTGAGACTATTTTAATGTACTGTCCAGTCTGGTTTATGCATGTTCTTGTGTCACATCATGCTATATAGTTGTGCAATGGCCTAAAAGGGTTTAACCTACATGAAAATTGTAAGAATTTGAACATTTATTCTAAGTGTGATTGATTGTTTAAATGCATCCGTGTGATCATGCGAATGTTACATGAAATGATTATATTTTGTCTTGTCCATAAAATTGAGAAGTGATTATATGTTGCAACCATATGAATAGAATTAAATTGCATACATGTCATTGTGGACACGGGTTTTTGTTTTCCCTTTTTTTTCTCTTTCTTTCTCTTCTTCTTCTCTCTTTCTTTGGATCTTGAATTCATTTTGCGGTTTGTTTTCTTTTACTTTGTGTTGCAGGGCGTGCCAGCCTGTCTACCAGACAGAAGTAAAGGTCTGCGCGATGCAGAGAAAGAATTTTGATGTCCGCGGAACGGACGAGAGCGCCGTTTTTTAATCTGAACTTCTTTGATTCCGTGCCTTTAATCATCAGGCGATTAGGGTAGCGTGTGCTGGACTCCTGTCTCCATCGATCGGAATCGATGTTACATTTACATCGAGTTAAAAGCCTTTTGATGTCCAGCTTACCCATCAAAAAAATAAATAAATAAAATAAAAGCCTTTTGATGTGGTATTAACATCAGCTTCGACTCGAATACCATTTCATAGCAATAGCGAGAATATATGCATCTTCTAGAAAATTCTAATACATTATTTTCCCCTTTTTATCTATCGTCGGATAGGATGAATTTTGATTTGAAAAGGGATTTGTACCTTTGAAAAGAGCATTTTAGATTTTGGTCCTTTGAAAAAGAGATTTTCTTTTAAAAGAGCATGGGCTTCCCCTCGGGGATTTAATGTATTACTTGAACATGGACGGTATATACTCGTATGGGCAGAGTTATCTGGTGAATTTGTGGGCAGGACCTCCGTTTAAACGGAGTCCCTTTTAGAAGGCATATTCATATGAGTATGTACTCGTGAACATATGGATATATTTTTGATGGGACCTCCATTGAAACCAAGTTCCTCCTCAAGATTATACGTATATGAACACAACTTTTTGTGAGTATATGGACATTTTCCGGGACGGAACCTCCGCTTGGACAGAGTTTAGCTTAGGAAATACATTCATATAAACACATAGTTGTGAACATATGAGTATGTCTTCAGGCAGAATTCCCGTTTAAACAGAGTATCCTTAAGAAAACACATACATATGAGTACGAGGTTGTGATTACATGGGTATGTTCTCAGGTAGAACCCCTACTTAGGCAGAATCTCCCCTAACGAACATATACATATAAACACAAAATTGTGATTTTATGGGTATGTTCTTGGACAGAATCTCTGCTTGGGCAGAGTCTCCTCAAGAAAACATATACATATAAGCACAAAATTATGATTATATGAGTATGTTCTTGGGTAGAATCTCTGCTTGGGCAGAGTCTCCTCAAAGAAACATATACATATAAACACAAAATCCACCATCCCCGAGTCTTGCTCAATGGGTGGGGAGAACAAATGCATCTAAATGCGCATACCCATAGAGTCTTGCTCGATATGGAGGCATTTAGAGCACGAGAATAAGGGTATTTAAATACTATATGTCCATAGAGTCTTGCTTGATATGGACGATATTTAAACCCCGCAAGATATTACCCCCACAGAAAAAAAATTTGAGAAGCCCTCCATGGAGGGGGGATGAAGGAGATGTCGATGCCGTATAAGGGGGGCGATCTCCCACTTTCTTTAGCTTTATTGAACACTCTTCACTCCACGCCGAGCAAGGAACGGGCCAATACCTTCACGCCAAGCCAGAAACTTGAAGAACAAGTGGAGGGATTTGAAGGGGAAGGCTTTTGCTATTTCAGAATTTCTTTCGAATGAGGAGTGGCCTGTTTTCTTCTTAAGGAAGAGACAGGCCAGCAAGGGGGGGGGGGTTCTTATGGGGCTTGGAGGCTTGGAGGCCGCCCCTTACAATGAGGGGGTGCATCTCCTTTTATAGGGGCTTGCCCCCCCCCCCCCCCTTTGCTGCATACACGCATGGGAGAGAGGGAGAGACCCTCATCGGTTGGAGGGGCTCCAACCGATGAGCCTCTCATCGGTTGGAAGGGGGGACCCCCTCCAACCGATGAGACCCTCATCGGTTGGAAGGGAGACCCCCCCCCTTCCAACCGATGAGATGTTCATCGGTTAGGGGCATCTCCCCTTTAAACCAAGGGAGGATTGCCTATAAATAGGCCCTTATATGCCCATTTCAGGGGCACCCGAGTTTGTTGAAGTCCTGCTTCTTTTGCTCGGAATCTTGCTTGGCGGAGACTTGGATTTGCGCACCCGTGGAGCTTCCATTGCGGGGCTTATTCTTGTGCTTGTACTTGTACTTTACACTTGGTCTTATAGACCTCGTGCCGCCGGATTTCTTCCGTGCTGTAATTTCTGTGGAGTATCATTCTGTCTTGGATCTACCTGGAGGGCTTAATGCCAGCTGAATTTATAGGCCTCCTTGCTTAGCTTGGGAGGCACCTTGGCTTCACTTATTACCTAAGTAACCATGGGGTTACTTCAAGCAATAACTTACTTTACCTTCAAGACATTCCTTTTACCCTTAAGGGGAATTTTACCCTTGTTACTTAAGCAACCGAGGATAGGCTACCTAAGTAACTTTTTGGACCACTATAAATGGATCCAGGAACTTCTTCCGGTAGATATCCACCATAACTTTTGAGGGTTCAACAGTCATGCATGCTTGTTAATTGTTTTCCGTAATGTTTTAACCGGTGGATTGTGGATTAAGACACGCTCTACACGACACGTTGCACATATAGGCAGCCCTTCTTGGGAAATTGGAAGCTCTCTGTCGGTCATTCCGTATGGATAGACTAGCGACCTTTTCTCTAAGACCTCCGTAAATCTCTGTACTTCATGGATTCCCTCATGAAGACCGAGTTGGTTGTACCAATGAAGTATCCGGAAGATAGAATGCACTTCTCTTCTTATCTTCTTCTCGTGAGAGTGATTTGATAACATTGAAACCAAGCCATTAAATGTAAAGATTGAACTAATAAGAATAAGTCGTAATACTGCCGAAATTAATCTGGATCATGTCCCCCTTGCATTGTTCTCTATCATCATTGACATTATCATTAGTTCATCATTGTCCATTACTTGGAATTCATGTGGCCATAAATGAATGAATGGAATTACCAGAAACTATTGGAACTTTGGTTCACAACTATGCATGTGCAAATAGGGCCCTGTTTGGTCCTGGAAGGAGCACCCGAAATACTTAATCGCGAGAGTATATAACCCAATGAAGTGTCCGGAAATCACCTAAATGAATGCAAGATTGATCTGAGTAATTTCCAAATTGTTATTGAATGAATGATTGACTGATTGATTGATTGATTGAACTGTTATATGTGAAATGGTCAATCCTATTGTACATGTCATTGTTATTGAATCCTACATGTCATTGTTATTGAATCCTATATGTCATTGTCCATTGGAATTCCACAGAATTCAACTTGAGATATCTAATATGCATACTACTTACTATTGAATCTCCCTACATGTCAAGTGATCGTTCTGTCTTCTATCTCATTGATAATCGTTCCGTCCTACATGAGAATTGTCGTACTCGTACATGTTATAGTTTGGATTTGTCGCTATCGTTATCGTCATGAGCATTGCATGATAGTATTGCCATTGTTAACATGTTAATCACGTAAAGTATGCCCGCACCATGAGATGTAAATCCTACTGAGTGCTAGTGCGCTCACCCTGCTTTCCTTACCATTTTTAGGTGATGAGTATGAGGAGCTAGAGAATGATGGGACTGGGGACGAGTGATGAGCTGCTCAACTGCACCCATCCATATAGCTAGTCAGCCGGCAAGTTTAGAGTCAAGAGTTGTAATAGTTAGTTTTCCTTTTATTGAGTCATATGTATTTGAGATATAATATTGGGCCTAATTATTGGCTCTGATGATGTAAGGTTTTTAAACTAGTTGATGGAATGAAATAAAGGTTATTTGGCTAGCAATATTATTGTCTCATATCTTGTGTTATATTTAGTTACTCTGAATTACTCGACTGTGATATGTACACTTGTATCGCTCACGCTCACGACGTTTATTTTCCGCTGCTAAATGTCGGGGCGTGACAGGGACTTCAGTTGCACCAGCTATTTGGGAGCTTCATGGGCATCACAAGGCTGGGACATCCTTTGCCGGGCATACTTTATTGCCTTATGGTAGCCAGTTTGCCCTAGAGGGTTATGACCGCCTTTGCTTTCTCGACCAGCTTATAAGCGGGGGCGCCGCTAGTTGGTACGACCGGTGGTCGGTGGTTTCTTCCCATCGTTTTCACTTTGGAGCGACCGAATGGTTGATGGGAGTCTTGCATTATTATCATGAAATGCTGGACCAAGTTGGGCTTCGTCATGCGGTCACTGCTGCCTTATACAGTTATCCGTGCCATTCTGGGCTGCTGTAGGTCTTGGCGGAGAGGTTTAACACCTTTGGCACCACGGAGGGAGAGACATCTCTTGACCTGTAGGCTTTCCACAGGATTTCTAGCCTTCCTATCTCTGGCCATTTCTACGAGGAGGTGTGCCTGGATGACCTCCATCGTGACTACTCCATAAGCTCGGGTTCCTATGTCATGCCTTACAGCTTCAGATATTTAATGAAGGTCTAACGAGATTTAGCTAGATGCGCAAAGAGTAGAGTCCCAAAGCTTCCCGGGGAAATGTGCAGGTGAGCTTCACCGCATGGGTCCGTTTCTTTTATAACGGCCCGTACTGCTTTTGCGATGGGTTTTCTTCCGACACCCACAACCCTAGTTATATGCAGTTGTCCGTAGATTTCGAAGACAACTAAAGGTACTTATGCGCTCCGCAAAGTAGAGGCTGGAATCTGAGGCGTCTCCCGGACAGGACTTACTTGGTAGCTTATCTTGTATATTGGCTGAGTACATTTGTCCTCCTGTTTGGGGAGGAAGGGTTGGTGCGGTCGGAGCTCATATATCCAGTATGCCTCCTTGCTGACGGTAGGCAATTAGCATTGGCCCCTGCTTTGGCCAATATTTTCCATGGTTTGGGGGATTTGACAGCTAGCGCATCCCCGCGGGACAGAAGCATCTCATTGGCGAACCATTTATTTGAGTGCCTGGGGCGGCCTTTTGCTACCCGAACTGTGCCAGAATATTGGTGTTGACAACCCTTCGACATTGTTGCTTTTCATGTTCAGGAACCGCCCGGATCAAGATGCGTATGAGTAGTTGGTTGGGGCTCGACAGCGACTGTCTTTTGTGCCATCCATTGGCCAGTCTGGGCTTGATTTTGCATGCTGCTCCCGAGGTTTCCCGCCTTGGGCCAAAAGAGAGTGGTGAAGGGCGACTATATCATCTGCCACATCATGCTGCCGCCGAGAGCTCCTTCTACAAGGAATGGCTTTGTTGCATTTGTCCCAGTGTTTTGGCTTTTCGTAAAGGCTAGTCTTTGTATCTTGAGCCGTATTACCCATGTCGCTTTGCTCGAAACTTTGGGTATGACCAAGTTGTTCCCCCTAATGCCGATTTTTCTGTAAGTGCTTAGTTGTATAAGGGTCATGACCGACACTGGGTGATCTCCAGCTGGTGGTGTTATTTCGCCAGACATGATCCCTCGCCTGGATATTTCATTCCCGAGCAGCAGAGGGAGGGGAAGGTAGACATATATTATGCCCGTTGGTGGTTTCGTCACAGCTTGATATTTCGGGAGCATGCCAGTCACATCAAGGAGGCTGAAGTGAAGCGGTTGATCCACAGATGTGCCAGCGGGGCTTGTTTCAGCATCCTTCCTCCGGTAGGAATTCCCTACACTTGCGGAGACCGTCCGGGCTTTGAGGCTCCATAGTGTGAGAAGGAATATTTCTTTACCGGCGGAGCGGAATGCATATGTGGGGGCGTTGAAACCCCTAGCACGTCCCGACAGCGATCCAGCGGCCCCGAGGGGCGACCGCGTATAACCAACTGTTTATTCCTGGTGGCGTCACTTGTTGTTGGACTGCGGTTACCCCCTAGACACGGCACTATCAAGCCCCATTCTTCCAGAGGGATTCATTAATGAGCTGTGGCCGAAGTGGGAAAAACGCATTCAGCATTCTATAGCTCGGATTGGACCGACCGAGTTCATTAACCAGGTCGAGAATGGCACGAGGTTGCTAGACCTCTGGGATGCCGTGGCCGGGGCTGGGAAAGTTATGAAGCTTCCGCCTGAAGGGGTAGTCCTTCTGCCAGCATTTTCACCTGCTCCGAGCGGTATATGGCCTTTCCTGTGCAATCTTCAATTTGATTTTCCTCTACTTCTCCCCCCCCTTTTTTTGAAGCATACACGTATATATTTTGCCATTGTCATACTGACAAGATTTTCTTTTTTGAACAGCAAGCTTCGTCCACATATCGGAGAAGCAGAAGTAGGCCGCCTCCTATAACAGGAAGCGTCGAGCAAGCAAGAAGGTAGGTCCTTTGCAGCGGGCTGGCCGTGGGAGGATCTCGAAGCCTTCTTCTTCGAGCGAGGAAGGTAACTTTGGTTCTTTCTCCCATAATGTCATCATTTTTTTTCATCTTTCCTTTTTGTTGCCGGTGAAGGCATCCTAACTCTGAGGTGCCAATGCGTCTTTTTTTTACATTGCAGCTTTCCTCCCCCTAGGGATAAGGGTCCGATCGGGGACACTCCACGTGAAGACGAGAATGCCCTTGCCGATGATGATTATAACCCCACTTTTGATGGAACGCCATCTCCTGATGGGGCTGGCCCTTTACAGACATCGCCCCTTGAACCAAGTACAGAGAACATTAGCTCCTTTTCTAATTCCTCATACTTGTCTTTATGACTTTGAGGTTGACGCCTCCTTGCCCTTTTTCTCTACCCTTTTTTTTATTTTAGGGCATATGTCAGCGGGCGTTGTTGCCAGCGAGGGAGCAGGATGCCCGGATGTCAATACATCCACTCTTGGCGGGTCGGCTTCGTTGCAGGCGATTCTTGACCTGCTTACTTCCGGACTAGAAACGAAATTACCCAACTACTCGGACTTTAATTTTATTGAGTCCAACGGAAGAAATTGGCCACAGGTCCTCCATAGTGCCAGTGAGCAAGGTTCACCGCATCGGGGAATCGGGGCGAATCGGGCTTTTCCTAATTTGCCTCGATTCGCCAGAATCGGACCGATTCGCATGGGAATCAGATGGGAATCGGTCCGATTCGATGGGAATCGAGCGAATTGGGCTTCTCCTGATTTGATCTGATTCGGTCGAATCAGACCGATTCGATCAGATCTGGCAAACCATGTCAGTGAGTAATTTTTGGACTTTTGTTTTGTCGGTTTATCCCTTCTTCCCTTTCTTCATATGGGAGATGACTAGAGGTTCTTTTCTCGTTTATTTGTTTCAGTGACGATCTCCTCTACAGTCGAGCTTTCTGGCACGACCCCACCCAAGGAGGGAGAGATCTCCAATTGGTCAAGTGGGGAGAGCAACGGTAAGAGCTTCCGCAACCCGGGATATGACTTTGCATTTGGTTTGCTTGCCTTTTGATTTACTGGGGCCGAGTAATGCTCTACTCATTGCGTCCAACTTTTTTATTTTTCAGATACGGCTCGCTTCATATAAGAGTTTATGGTCGAGAGCCCAGCAGTCGCCGAATCTCCGACCACCGCCGTTGTGGCCGGTAGAGGGGCTATCTCCCATAACCACGCAGTCATATTTTCCCCGCCTGTAGCTGGTGGGCCTTCGACAGGTGACTCGAACGATTGAGACACTTTGTTTATCTTTTTGTGTCTCTTAATCAGTCCCGCTTTTATGCATCTGACCTCCTCGAGTTACTTTGACAGGTGGGTCAGTAGATGCTTTGACTGGAGGTTGCTCATGCCTCTCGCAGGATCCGCATTTAGAGGCGGTTGTTGGGGATACCATAGAGGTGGCATGCTCTAAGGATCCCTGCAGGAATAACCCTTCATCATCAGGCGCCCAAGGTAGGTGGCTATTTTGCCGAGCACCTATGGGCTTGATTTCCCCCTCAACATCACGATGACATGCCCTATTAACATATCATTTTTTTTTGCCTTATGTTTATTTTTCTGTCTTTTTAGTAGCTGTAGATGGTGTCTTGCTTCAGCCTTCCTCTAGCGAGGTTTCCCTCGGGCTTTCCGGCACATTTCCGAGCCACGACATTTCCTGGCCAGACCTTCCTCAGGGCGCTCCGGTGTTGGGGACAGAGGGGGCGCTTGAGTTTTTGATGAGGTCTGCTCAGATTGCTATGCAAGCTAACGATCCCCCTTCTGTAAAGGTCGTGCGCGATGCCTTCAGAGGAACACCCTTGCATATCATTTGATGGGCCGCCCTAGGGAACCTTGGATGATAGCGGTGGACTCACTCTGGGGCAAGGTTAGGCGGCTGCATCAGGAAGCGGCATTGGCCACCCATCGCCTCAGAGTCCAGGAGCTCGAAGGAGAGATTACCTCGTTGGAGCAGAAAACCGAGACCTCTCGTTTATAGGCGAGTGTCTCTCGTAAGCGCGTTGAGACTTTGAGGGCTGGCAGGGCTAACTCCAGTTATGAAGCTACTGTACTACGACGGACGATTGAAGATGCCTCGAAGCGCCTTGCCGAATGTGAGCTTACCCTTGCAGTCTTCGACAGAGGAGTGACCGAAGCTGAGGCAGAAACTGCCACCCTAGAGCGAGAGTGCTTCGATTTACGGGCTAGGATCTCTGCCCGCCAGGCCACTTTGGCAAGTTTATAGAGCGGGCCTCCCAGTTTTCTTTGAGAGAGCGGCCTTGTGGCTTCCTTTTTTTTTCAGCTGACGTCTATTCTTTATGGGCTACCCCGAGGGCTTGTCTCGAGCTCCCATATATTTGAGAAATGACAGATTTGAATTATCGACCATATTTGCGCCTGGCACTAATGCAGCTTTTGCATGTATCCTTTTTGCGCTTTCCATCCGCTTAGGTTGACACCTTCTAGATTGACCTCTGTTTTTATTTCTTCTTTTCTTTTCCTCATTGGGTTCAGACCCTCCTCGCCTCATCAGAACGGCAGAGCATAATCATTGTCGTCTCGGCTACTACCCCTTATATTGGCCACTTATCAGAAGTGGGCACAAGGGTTATCTCATCATTGATGACTCATATACTTCCCCAACGATGAGGGTAGGGATGAATCACAAGGGATATTTCTTTCCCACTTAGGGAGTTTTTTTTTTTTCTTCACATCACCACCTCCAGCACCCTTTCGGGTTTTCGCCAAAGATGGCCCCCTCTAGCTTTTTCCGGTGTGCCCTTTTGGGTTTTCACACCGAGGGGTTACCCATTTTTGCCTGAGGTGCTGTTGACACAAAATGTCAAAACCCCAGAAATCTCAAAAAAAAAAAAAACACCCCTATAAGGGACGAATAGGCCATCCCCCCCCCCCCATTTCAAAATAACCCTTAGGTCTAAGGGGAATGGGGGGAAGAGAGGGTAGTTGGAGGGGAGCCCCCCCCCCCCCCCTTCAACTTCTGAAACATGAAACCGGTTGGGGGGGGCTCCCCCTCCAACCGGTTTTATAAAAAACAGGTTGGAGGGGACCCCCTCCAACCTGTTTAAGTAAAACCGGTTGGGGGGGTGCTCCCCCTCCAACCGGTTTCATATAAAAAAAAAAAAAAACAGGTTGGAGGGGACCCCCTCCAACCTGTTTAAGGTAAAACCGGTTGGGGGGTGCTCCCCCTCCAACCGGTTTTACATAAAAACAGGTTGGAGGGAGACCCCCCCCAACCTGTTAATATGAAAACAGGTTGGAGGGGAACCCCCCCAACCTGTTTTATGTAAATCAGGTTGGGGGTGCCCACACCCCCAACCTGTTTTATATAAAACAGGTTGGAGGGGAACTCCCCCCAACCTGTTTAATATTAAACAGGTTGGGGGTGTTTAATGTTAAACAGGTTGGGGGTGCTCCCCCCCAACCGAAATGGGGGTTCTCCCCCCTCCTTCTCCTGTTTATGCAGGGAGGGGAGGAGAAGCCACCCCTATAAAAGGGAGGCACCCCCTTCATCTGAAATGGGAGGAGAAAGCCCCCATAAACCCCCCTCTATGCTGGAAAAACCAGTCCCCATAGGTGAAAAGCCCCCCAAAAAAATCCCTGCTGGTTGGCAATCCCCCAAGCCTTGTAAAACCAGTCCCAAAACCCTTGTAAACCAGTCCCCCAAGCCTTGTAAGGTCCTGGTTCTGAAATTTTCAGAAATAGAAAACTTCCTTCTTCCAATCCCCTTCAACTTGTTCTTCCAATTCTTGGTTTGGAGTGAAGGTATTGGTTCGTTCCTTGTTCAATATGGAGTGAGGAGTGCCCGATAACGTGGAAAAGAGCGGGAGATCGCCATCGTATACGGCTCCGACATCTCCCTCGCGCCACGTCCCCACATCGAGCAAGTCTCTGTGGGGATCCAGGGGTTTAAATACCGTCCATATCGAGCAAGTCTCTATGGACATATGGTATTTAAACACCCTTTATTCTCTCTCTCTCGGTATATTTATACCCCACATCGAGCAAGTCTCTGTGGGGGATTCAGGGGTTTAAATACTGTCCATATCGAGCAAGTCTCTATGGACATATGGTATTTAAACACCCTTTATTCTCTCTCTCTCTCGGTATATTTATACCCCACATCGAGCAAGTCTCTGTGGGGGATTCAGGGGTTTAAATACTGTCCATATCGAGCAAGTCTCTATGGACATATGGTATTTAAACACCCTTTGTTCTCTCTCTCTCGGTATATTTATACCCCACATCGAGCAAGTCTCTGTGGGGGATTCAGGGGTTTAAATACTGTCCATATCGAGCAAGTCTCTATGGACATATGGTATTTAAACACCCTTTGTTCTCTCTCTCTCGGTATATTTATACCCCACATCGAGCAAGTCTCTGTGGGGGATCCAGGGGTTTAAATACTGTCCATATCGAGCAAGTCTCTATGGACATATGGTATTTAAACACCCTTTGTTCTCTCTCTCTTGGTATATTTATACCCCACATCGAGCAAGTCTCTGTGGGGATCCAGGGTTTAAATACTGTCCATATCGAGCAAGTCTCTATGGACATATGGTGTTTAAACACCCTTTGTTCTCTCTCTCTCGGTATATTTATACCCCACATCGAGCAAGTCTCTGTGGGGGATCAGGGGTTTAAATACTGTCCATATCGAGCAAGTCTCTATGGACATATGGTATTTAAACACCCTTTGTTCTCTCTCTCTCGGTATATTTATACCCCACATCGAGCAAGTCTCCGTGGGGGATCCAGGGTGTTTATATGCATACGTTTCAACTAAAGTTTTGTCTCTGAAAATGAGTATATACTCGGAAGATAATTTCGCTAACACGGGCATGTTCCTGCCCATGATAAGCTACATACTCTTTTCAAAAAGACAACCCTATTCGTTTTTAAACTTGGACTCATTCCGTTCAAAATAAACAAAGCAAAAAAATGTTGTTTTGAAATTTCTTACAGATGCATATATTCTCGCCCATGCTATGAAATGGTATTCGGGTTGAAACAGGTGTTAATACGACATCTAAAGCTTTTAACTCGATGTAAATGTAACATCGGTTTCGATCGATGGAGACAGGGGTCCAGCACACGCCACCCCAATCGCCTGATGATTAAAAGGCACGGAATCAAAGAAGTTCAGATCAAAACACGGCGCACCCATCCGTTTCACGGATATATTCAAAAAATTCTTTCTCTGCATTGCGCAGACCCTTACTTCTGCCTGGCAGGCAGGCTGGCACGCCCCGCAACTCAAAGTCAAAAGATAAATGAATAAACATCCTTCAAATGAAGAAAGGAAAAGAGAAGAGAGAAAATTTTCCGTGTCCACAGCTGGCACGCCCGGTGGGACCCCTTCTCACCATTCATAGCAAAAGGGCGAGATATATGCATCCATCTTCATAAAAATCCTAATACTGATAATTTCCTCTGAAGGTACTCTCTGAAGGTACTCCGTGAAGATACTCCGTGGAGGCACCTCAAAGGTACCTGGGCGAAGAAAAGCAAATCCCAAATTGTTGGAGATGGCCGTCACCTATGGACCGCTCGTCGTCAACAACCATGCCAGGTTTGGCTACCTGGCAACTCCAATCGTATTCGGAGATTTCCCAGCAGTCGTTGGATCCCCTTTCTTCCTAGGGGTGGTTCCGGCTCGTCAAGAGGAGGATGCTGCTCAAAAGCCTCCCTCCAACAAATCAACAAAGAAGACCAGCAGGATCCATGTTAATACTCAAGCTCGTCCTGCTGCCATCAACAAGGGCACCCAAATGCTCTCAAAAAACAATGCTGCCAAAGGGACCAAATCCCACCCAGCTCAAATTCGGACTTTCTCGGTCCAAACAATTTCCTCCCAAATCATAGCTCCCGTCTCCTCACAACAGGGGCAAAACAAAAATCATAAAAGCAAAAGGCCGCCTGCTGCTACCTCAAGATCCGGCAAGTCCATCATGATCGGAGGTCTGCGGGTGCGGATTGATGGAAGCCAACCTGTCATCCCACGTGATAGGTATGTTCCAACAATTCCGACCTCGAATCGCTTCTCAGCTCTGCGATGGTGCCGAGAAGACCAAGAAGTTTTCAAGAAGAAAGTCGGTGTTAAACAAAGCACCCGACATTCACCCAAGCTCAAACAAATCTGGGTTCCCAAAAAGGAGGCTCAGAAGCTCAGAAAGATGCAAGCAAATACATCAACAACGTTCAGCAGGAGAAGCGATATCAAACAGGCTTCTCGTCAATATGCTGAACCCAAGTACCATCAAGGACAAAAAAGAAAAGGAATATACAAGAGATCCAACTATACTCCCCAAGGCCCGGACGATATCCGGGTAGTCAAAGAAAATCCAACTCAACGACCCAAATACCGCGCATCGGTCTCTCACCGTATACCGCGGATCTCAGTATTTGAGAGGCTGGGGGCAATTCCTAATGCCAGTACCCGTCCGTCAAAAAGACGACGTGTTACTTGGGCAGCTGAGGAAAAACCCAAGCTTATAATATTCTCATGCTATGCTACTGGGAATGACTCTGGCGAACCAGCTGAACAAATCGCTGAAGCCACCTCAAATAATCCTGCTGAAGCTATCAGGCAATTTGCCAGAAGAAGCCGCCAGCCCGGCGGACAAGCTGAAGCACCTGGCCAAGTTCTCCCTCGTATTGATATTCAACATGAGGGAATTCAAATCCCCTTCTTCGAAGAAGCAAATATTCAAATTGAAGAAGGTGGGCCTTCAACTTCAAATATCAACCCCGTCATCGACCTGCCGACAAAGGAAAATTTCCAGGCGATGTCGGATGACGACAAATATCAAGTGATGCAGCAATGCCAATCTCAAATGGTTGTGCTTCTAAATGAAATGAGGCAACTGGTAACTACAAGCCTCCGCCATTCTGTGGAGCCAGTCTCGGCTCAAAACCAACAAAATCAGCATCCAGATGGGGCTGCCCCAGCCAATCATCCGGCAGCTTCTACAAATGGTCCTCTTCCTCAAACTACGGGTCAGGATATCATTGATCCGTCCAATATTATGCTCCCTCAAGGTGTTTCCATACAAAGGCATGAGATACTGAAGATTATTCAAGATATGTTCGCTCAGCAGAGTGAAGGTATTCAGGTGGCAGATTTATATTCTGTCCCATATCCAGTACATCATCAATTTAAGAAGCTACCAGAAACATGCCCTAAAGTCCCAAAACTACCAAAGTTCAACGGACATGGGTCACCACAAGAACATCTGGCGCATTATATCATTGCTTGGGCGAGCTCGCCACCGAAGAATCATATCTTCTCAGATATTTTGCAACTTCCTTGACTGGAGTCGCATTTCAATGGTATTCAAAGCTCAAGTCCAACTCAGTTGCTGATTGGGCAGATATGCAAAAACAATTCCTTGACCGTTTCCAAACGGTTGAAAGGAAGGTCTCTCTCGCCGAGCTATGTTCCCTCAAACAAGATAAAGGGGAGTCAGCAATTGACTTCATCAAAAGATGGAGAGAGTTTAGCATGAAATGCAACAACCCTCCCACTCAAGAAGATGCAATTCCTATTTGCCGGAAAGGCCTCATACTAACAATCAATGAGAAACTCCTGGGAAGAAATATCAAGAGTTTCGACCAATTAAATTCTGCAGTAGCAGAAATTGAGATGTTCCTAGCCGAGCAAATGGCTCATACATCTTATAAAGCCAAGCTCCCCAAAGAGCGCAAGCAGCCAGCAAAGGAGGTCAATGTTGTTGACTTCTCACCTGATAATGAAGCAAAGGGGGCAGTAATCTCTCCTGTCCCAAAGAAGAAATCAGAAGCTAAAGCTCCAGCGCCATCATTGGCGGAGCGCATGAAGACTCCCTATTCCTTCAAAAAGGAGCATACTAGGAAGCTCTTCGATCTCTGCCTCGACAACCAATTGATATCACTGCCAGAACCAAAGAGGCCGGCAGATGTCAGCAAAGTCAATCAACCTAATTATTGCCCGTATCACCGTATGGTGGGGCATCCAGTTGAAGATTGCTATGTCTTCAAAAATGAGGTTCAGAAAATGATCCAAGGAGGCCTCATATCTATGCAAACCGGTCTAATTGATCCTCCTCAGCCTCACGCTTGGGATCGACCAGGGCAATCTGTCAATGTCATACATATGACAGAACGTGCAACAAATTCAAATCATAATGAGGTAAATCCCCCATGTGATCCTCCTCAAGATAATTCAGGAGCTCATTCTCCACCAAGATCAAGACATGATCCACATAGAATAATGAGGAGAGTCCAAAGGCAAATCCTACGACTCCAACAAAGCCAGCAAGAATTGCGCCAAATTGTGCAAAGCGTGGAAAGGCGTCAGGATACTCCTGCTCAGGTGCCCCGTACTCCACAAATCATCCCTGTGCGCGCACAAATACATCCAGAGCCGCCTCCTATGTCGCCATATGCAGACTCAATTGGGTGGCTATCTGAAGGGCCTTCAACTCCGGTCGAGTCGGCAAGATTATATTCTTTTCCTCGACACCAAACTTTTCCACTCTTCCGGTTATGCCTTCAATCCGGATTAATGAACTATTCAGCTCCTGCAGAAATATTAGCCAACTATTGCCCATATCATCAAGTGATGGGTCATAGCATTGAAAACTGCACAAGATTTAAAGATGATGTCCAAAGGCTAATCGGACAAGGGTTAATTGACCTGGGCATCCATCAGGTCGATCCTCCACAACCTCATACTCAACAACCACCAAATGGACCAGCTAATCCTGGATCCTACTCGGTGAACGTCATCAATGCATCGTCATCTCCTGGTCTTCCTCAGTCAACATCAGAGGAATGGCCACATCCATATCTATCCAGTCAATGGTATACAAATGCGCGTCCTCTACAACGACGCTCATTTGATGAAAGGAATACCAAGCTCATCTTCGACAATCTCAGAAGACAAGAGCTGGTCCAGGTATTTCCACCAACACCTTATACTTTCACAAGTGAAGAAGAGATGCAGCAATACTGTGAATATCATTCCATGGTCATGCATCCCACCAAAGATTGCCCGGAGCTCCATGATCTGATCGAAACTCATATCCGAGAAGGAGAGATTGATCAATATGGGAACTCCTTGGCACCGACAAATGGGATGTCACAACAAACATATGATCCAAGTCCAGAATTCCAAGCTCTATATCCGGAAATATGTGAATATTATCATCATCAACTGGGCTATGGACAATATAGAAGCAAAGCTGAAGAAGACCAATTCAAAATGGGTCTTTTTCAATATAGAAATGGGATATCAGAAGAAGCTGCCGCGGAACCAATCTCGGAGCAAGCTGAGGAGTTCGTGAATGATTACCACCAGCTCCCACCTTCAATTATTGAGGAATCAATCAATGCCACCTTCGAGTCACAAGCCCAAGAAGGTGGTTGGATCACTGTGGCTCCTCGAAGATCGAGCAACCACAAGAAACCCAAGAAACCTATAAAGGGCAGCTCTAGTAAAAAGAGTGTCCTTAAGCCATGCTCAGAGCAGGAAGTTATAAGTTCACTTGAAGCTCTGCAGATAAAAAATAAAGAGAAAAATAGAAGAAAAATGAAAAGAAAAGAGTGAGAAAACAAATGGAGCGTGATGCTGCTGCAGAGGTTCCACAAATACTAACACCTCTTCAAACACTCCAAAAGTTGATCGATGACCTGGAAGAATACATACCTCCCAGGCCCTCTGGTAAAGTTACCCTAGATCAATTCATCCCGTGGGAAGATCTGGAGCGAAAAATCCGGCTTCGGGATCTGCTCTATCGACTACAGGTAGAGGCCATGGAAGAAGGGGAACATCATCTCTCAGCACGATTGATGTCTATATATGAAGATCGTGAAATTACTATTAAAGAGCTGGATTCTATGCTCAACTCCCACATCTGCAATATGGTATCCATACCTCCACCAAAGGAGCTGCAAATCTCTTCAAATGATGATGCCAAACAAGCTGAGGATGAACCAACAATGCTGACATATCAACGTCGGCCGACAAATAATTCAAACCGCCGTCGCAAGAAAGGGCAGGATAAAGAGAAAAAAGCTGCATCCACTACTCCTAAGAAGCCCGATGTCACAAAGTCAAGCAAAGTTATACTCTTTCATGGGGAGGAACCAAAGCCTCTGCCCGAAGCTGAAATACGGGCAGATTCCTATATCTTCGACCCTTCAGATGAAGAAGAGTTGCTCAATATACCTTCTCATATGAAAGAGAAGAGCCAAAGTCCCTATGCCTCATCAAATGAGCCGGACAACGCTCCTCCCTTTCCAAATGAAAGGCTATTAAATCCGCTCTCTCAGGAGAAATCTTGCAAGTCAAAACAGCCGTCTGAATCCTTGATTGAGGAGTCTCCCTCCTTCAATCGGACCCGCATCAAGGCTGATGACAGAATCCTTCAGCAACTCCAATCGCTCCCCGTCAACATCACTGTCTGGGAGGCGATTGCTTGGAGCAAAGACTTGAGAGAAACTCTCATCAAAATACTCCAAGAACCAGAAATATATGAAGCTCATATAGCTGATTTCCAACTCAAATATATGAAGCACTCGCAGCAAATGTCACATTCACAGATAAAGACATGTTGTTGTCTTCTCCATGCCATAATCGCCCTTTATATATGAAAGGGCAAGTCAATGGCATCAATTTGAACCGGATTATGGTCGATCCAGGGGCGTCCATCAACATAATGCCCTACAAAACCTTTCAAGCTCTACATCTTATGCCTTATGTGCAGCAGGTAAAAGATGTGAAAATCACTGGCTTCAACTTAAAATCAGAAGAAGCCGTCGGAAGAGTTACCGTCAACCTATCTCTTGGAGATTTTGCCACCAAGGTAACCTTCTACATTATCAATGCTGATACAACATACAGAGTATTGCTCGGGAGACCTTGGTTACATGAAAATTGGGTCGTCCCGTCAACACTCCATCAGTGCATCAAATATGCCAGAGAAGGGAAACAATATACAGTCTTTGCTGATCAAGCCCCATTCCGGGAAGATGAATGCAACCTCACTGATGCCCCCTTATATTTTGGAGGACCAGCCCTTCAAACCCCTACCCAATCCAAAGGGAAGGGTAAACAAGTCGGATCCCCTGATAAAGATAGTGAGACTGGCGAGCTTTTTGTAATAAACAAGAATCTTGCCGAGCTCCATGCAAAGAATTTCCGGAATAAAGCAATCTGCTCAGAAAAGCAAAACATCAACCATGAGGCTGATTATGTGAGCCAAGGCATCAACGGGAGCATTCCTCTACCTCCCAATTGTTTGCAGATCAGCTTCCCAAAGCAGCATCAAAGTGTTCAACGACTGAAAACATTCGTCGTCACTTATCAAAGAAAAGAAGAGGAGGAAAAAGCCAGAAAGACATCAAAGCCAATCCACTTTTATAAAGGGGAACTGGTACCTCACACATCCCCAAACGATGATTTTGATTGGGAAAATGAAACCCAAAATCATCTTGAGCCAATAGAAGAAATGGCAGATATGCCAGAAAGCATCAAAGAAATGTGCAAGAAGCAAAGTATTCCCCAGACACAAAATATCTCTCAGCGGAACTTCTTCAAGCAATTATGGGAGCCTTCACAAGTGCGAGGACAACCTCCATTTCCCAGAAAAGATACAAGAGGACTAGGTTATGAAGCCAAGGTCTTCTTCTCAGCCAATGTTGTCGGGCTACTACCAGATACCGGCAGTGCAAAAACAGCCAAGCATCTTCCAATTCCAACTCTCAAGAAGATATTTTCTGTCCCACCAAGGGATCATTAGACGAAGAATCGTCGGAAGAATCTGACGAGCAATCTTCGTCAATAAATTCTGAAGATACAAATCTCTACGAAGTTCTAGTCGCCTACCCTGACGACGAAGAAGACTTCGTAGATCTTCAACCAGCTCCTCAAGAAATTGAAGATGGAGGACAAGCCACAGTTGATGAATTGATTGAGCTCAATCTCGGGGATCAAGAAAACCCCCGGCCAGTCTTCATCAGTGCCCTTCTTGATGAACAAGAAAGGGAATCTTACAAAATCTTCCTTATGGAATTCCAAGATTGTTTTGCTTGGAATTATAAAGAAATGCCCGGGCTGGAGCCATCAGTTGCTGAGCATGAGTTATCTATACTTCATACAGCCAAGCCTGTCAAACAAGTTCAAAGGCGCATGCGATATGAGCTGGAGCTGAAAGTAAATGCTGAAGTCGACAAACTCTCTGAAGTAGACTTCATTGAGCCATGCATATATCCAATATGGCTCGCCAATATTGTTCCAGTAAAGAAAAAGAATGGTCAAGTCCGCATATGCATCGATTATAGGGACTTAAACAAAGCATGTCCCAAGGATGATTTCCCGGTTCCAATCACAGAAACAATGGTGGATATGACCACCGGCCATGAAGCTCTATCTTTTATGGACGGGTCTTCGGGCTATAATCAAATCCGGATGGCAATCAAAGATAAAGATCATACTGCCTTCAGGTCACCCAAAGGTATTTTCAACTATAAAAGAATGCCCTTTGGCCTGAAAAATGCAGGGGCTACATATCAGAGAGCCATGACAAAGATATTTGATGAAATGATTCATGATATAGTTGAATGTTATGTGGATGACTTAGTCGTCAAAACCAAAAAACGGGAAGACCATTTATCTGATCTTCGCCGTATTTTTGAAAGACTTCGTCAATTTAAATTAAAAATGAACCCCATGAAATGTGCTTTTGGGGTTTCAAGCGGCAAGTTCCTGGGCTTCGTCGTCAAATATCGGGGAATAGAAATAGACCCCGACAAGATCAAGGCAATACAGCAACTGCCATCTCCTCAAAATCTGACCGAGCTAAGGTCGTTTCAAGGAAAATTAGCCTATATCAGGCGATTTATCTCTAATCTCTCAGGAAGGTCCATGCCCTTCGGCAAGCTCATGAAAAAAGATGCCCCTTTCATATGGGATCAAGAATGCCAAGCAGCTTTCGAGCAAATAAAAGAATATCTTCTCACTCCACCGGTATTGGGAGCCCCAATCGCTGGTAAGCCTCTTATACTTTATATTGCGCTATGGATGCTTCATTGGGAGCTCTATTAGCACACATAAATGAAGAAGGCGAGGAGCAACCTCTATATTATCTCAGCAGAAAGCTAATTGGTCCGGAACTTCGATATGCTCCAATGGAAAAAGTTTGCCTAGCACTGGTGTTCGCCGCCAAGAAATTGAGGCATTATCTGCTGGCTCATGAAGTCAAACTCATCTCCAAGTATGATCCACTCAAATATCTGCTGAGGCAACCCATATTGTCAGGAAGGCTCGCAAAATGGGCTTTGCTCCTCATGGAGTTTGATATCACATACGTCCCACAAAGGGCAATCAAAGGGCAAGGTTTGGCTGAATTCTTGGCTGCACACCCAGTACCGGAAAATTCTCCCTTATCTATAGACCTTCCAGAAGAAGAAACTCTTTCCCCTTCAAATGAAAGAGATAATCAAGTCCAAGAAAATCCAAACTCCAAGAAGTCATCACAATTGAATTACCCTCTTGGGAATTATATTTCGATGGAGCTTCTCGGACTCTCCACTATACAGATGGTTCTGCCAACCTCTCTACCGGGGCAGGTATTGTCTTGGTCACTCCCCAAGGAGGAATATTATATAATTCTTGTGCTCTCATGAAGCCGCTCACAAATAATGAAGCTGAATATGAAGCTCTAATTATCGGGCTCCGGCTGGCTCTCGAAATGGGGGTCAAAAGTATACAAGTTTATGGTGACTCACAGCTGGTCATCCGACAAGTGTTGGGCCAGTATGAAGTCCGAAAAGAACAACTGCTTCCATACTATATCACGGTCATGAAACTCAAAGAACAATTCGACTTCTTCGACATATCTCATGTGCCAAGAAGTGAAAATTCTCAAGCAGATGCTCTTGCTAAATTGGCCTCTGCCATAAAATTGCCTCCCGAAGGAGAATTGGACATAATTGTCCGTCATAGAAGACTCATGCCGAGTGTCCTCGACGACGAGTCTAATATTGCAATTGAAGAAGTATATACTGCAGAAGAAGATACAGAAAATGGATTTGAAGATTGGCGTGAGCCAATTATCAAAATCAAGAAAGGTTGGCTACCTCCTAATCGAGCTCAGAAAGTTCAGCTTTTACGAAGAGCTGCATCATATCAATTGATAGGAGAACAACTATATAGATTGATCCATGAAAGAAAAGGACCAGTCCTCCTCCGATGTTTATCTCTCAAAGAAGCCAAAATCATGATGAAAGAAGTTCACTCCGGACTATGTGGTGCACACCAAGCAGGAGACAAAATGAAAATCAATATCAAGTTAAAAGGTTTCTACTGGCCTACCATGTATGCGGATTGCATCCAATATGCCCGTACATGTCATCAATGCCAAGCCTTCGGCCCCGTGCCGAGAAAATCCCCAAATATGCTGCATCCTACGGCGCCGACATGGCCCTTCGCAGAATGGGGAATGGATATTGTGGGACCATTCCCACCCTCATCTCAAGGTCACAAATTTATATTGGCTGCCACTGATTATTTCTCTCGATGGGCTGAAGCTATCCCATTAAGGGAGGTAACGGGAGAAGCCGTCGCCAAATTTGTCAAGCAAAACATAATATACAGATTTGGTACCCCTCACAGAATCATATCCGATAATGGGTCACAATTCAGAAACAAAACAATATATGCCTTGGCAGCCAAATTTCATATTGATTGGAGAACTTCTTCAGTATACAATCCACAAGCAAATGGGTTGGCCGAAGCCTTCAACAAAACTCTCTGCAAGCTGCTCGCCAAAATAGCCGGTAATAAAAAACGGGAATGGGGAGAAAAAGTTCATGAAGCTCTATGGGCTTATCGAACAGTGTATAAAACTCCTACCGGATGCTCGCCTTTCTCCTTGGTATATGGAGCTGAGGCAATGATACCCATCGAAATTGAAATGGCATCCTATCGGGTGGCAATTCAAAATGAATTTCAAAGTCAAGATCAAAGTCAGATAGAAAGAAGACTTGAAGAGCTCGCCAACCTAGAAGGGGGGCGACTCGAAGCATATAAATCTCTCCAAGTATACCAAGCTAGAATGGCTCGCGCCTTTGACAAAATGGCAAGACCAAGAGCATTCAAGCAAGGAGACCTCGTCATGGTCAAATGCAGAGAAGCAATGGCAGAAAAGTCATGTGGCAAATTGCAGCCCACTTGGCTTGGCCCATACATAGTCACCTTGGCATATGAAGGAGGAGCATATCGACTGGTCGACCACAAAGGTACTGTACCCTTTCCTCCTCTCAACGGAAAGCACCTGAAACTATATCATGCTCCAGAACATGAATTCCTTGGCCAGTCATCAAGACAAAAGCCCAATCACTCAGATAGGCACGAAGCTGAAGAAAAATGAAAGGTACCCTTTTCAAAAAAAAATACTGATGCTGGAATAAAAGATTGTCATAGATGGGGCAAAGGAATCAAATCTCCCCTCATCTGTCATACAATCCAAATCCATAAATTTCTCCATTCCTGCCAAAGCATGAAGCCAAAGGCACTCTATGTACAAACCCAAAGAGCAAATGAAAATCGGAGGGTTATGTTGTATATCCCGCCAAATGAGGTTCCAAGCTACGATGGTGAGCCATACCAAATTCTAATCCAAAACCATAGCCAGTAAACCGCAAAGGTAGGCTATATCAAACTCAAACTCAAGTTATAGCCAGCAAACCACAAAGGTAGGCTTTATCAAATCCAAATTTCAAAACCATAGCCAGCAAACCACAAAGGTAGGCTATATCAAATCCATACTCAAAAACCATAGCCAGCAAGCCACCAAGGCAGGCCATACTCAAACCCAAATATAAATTCTATAGCCGAAAAGCCATCAAGGCAGGCCATATTTCAAATCCCAAATCCCAAATCCATAGCCAACAAACCACAAAGGTAGGCTATATCAAATCCGTAGCCAGCAAACCACAAAGGTAGGCTATATCAAACCCAAATTCAAAACTCAAATCCATAGCCAGTAAACCACAAAGGTAGGCTATACCCAAATCCATACTCCAAAACCATAGCCAGCAAACCATAAAGGTAGGCTATGCCAAAATCAAATTCCAAACACATAGCCAGCAAACCACAAAGGTAGGCTATATCAAATCCATATTCAAAAACTATAGCCAGCAAACCACAAAGGTAGGCTATATCAAATCCATATTCAAAAACCATAGCCAGCAAACCACAAAGGTAGGCTATACCAAAAAAAAAACATAGCCAGCAAACCATAAAGGTAGGCTATATCAAACCCATATTCAAAATCCATACTCATGCAAATTCAAGTCAAATCCCAAACCATAGCCAGCAAGCCACCAAGGCAGGCCATATTCAAACCCGAATATAAATTCTACAGCCAAAAAGCCATCAAGGCAGGCCATATCCAAATCCAAATCACAAAAACATAGCCAGTGAACCACAAAGGTAGGCTATCTCAAATCCAGATTCAAAATCATAACCAATAAGCCATCTAGATAGATCATATCCGGATATAATCCCAAATCCATGTAAAACCATACCCGGCATGCTTCAATCCCAAAATATGCCAAAACCCAAATACCAAATACAGCCATAAACCATCAAGGTAGACTGAACCAAATACAAACCTACGCCTGAAACCAAAATCCAAACTCAGACTTCAAAATCATGACCATCAAACCATAATAAGCTATACCAAATTCCAAATTCCAATACCAGATGTTCGGCCTAAAGGCCATTGAGAAAGGCTGAGTCAATCCACAAGCTCAAAGTCCCAACCGCAAGCCATAAAAGCCAGTTAGCTCAAATTCAAATCCCAATTACCCCCGGTAAGCCATCAAGGCAGGTTATACCCCAAATATAATTCCAAACCCATAGCCCGAAAACCACGAGGGCAGGCTATGTTAAACCCAAACTCTGGTCATGGTCAGCAAGCCATCAAGGCAGGCCATATCAAACCCAAAGCTCAAATCCATAGCCACAAACCACCAAGGTAGGCTAAACCAAAACCAAAACCAAAAGCAAAACAGGAACTAAATCCAGAACCAAATCAAACCCAGATCCTATATCCAAATTCAAGTCCAAATCCCATACATCAACCAAAATCAAAACCAAAACCAAATCCAAACCCAAATGCCATACCAAAATCCATAACAATACCCAAAAACCAAATCCAGAACCAAATCAAACCCAAAATCCCATATTCCGATACCATCAAACACAGATTCCAGCAAATCCACTCAAGGATCGGCCGAATGTCTTAAGTACAGAATTCAAAAAAAAAGAGAAAAAGGGGTTAAAAATAGAGATACCCCGATGGACTTAAGGACACAAACAATTGTGCTCTTAAGGGTAAAAATATCAAAAAATCCGGCTGAGGTGAAAACCCGAAAGGGCGCTTCAGGCAAAAATGGATAACCCCTCAACGTGAAAACCCGCAAAGGGCGCGTTGGAAAAAGCTAAAGGGGGCCAGTCTTAGTGAAAACCCGAAAGGGCGCTGAAACTGGTAATGTAAAAAAAAAAAGAGAAAAAAGAAAAAGGGGTTAAAAATATAGATACCCCGATGGACTTAAGAACGCAACCACATTGTGCTCTTAAGGGTAAAAAGATCAAAAATCCGGCTGAGGTGAAAACCCGAAAGGGCACTTCAGGCAAAAATGGATAACCCCTCAACGTGAAAACCCGCAAAGGGCGCGTTGGAAAAAGCTAAAGGGGGCCAGTCTTAGTGAAAACCCGAAAGGGCGCTAAGATTGGTAATGTGAAAAATAAAGAGAGAAAGCATGAAAGGGGGGACTTCACTGTCCTTCATTCAATATTTACAGAATCACAAGTCGCTCTGTAACAAACAGCAGAGCATGATAGCCACTGAATACAAGAGAAATAGGGCCAGAATAGAAAGGCCTATGCATAACTACTTCGATCCAAAACGAAGCCAGGAGGGCTTCTTCCTTTTCAGTCGTTCAACCTCTTTGGTCTTGAAAGAAGTGGAGCGACAATGTTCTTCATCATCCTTAATGAGGGCGGCCTCCTCCTCGGAATCTTTGGCGTCGCCCTTGACTTCCTGTTCCAGAGAGGAGCGTGCCTCCTCAAGTTCGCGCTGCAGACGGACAACATTTTCCATCTCGGCGGTGATCTTCAGCTTCCGCGCCTTCCGGCCTTTACGCACTTCAGTAATCCGGGAGCCGCGTCTATCAGCATCATTGGCCGATGAACAAAGGTCACCTTCTAAAGTCTGGATCCGCTGGTCATAAGGGGCCCAGACTGCATTACCATGGCGGCGACATACTTCGCCCCAGATATCTCCAACAAATGCCATCCATCTCTTCTGAGAAATGCCTGAGTTGAAGGCTAGCGTGGTCTTTTTCTTCAACACTCGCTTGACAGCATCAATGGGTGGAGGATCTTCTGAATCCACTACTGCTCCGACGCGGTCGACAAGAAAGTTCCAAAGATCTTCATCCTCAGGGCCCGGGCTTGGCCGAGCTCTAGTGGGCCAATCCACTCCATGCTCAGGTAGGGCCTCAAGTCCTAATGACGGAGATCCACCATCGTCAAAATCTGAAGGTGGCGGGTTGCCTGACAAATAAAAGTACATGCATCAACGAGTGACAATGAAGCTTACAAAGTCTAAAAAAAAAAATGAAGAGAATGAAAGCTGCTACAACTCACTATATGGGAGATTTCCCACTTCTGTTTCCGCTTCAGGAGCTGGAGGTTGAACAGAACTCGATTCTTCGGCATAAAATTCCTGAAAAGCAGGAGGATAATCAATTGCAGACAGATCTAGGCCTCCTCCGTCTATCGTTGGTATAGATGGTTCGAGGTTATGGCTCGTTTGTCCAAAAAGTCCATCACTGTCAGCTGTGTCCCCAACTTGGAATGCTGAATATGCCTGTGATGCAAAGAACGGGCTCCCCAGGCCATCCCAAGAAAAGAAAGGTGAACTAGTCGCAGCAATGAAATTCGAATCCATCACTCCCCAAGAAAGGAGCTGATCACAAAAAGATTGACCACCTGAACAAAAGGAAGGGAGGGCGGTCAAACATGAAAGAAAAGATACCTGATAAAGATTGTATATGAGCTCAGTAAAGGAAGTTACCTGAAGAAGCTGCTTCCGCGGCCGGATATTCCTCGGCGGGTCCCGGGATATAAGCATCGATAGGCGTAAAAGGATATTGTTCTGCAAAAGCTTTATATTCAGCATAGGCAGAGGCGCTATCGACACATCCCGTTACCGCTGCTTCAGGAATTGGACAGTGGGATGATGGCTCAGTAAAGCCAACCTCTGATGTCAAATCACCACTTGCTCGGGAAGAACTCCCATACTCCATTCCATAAGGAATAAAAGAATCCTCGAGCAGAGGTGTATACTCATCTGAAGCAATCAGGTCAGCATTTCCATCATTCGCCTCGTCATTTAAAGCAAATGAGTCAGAGGAAGAGGAGAAAAAAAATGATGAGTAAAATTCTGAACAAAAATGATGAGAGAAGAAAAGAAAAGAAGAGAAAAGAAAACCACCACTACATGAGGTGGAATCCGCCACTCTCCCTTTTCCAACTCTCTCGAATCTGGAAGAAAAGGAAATGTTTAAATAAACTCCACCATTCCTGTCTCCAACAACTTCCGGAGCAGACATGGTCGGAAGTCCAAAACAGATATGTAAAAAAAAAAAATGAAGCAGAAATGAAAGAAGAAGAAGAAAGATGGTGACTCCACATATCTCCTCGAAGGAAAAAGGAGTCGTAGCCGTTGAGCGAAGCCAAGACAGTCAGCCTCAGTAGTATAATTCTGCGTCAAATCCTGGATAAAGTCTAGAAGACAGGATTCAGGGCACAGATGTCAGATCCCATACAAGCAAATGTCAAGAAGGCAAAACCCAGAAAGGAAATATCATATTCAACCATAAATCAGGGGTGAAGTTGGAAAGACAAAGACCCAGGCAAAGGAAATCAAAGTCAGTTCTGAGTAAATCCAAGAAGCGGAGCTAATGAAGAAGCATGACGAAGCTGATCGTGGCCTAAGATTGCTGACGTCGCAGTGCAGTACTGAAGCGCGTCAACTACGGCTATGATTTTTCAATTCAAGCACCTTTCAAGTTATGAAGACCAAGGGCAAAGCTTAAAGAACGCACGGGACGTCCTCCTTCGCCTTCGATTTCAGCGCACTTCCCGTGGGGGGCATTTGTTGACACAAAAATGTCAAAACCCCAGAAATCTCAAAAAAAAAAAAAACACCCCTATAAGGGGACGAATAGGCCATCCCCCCCCCCATTTCAAAATAACCCTTAGGTCTAAGGGGAATGGGGGGAAGAGAGGGCGGTTGGAGGGGAGCCCCCCCCCCCTTCAACTTGTGAAACATGAAACCGGTTGGGGGGGGCCGGTTGGGGGGGTGCTCCCCCTCCAACCGGTTTCATATAAAAAAAAAAAAACAGGTTGGAGGGGACCCCCTCCAACCTGTTTAAGGTATAACCGGTTGGGGGGTGCTCCCCCTCCAACCGGTTTTACATAAAAACAGGTTGGAGGGGAGACCCCCCCCCAACCTGTTTAATATGAAAACAGGTTGGAGGGGAACCCCCCCAACCTGTTTTATGTAAATCAGGTTGGGGGGTGCCCACACCCCCAACCTGTGGGGAACTCCCCCCAACCTGTTTAATATTAAACAGGTTGGGGGGTGTTCACACCCCCAACCTGTTTAATGTTAAACAGGTTGGGGGTGCTCCCCCCCAACCGAAATGGGGGTTCTCCCCCCTCCTTCTCCTGTTTATGCAGGGAGGGGAGGAGAAGCCAACCCCTATAAAAGGGGAGGCACCCCCTTCATCTGAAATGGGAGGAGAAAGCCCCCATAAACCTCCCCTCTATGCTGGAAAAACCAGTCCCCATAAGTGAAAAGCCCACCAAAAAAAATCCCTGCTGGTTGGCAATCCCCCAAGCCTTGTAAAACCAGTCCCAAAACCCTTGTAAACCAGTCCCACCAAGCATTGTAAGGTCCTGGTTCTGAAATTTTCAGAAATAGAAAAACTTCCTTCTTCCAATCCCCTTCAACTTGTTCTTCTAAGTTCTTGGTTTGGAGTGAAGGTATTGGTTCGTTCCTTGTTCAATATGGAGTGAGGAGTGCCCGATAACGTGGAAAAGAGCGGGAGATCGCCATCGTATACGGCTCCGACATCTCCCTCGCGCCACGTCCCCACATCGAGCAAGTCTCTGTGGGGATCCAGGGGTTTAAATACCGTCCATATCGAGCAAGTCTCTATGGACATATGGTATTTAAACACCCTTTATTCTCTCTCTCTCGGTATATTTATACCCCACATCGAGCAAGTCTCTGTGGGGGATTCAGGGGTTTAAATACTGTCCATATCGAGCAAGTCTCTATGGACATATGGTATTTAAACACCCTTTATTCTCTCTCTCTCTCGGTATATTTATACCCCACATCGAGCAAGTCTCTGTGGGGGATTCAGGGGTTTAAATACTGTCCATATCGAGCAAGTCTCTATGGACATATGGTATTTAAATACCCTTTGTTCTCTCTCTCTCGGTATATTTATACCCCACATCGAGCAAGTCTCTGTGGGGGATTCAGGGTTTAAATACTGTCCATATCGAGCAAGTCTCTATGGACATATGGTATTTAAACACCCTTTGTTCTCTCTCTCTCGGTATATTTATACCCCACATCGAGCAAGTCTCTGTGAGGGATCCAGGGGTTTAAATACTGTCCATATCGAACAAGTCTCTATGGACATATGGTGTTTAAACACCCTTTGTTCTCTCTCTCTTAGTATATTTATACCCCACATCGAGCAAGTCTCTGTGGGGGATCCAGGGGTTTAAATACTGTCCATATCGAGCAAGTCTCTATGGACATATGGTGTTTAAACACCCTTTGTTCTCTCTCTCTCGGTATATTTATACCCCACATCGAGCAAGTCTCTGTGGGGGATCAGGGGTTTAAATACTGCCCATATCGAGCAAGTCTCTATGGACATATGGTATTTAAACACTCTTTGTTCTCTCTCTCTCGGTATATTTATACCCCACATCGAGCAAGTCTCCGTGGGGGATCCAGGGTGTTTATATGCATACGTTTCAACTAAAGTTTTGTCTCTGAAAATGAGTATATACTCGGAAGATAATTTCGCTAACACGGGCATGTTCCTGCCCATGATAAGCTACATACTCTTTTCAAAAAGACAACCCTATTCGTTTTTAAACTTGGACTCATTCCGTTCAAAATAAACAAAGCAAAAAAATGTTGTTTTGAAATTTCTTACAGATGCATATATTCTCGCCCATGCTATGAAATGGTATTCGGGTTGAAACAGGTGTTAATACGACATCTAAAGCTTTTAACTCGATGTAAATGTAACATCGATTTCGATCGATGGAGACAGGGGTCCAGCACACGCCACCCCAATCGCCTGATGATTAAAAGGCACGGAATCAAAGAAGTTCAGATCAAAACACGGCGCACCCATCCGTTTCACGGATATATTCAAAAAATTCTTTCTCTGCATTGCGCAGACCCTTACTTCTGCCTGGCAGGCAGGCTGGCACGCCCCGCAACTCAAAGTCAAAAGATAAATGAATAAACATCCTTCAAATGAAGAAAGGAAAAGAGAAGAGAGAAAATTTTTCCGTGTCCACAGGTGCCCTTTTGGATTTTCACCTCAGCCATGTCATAATCTTTTTACCCTTAAGCACACGGGGAGCCGCGTACTTAAGTCCGTCAGGGCACCTCTTTTTTATGCCCCTTTTTTTTTTTTGAACTTGGTATCTAGGACGAAATTCTAGGACATTTGGTTATAGGGTTTGTAATTTGGACTTAGCCTACCGTTGTGGTTTGTCGGCTAAAGAGGGTACAACTTAACCTACCATTGTGGTTTATTGGCCAAGGAAAGATATGGCTTAACCTACCATTTTGGTTTGCTGGCTAAGGGATATGTGACTCGGTCTACCTTTTCTGGTTTGTTGACCAAGAAAGACATATGACTTAAACTACCATTGTGGTTTGCTGGCTAAGAAGGATATGACTCAGCCTACCATTTTGGTTTGTTGGCTAAGAGTATGATATGACTCAGTCTACCTTTCTGGTTTGTTGACCAAGGAGATTATGACTCAGCTTACCATTGTGGTTTGTTGGCTAAGAGGAGTATAACTCGGTCTACCTTTTTGGTTTGTTGACCAAGAAGGGCATATGACTTGGTCTACCATTTTGGTTTGTTGACCAAGAAGAGATATGACTCAACCTACCATTATGGTTTGTTAGCTAAGAGGATATAACTCGGTCTACCATTTTGGTTTGTTGACCAAGAAGGGCATATGACTTGGTCTACCATTTTGGTTTGTTGACCAAGAAGAGATATGACTCAGTCTACCATTGTGGTTTGTTGGTTAATGGGATATAACATTTTGATTTGTTGACCAAGAAGGGCATATGACTTGGTCTACCATTTTAGTTTGTTGACCAAGAAGAGATATGACTCGGTCTACCTTTTTGGTTTGTTGACCAAGGAGAGTATGACTCAGCCTACCATTGTGGTTTGTTGGCTAAGAGGAGTATAACTCGGTCTACCTTTTTGGTTTGTTGACTAAGAAGGGCATATGACTTGGTCTACTATTTTGGTTTGTTGACGAAGAAGAGATATGACTCAGCCTACCATTATGGTTTGTTGGCTAAGGGGATATAACTCGGTCTACCATTTTGGTTTGTTGACCAAGAAGGGCATATGACTTGGTCTACCATTTTGGTTTGTTGACCAAGAAGGGATATGACTCGGTCTACCATTGTGGTTTGTTGGCTAAGGGGATGTTGGAACCCGGAATTTTCTTCTATCTGGAGAACTTGAGGAGGTGATGGATCGATTTGGGTTTCGGATTCCACCCCCGGAGGGCTCCGTCCCCTCTCTTTTTTTTTTCTTTTTTTTTTAAGGGCGTGCCAGACTGTTTATGGGAAACAGACAAAGGGATTTATTTTTTGTGAGGAGCATTGGGTGTAAACCCTGTTGCCTTCAGGTTTCATTTCGTTTATTTATTTTTCGCGTGCGCTCGCATTTTCAAGGCGATTGGAGACAAGTAAATTCCCACAATTTCATTCAAGGGTGTTTATGCCATTTACATTTACGCTCACAGTGGGATGTTTGTGCCTCCGCCGGGCGGTTACAAATTGAGAAGATTACATTTACGTCGACGACGAGGTATTTGTGCCTCCATCGAACACTTGCAAAGTACATCATTTCATTTATGCGCAGGGCGAGGTGTTTATGCCTCCGCCGGGCGTTTACAAACATGTCGGGTCATTTCTGCTCACAACGGGGTGTTTGTGCCTCCGTCGAACATTTACAAACACGTCACTTCTTTTGTGTCGACGAAGGGGTGTTTGTGCCACCGTCGGACGGAATGCCTCTATGTATGTCTTTTTTGTAACAACGGAGGCCTTATACAAAAAAAATGTCGGGCGTCATGTAACAACCTGCAGTGTCTCCGCACGAACAAGGCGCAAGATGGCCCGAGCATGGAGGACCGACCGCCAAAAGCTGCCGGAGACTTTCTCCTCCAACACTCGCTGGGTGGAACTCAAGAGCTCCGGGGGTCGAACAGACCGAGCGAGTGTGGGCTGTATGCCTTTTTCGGTGGCCGCGTGTGTGTGTGTTAATGGGGGAATGGCCCTCTATTTATAGGGCCTCGGGCGAGCGAACCGACGGAGGTACACCAAGGAAGGCAGGATCGGGATCGGGATCGGGATCGACCATGGTCGATCCGATCCTGGATCGGATCGGATCGCAAGATCCCATGGATCCCAGGGAAGTCTGGCCGATCCTGGATCGGCCAGATTATAAAATGTTTATTTTTTTTGGAAAAAATGCAGGAAAAATCAGGAAAATTCAGAAAAATTCTGGAAAAAACAGAAAAAATCTGAACTCCTGAAAGAACTAAGATTTGCATCAAAAATCAATTATACATGCATTCATAGTACATAAAACATGAAATTTAAGACATTGTACATGTAACTTACATTTGATAGAAGACTAATAATCTTTCCATCCACTTCCAGACATAGATGAGCCACCATCATTTGGGTTTTGGTAGCTATGACCAAAGAGGGAATTTGCTAAATCATGCATACCCATTTGAATCCCTCTTGGTGTAAATTGTTGACTTGAGCTTTCTCCAGATTGTGATGGAGCTGGACACCATATACCAAGCGGTTTGTATGTACTTGTTGCTTCACTAGGGCCACTAGGCTCTTGTTCTTGTGAAGGCCAAGGTCCCCATCCTCCTTGTACTCCATAAGGTGAGCTACTAATATCTGAGTACGGTAAAATGGGAGGCTGAAATGCAGGTATATGAGTAGACCCTGAACTATAGTTTGGCTCCCAAGGTGGCCACTCATAGGCTGCATGATGTTGTTGTCCTTCATATCCCCCTTGTCCATGCCCTTGTCCTTCTCCTCCGCCTCCCTGATGTTCTGTTTCTGGTACATAACTTTCAGTAAGCCCTACACCTGTGGCCCCAGTATATCCTGCTCCTGCATATCCCTGGCCAGCTCCTGTGGCCCCAGTGGCAGCCCCATCATCATCATCATCATCATCATCATTTGGATCTTGTGTGGTGTCATCACTACGAATTGGTTGCTGCACTTTCCTCTTTTTTTGCCTGGCATATGTTATTTTTTCTAACTCTAAGGCTTTTGAACTCTTCTCTTTTTGTGTTGCAGCTCTTCTTAATGCAGGCTGAGTGGGAGGCACTCTAGATGTCTCTGGCAAGATAGCTGAGTGTCGTGGCAAAGAGAAGAGAGGACCGAGGGTGAGAGGTTGGTCCTCACTTACCCTAAGCTCTGGATCTCCAGCCTCTACTCCATCCAATTCTCCTTCCGCCCATGAGCAATCACGAGGGTCAAATTCTGGAACATCCCTTTCCTGTCTTGTTTCCACCCATGCATTTAGTGGGTGTTCCTCATCAAATAACTCATCAACATCAATTTGAGATGATAATGCTTCCCTCTCTGCAAAACGTTGCTCCCAATGACTACCTGCAAAAGTCATTAGCCTTGCCTCGCTCTTCTTTTGTCTATCTTTAATGCATTTCAGCTTCAACCTCATATTGTAGTGGCAATAGACCAACTTCTCTAGCCTAGTTGCACTCAACCTGTTCCTCACTTTTGTGTGAATAAGTGAGAAAGTGCTCCAATTTCTCTCACACTGGCTAGATGAAGTGGTCTGACTGAGTACTCTAATAGCAATCCTTGCAAGTGGACTTCTTTGACCAGTCTTGTAGTCTAACATAACCCACCACTCACCTACAAAAAAAAAAACATACAATGAATTAGCACATAATACAAGTGATTTGTCATTTTGTTATGAAGTAAGCATGAGCTTAAGTCTGAAGGTTCTTACCCGGACCCATTCTGGTCACTGCTTCTTTAACATCATAATCTCTGTAGATGTCCAACTTCAGTTTAAATCTGTCCATCTACAGTATAATACAGTTGCTAAGTGTAACTCCAAAAGTATATTGAATACATGAAAATGGAATGAAGTTTTTAACTTGGTCGTACCTCTATCATAGCATCTATTCTTTCGTCCATGCTCCTAGATAATCTCCCGATGACATTGATTGTCCCCTGGAGCACCTCACCATCATTGTGAGGGGAATCACTATATTGATGCCTAGGGTTAAAGAAATACCCTATATGTACAAAACATGTGTAGTAAGTTAGAAATTCAACTCATGCTAATAAGAAATATGCACAATAAGATATAATACATTTACCTGCTGCATGTAAATCATGGTGGAGTGTTGACTCCCATCTTGCATCAATAATCTTCCACCATTTTTTATATGCTTGCGGATGCTTCTCTCTCAACCTTTCCTTGGCTTTATCCATAGCCTCATATAAGTAACCCATGTCATTCTTGTCCTCTCCATCAACCATCCTCAGCACCTGTACTAGAGGCTCTATTAGCTTCAAATAATAGTGGATTTTCTCCCAAAAACGATGGTCACTGACCAAGCAAGAAATCTCATGTGCCACATCTCTGGATTCCTCTCTCAATGTAGCCACATGTGCCAAGTACTCGGAACTGTGTATGAGAGTGCCCAACTCATGTCTAAACTGATGCAGACTCTCCAATGCAATAAATTGTGAGGCAAATCTTGTTGGGCCAGGACGAATTATGTCATGTCCATTTGTGCACTCTCTCATCATATGTAAGATTCTATTGTGTCCATAAATAAAAGTAGTAATCATTGCGACTTGGACACCAAGTCATGCACATGTTTGTCTTTGCCAATATCCTCCATCATCAAGTCTAAGGAGTGGGCTGCACAAGGGACCCAATAAAGATGATGTCGTTTTGCCATCAATTTTCTTCCAGCTGCCTTGTAACTTGCTTCATTATCAGTGACAACTTGGACTACATGTTCCTCGCCAATTTCATCAATCATCTCATCCATGAGCCTAAACAAGTAATCTGCATTTTTTATTTGCCCACTTGCATCTATAGATTTCATGAACACTGTACCCTCACTACAATATACAAGAAAGTTAATCATGGACCTTCTTGTTGTTCCCGTCCATCCATCACACATAAGAGTACAACCTCTTGCCATCCATATATCTTTGAATGACGCCACCCAATCCTTTATCTCAGTCAATTCCTCTTCAAGATATTTGCCATAAATCTCCTTTGGTGTAGGAGCTTTCAAACCTGGACCTGCCTCACCAACTGAATCTATCATCGTTTGGAAATAAGGACTAGATGCTGTATGGGCTGGGACCCCTGCATGCAAAAACCATTTTACAATGTTTTTAACTGCATGTTTAGCGGAAGCAGCTGTGGCCTTTACCCCTTTCATTGCATGCTTTATGCCAGGCTGTTTTGATGAAGATTTCCTTCCCAAAATTGTGTCAACCCCACTAGTTGGTCCCGTTCCCCTCATTGAACCACCTCTCCTGATAGGTGGTGCCGGTGGCCGTGTGACACTAGCCCCTGATGATGATCCTTCTCTTGTACTATGGAACCTCCGCATGTCACTTTCCAACATGGCAGCACGCCGACTCTGCCGTAGTCCTTCTCGCCATTCTCTCTCATTAGGTGAGAGATCCTCATAATCTGTATCATCTGAGTCCTCAACATCAACAGTTCTTGTAGCTGCCTTACTTTTTCCCTTCCCAGAAATCTCTTCATGCAGTTCTTGTTGATGTTGAATACGTATGCCTCTTTGTTGTTGTCTTCCAGCCATGTAGTCTTTCATCTCATTCACTAACTCCCGTGGACAATGCTTGCATTTTACTACATTTGTTCCAATGCCTGCAATGTGTTGTTTTAGGCGGTATACACCTCCATTCATTTCCTTACCACAGTGGTTACACCGCACTCTCTTAGAGGCAGCATCAATAAGGACACCGTGTTTCCATCCAATGTCTACTTGTGGTTGCTCTTCCTCGTGTCCCTCATCAGCCATACTTGCTAATCCTATAACAAATTAAGAATACAAACACATTCATGTGTAAGTATACAATTATAAACATAATTACATCTAATATTAACCCTAATTAGGGTGAAATTTAGAGATTTTCTCTAATTTCCCGAAATGAAATTGTTCCATTATCATAGAAAGGCATGATTAAGTCAATTAAGTGATTGGAACACTTAATTGATCTCTAATTGTGCTAATACAACATAAGCCCCAAATATCAAACCCTAATTAGCCAATTAGGGTGAAATTTAGAGATTTTATCTAATTGACAAAATGTAAGGGAATAATAAGAAGATATAAGAAGATTAAACATGTGTACATGTGTTTTCATTTTTTTCAGAATTTATAACTGAATTTCGAAATTAAAAAATGAAATATACCTTAAAAGAACAACTTCTTCCTTGCTTGAGTAAGATCTCTTGAGATCTACTCAAGAAGATCTCCCTTGGATGTGCTCTTTCTAACCTCTTTCAAACTTGAAAGAGAAGATAGGGTTTAGAAGAAAAAGTAGAAGAGGAAGGAGAAGAGGAAGAAGAAGAACAAGAACAAGAACAAGAAGAAGAAGAGGAGGAGGAGGAGGCCGGCTGGGGAGGAGGCCGGCGGCGGTGGAGGAGGCCGGCGGCGGCGGTGGAGGAGGCAGCCCGAGCTGGGGGGGGAGGGGGAGCACCTTCCTTCCTTCCTAGGACACCAAAACCTGCATCTTTTGGTGTCCTCGGGTGGGAAGGGGGCGAAATAAGGGGGATCGCGCCGGATCGATCGGGATCGACCCTTATCGGGTCGGATCGACGCCGGATCGATCGATTCGACCCGATAAGGGTCGATCCGGCGCCGTAAGTTCAAATTTGAACTGAACAGGGCCGGATCGACTGAATCGAGCCGGGATCGATCGATCCCGGTTCGACTCGAGCGATCCAACTCAGATCCTACTGAGTTGGGTCGATCCAGCCGGAAATGTGGGGTTTGGGGGTTCTTCAAGGGGGAATCGACCCTTGGGGGGTCGATCCGATCCGGGATCGAGCGATTCTGGCTCGATCCCGGCGATTCTTCCTTCCATGAGGTACACAACCCGGCGGGGGTGCGCGGCACAGGCACCGAGGCAGGCTTGAACCGGCGGGGCACGCGAGCACAGGGCCCAAGGCGGGGAACGACCGGCGGGGGGGGCCTGCCGAACCGGCGGGGGTCCCCCGCCAGGCAAGGCCCCGAACCGGCGGAGGTCACTGCCCAACGGGGGTCCTGCCTGGCGGCCCCGCACCGGCGGGGGTCCCCGCCAGGCAGGCCCCTGTTGAACCCGAAAATATCGGGATTTAAGCAAACCCTGGCGGCAAATTTGCCCGAGAAGCCACGAAAAAGTCTGGGAATAAACCCCGGCCTCCCCACTCGAACACCGGAGGATAAACGGATTCGAGTCCGTGTGTCAACCCGGAGTATGGCGTTCGAAAGTCCCATCAACAGCGGAAATACGCACCCTGGATAGCCGAAAATTGATGTCCGGACTCGCGCTAAAGATCGAGTACGACTCGGATGGGTCCGAAAAGGTGAAATGCACACGCCCTCTGAAAATGGGGTCAAACGCACGTGAAACGGGCAAAAACGCACGTCGAATGCACGTCAAATACATGCGGGCATGTGTGTGCACGTGTGCGGCACATGCCATGGCAAACCAGCAAACTCCCAGAAATCCTCTTGGAAATGGCCCAGGAAGAAGAGGTTGGGCCAGTCCGGCCCCTGCCGGGCAGGGAGGGGCGCCAGTTCGGCCCCCCGCTAGGCAGGGAGAGGCGCCGATTCGCCCCCCCGCCAGGCAGGGGGGGCGCCGGTCTGCCCCCCCGCCAGGCAGGGAGGGGCGCCGGCCCGCCCCCCGCCAGGCAGGGGGGGCGCCGGTTCGTCCCCCCCAGGAAGGGAGGGGCTCCGGTCCGCCCCCCCCCCCCCCCCCCCCCGCCAGGCAGGGGGGCGCCGGTTCGGCCCCTGTTGACACGGGGGGGAAGATGATGAAGAGAGGGAGTATGTGCAGAGTACATCATTATGGATCATCACATTCTTTTTGGTTTATTCATTTCATTCCATTGAGGAGTATGCATTTGTTTCGCATGCTTTGATTTTTATATCGCGGGGCGTGCCAGCCTGTCTAACAGACAGAAGAAAGAATCCGCGCAATGCGGAAGGGAATTTAGGTGTCCGTGAGGCGGACGGGTATGGTGTCCGTGAAACGGACAGGTATGGTGTCCGTGAAACGGACAGGTATGGTGTCCGTGGAACGGACAGGTATGGTGTCCGTGAAACGGACGGGTATGGTGTCCGCGAACGGACGGGTATGGTGTCCGCGAACGGACGGGGTGTCCGCGAACGGACGGGTGCGCCGTTTTTTATCTGAACTTCTTGAGTCCCATGTCTATTCTCATCAGGCAATTAGGGTAGCATGTGCTGGACCTCCATCTCCATCGACCGGAATCGATGTTACATTTACATCGAGTTAAAAATCTCGGTATTATTTAATACCGATTTCTAACCCGAATACCATTTCATAGTAAAAAAGACGAGAGAAATATACATGCTTTAGAAAATCCTGATTATGACATGTTTTTCCTTTCTTTTGATTACTTTGAAATGCTTTTTGCTTTGGATATTCCTTTTTTTGAAACGACTGCCTTTGTGGGAGCCCAAAGTTTGATTTCTTTTGAAAAGGGGAGCGGGTATATACCCATGGACCGATTTGAGGTCTTTTCTCCTTTTTGCAAAAGGTTGATTATGGATTTTTATTTGGGAAAACATGGGGATTATTATCATGAACGGGTGCATGCCCGTGGATTTATGATTCTGAACTTGGGGGTATTATAACCCGGAGCAACACTCCCGTATTAGAAAGGTGATTATGCGGATTTTTATTATGAGGTTCTTTTGTAATGCCGTTTCCGGGCAGAGTCCAAGTTTGAGGTAGAGTTTATTTCTCCTCATTTCATGCTTGTGCGGGTGCAATTTCCGGAGATCATATGGATGTATCTCTACGGAAGTTCTTGTCATATTTGTGTTCTCTGTCTGAAGTCCATTTCCACGGATACAGTTCTCGTGGAGGTGCATACGTGCTCCCATTTGGGGTGTCCGAGCACGGTTCTTGTCTTGTCCTCCTTTTTCTTTGGATGTGTGTATATTATCACAATCCTCTTTTTCCTCTTTTTTTTTTGAATAGATGAGTAGGTCTTGACAAGTTCTTATTTAAACAGAGCACCCTTGTAATGGTGTATTTATATGGACGTATGCATATGTCCGTATGTTCTCGGGAGAAGCTTTGCCCGGAGAGATTTTACCTCGGAGAAACATGTGTATATAAACACAAATCTGCGCATTGTAAATATATCCTCGAACGGTATCTCCATTTGAACGGAGTGTCCGACAGGAAGGAGCCTTCGTATGGACGAAGTCCTTTCTAAGAAACATATACACAATGATGCATATTTGTGATTATATAGATATGTTCTCGGGCAGAGTCTCTGTTTGGGAAGAGATTCCACTAAGAAACACATTTACATAAACATAAAGTTCGTGATTATACGAATATGAACTCGGAGGGAACTTTGTCCAGGCAAGATTCCAGCTAAGAGACATATACGTATATTGGCAGATTTATGATTTTATGGATATGTCCTTAAGGAAATCTCCATTTGGGCAGAGTTTCCTCTAAGAAACATATACATAAGAACATAAATTTGTGAATATACGAATATGTTCTTGGACAGAACCTCCGCTTGGGCAGAGTTTCCTCTAAGAAACATATACATATAACACGAGTTTGTGTTTACATGGATACGTCCCCTGAAAGAGATTTTTTTGCCTGGGCGGGATTCTCCCTAAGGAACATATTTGTATAGTTACAAATTCGTAATCTTTTATATATGTGTTCTTGGACGGAATCTCCACTTGGGCAGAGTTTCGTCTTAAGAAACATATATATAAGAACACAAATTTGCGAATATACGAATATGTCCTTGGGCAGAACCTCCGCTTGGGCAGAGTCTCCTCAAGAAAACATATACATATAAGCACAAAATCCACCATCCCAGAGTCTCGCTCGATGGGCGGGGAGAACATGGGTATTTAAATGCCATGTGTCCATAGAGTCTTGCTCGATATGGACGGCATTTAAACCCCGGGAATATCACCCCACAGAGTCTTGCTCGATGTGGGGGATGGGGATTAAGAAGGAGTGTTGATGACGATTACGCCGACCGCTCCTCTCTCCGCGCCAGGCCTATCGGGCTAAAGAAGGGGATTTGTACCTTCGAACACCGGACGGGGGGGATTTGAGAATGGGAGAGGAAATGAGCAGAGGCTCTTTTTTATTTTCCTGGGATTTTTCCAACAGGGCTTCGCCAGAGCACCATTCAAGACCCCCCTTTCCTTTGGAATAGGGGGGGTATTTATAGGGGTTTCGGCCCCTTTACATGCGTGGGAGAGGAGAGAGAGAGCCCCTAACCGATGGTGACCTCATGATGAGGTCACCATCGGTTAGGGGAGATTCCCCCTTAACCGATGGTGACCTCATCATGAGGTCACCATCGGTTAGGGGAAACCGATGGTGACCTCATGCTTAGGTCACCATCGGTTAGCCCCTTAACCGATGGTGACCTCATGTTGAGGTCACCATCGGTTAGGGGGAGACCCCCCTTAACCGATGGTGACCTCATTGTGAGGTCACCATCGGTTAGGGGGTCCTAACCGATGGAGAGAGAGAGGAGAGGGGGGATTTTGCCTATAAATACCCCCCCTACACCCCCTCATTTACAAGGGTATATGCCCAGGTGCTGGAGTTTTTTCTTCTGTCCCGGAGTTCTGCCCGACTTCTCGGAGTTCTGCCCGATCGGAGGGTGCCTTTGCAAGCCTCGGAGTTCTTCCTCGAGCTTGTTCTTTGTGCTTGTTCTTCGTATTTGGTCTATAGACCTTGTGCTGCCGGAATTGCTGCTGGAATCCTGCTCCGTTTCTTCGGCGCCTCGCCCTGACTTCTCGGAGTTCTGCCCGATCGGAGAGCGCTGCCGGAGCTTGTTCTTTGTACTTGTCCTTCGTACTCGGTCTATAGACCTTGTGCTGCCGGATTTTTCCGTGCTTCGTACTTTGGACGGAGACATGTTCTCCTTGTACTTTCATTTTAACCGGGACTCCGGGCACCATTTTAAGGGCCGGAACTCCCCTGCTAAATTTTGAGGAAGTATCCCACTGAATAATTTTGTAACTTAAATAACCTTGGGGTCATTTTAAATCACAACTTTCTGGCCTCTGAGCAGGCTGCTGATAATGTATTGTAACCAGGCCTGCTGATAACCAACATTTAATCTTCGTGGCCCAACGGCCCTCTTCATCATGTCCGCGACTCGAACCGTCGTCCGCCAAAATAGGCTTTAACTAGGCTAGTCGTCGGACCATCATCTGATAGATTTTTTTTTTGTAATTTCCGCTGAAATAAACGTGTCACACTTTTACCTTCCAACAAATGCCCCCCACGGGACACGTGTCGGAACTGAAAGTGACGACACGCGACCCGTGCAAATCCTTGCTTTGCATTCCGGAGCATTTTTGTAGTGCTTTTGATCCCGGATTTCTGCTCAGCTAGACTTAGTGTCCTTTTTCTTTCTCTGATTTCCCTTCTGTTTTACCTGTGGTTTCCCAGGCTTTCATCATGCCTTTCAAGAAGAATTATTTGGCCCGTGACAACCACAGTCAGAAGACTCGTGACGGGGTTGTTCCGAAAGGAATTATGATGCCTGCCCTGGCGAGGCCTCGTATCACTGAAGCCAATCTATCTTCTCTGGATAGTGGTTACCATATAGTAGCAACCCTCAATCCTGAAGGTCTTGCCCCAAACGGCTCAGTGGATCACTCTCGCATCTGTCTTCGAAAGGGGACTTATCATTATATGCGTCGAGGAGGCTATCCAAGCCATTTCCCATCTGACAGGGAATTATTTTCCTTTATCCAGCAGTTCATCCCACCCAATATGTCCAAGGATGATCCCTGCATTTTGGCTGAGAGGAGGTACTTAGAATTTGCCATTTTAAGGTTCCGGGATAGCCTTCTGGGTACCTGTGCCTTTTCCTACCCCAGTTTTCCTCTGGGATATATGCCTTTGACGAGGATGCTGACGGCTGATAACCTTGGCCCCTATAATCGTGACCTTGATTGTTATACTCGGTCACGGAAGCTGTCCCCTGTTATCTGGAACTTGCAGAATCGCCATACGACTGCAATGGAGATCAACGGCACTTATCTGATGCCCAGTGACTCCCGGTATGCCGCTGGAAGTCACGATATCCGGTGTCTTTTGGACCGGATTATCGATTTCACTTCTCCCAGCTGGTATGGCCACTGGTCAGTTATATCTTCTCATATCTTTCGTTATGGGGCCACAGAGTGGTTGACTGGTGTTTTGCACCACTATGGTGAAATCTTGAAGAAATCTGGCATTTATGGAGCTGTTGAGGCAGCACTGTATGACTATCCCTGTTACACAGGTATTCTTCGAGGTTTGATAGAGAGATTTAGCCCCAGATGGAATACCTTCGGGACAGCTGAGGGTGAAACTTCCATTGACTTATGGGGTTTTCACCAAATTTCAGGCCTGCCGATATCTGGGCTTCTTTATGAAGAAATTGTATTGGATGACTTGCACAGCCACCGCAGCAATGGCTCTGGCCAGTATTTCTATCCATATAGCCTCCGTTTCCTGACAAAAGTATGGCGGGACCTGGCCCGTGTCGGGAAAACAGACAAAGCATCTTCGCCTTCCTCAACTATAAGAGTCAGTCAGAATGCCTGGCTTCGATATTTTTATAATGGGCCATTTTGCTTCTTTGACAGTTTTTCAGTTGAGGGTCGCTGTCTAGAAGAGTATCAACAGCTAGAAGTGAGGAAGCCTTCCCGGGGACGATTTATTTGCGCCCCGAAGGATATGGGTTGGAACCCTCGGCGGCTACCTGACCGCACTTATTTGGCCGCTTACTTAGTTTACTGGCTGTCCAGCTTTGTGGTTCCCCATGGAGAGGAAGAATATATTCGGCCAGGCCTTATTTATCCTGCTTGCCTTTTGGCAGAGGGCCGTCAACTTGCTTTGGCCCCTGCAGCACTAGCAAATATATTTCACGGGCTGGGATCGTTGAGCTCACATCCCAGTCCCCGAGACAGGAAGGTGCAGCTACCCACCCATTACTTGAGTGCTTGGGCCGGCCTCTTGCTGCCTAGTTTGTGCCAGACAATTGATTTGCCCCGCTCTTCAGCTCCATTAATTTTAATGTTCCGGAATCGTCCAGCTGGAGATCCGCTGACGGAGCTGATGAGTACCAGGTCCAGTTTGTCTTTTCTGCCGAACAATGAGCAAGGGCTACTTCAATTTGACAATGTTTCCCGGGGAACCAGGCCTTTCTGTACCCAGACTTCCGACGGGCCACAATATCATTCAGCAAGTAGCAATAGTCCCAGCCAATCTGTATATCAGGACTGGTTATGCTGTATTCGTCCCGGAGTACTGGTGTATCGCGTAGGGTCGACTCTCATCACTGAGCCCTATTATCCCTCGCGGTTTGCCAGAAATTTCGGGTATGATCAATCTATCCCGCCACCTGCAGAATTTCCATTGTCACTTCGACTCCAACGCGGTCATGATGTCCACATGACGGCTGCAAGTTGGTGGAATCATTTCCGTCGTCCTGAAACAGGTTCAGCATGCGCCCTTCCTGCGCCAGGAACGACGGGGCATATGGATATATTTTACGCCCGATGGTGGTTTGACCGGAGCGGTATTTTCCGACTCTCCCCTGGCAAAATAAGGGAGAGGGAGGATTCTCGGCTTGTGCAATACAGCTTGTCCCCAGTCTTCATTGACGAGGCATATCTTAACCGGCACTTTTCTAGCATAGCAGCCTCATATAAGAGGCGCTATGACGCCAGTGTGTCACATAATACCAAGGCCGAAAATGACAGGTATTATTATCAGGGGGAAATACCGCTCTTGGCACCTATGGAGCTGTTTTGGACAAAAGCCCCGGTCGCCAGCGATGATTCTCCATCATATAGCTGGTGGGACCATTTATTGGCTGACTGCGGTCACTCCCCTGCAGTACCTTTGTCGACAAAGCTGCCCCCAGAGAGCATCGGCCATGCCGGATGGACACGATGGGAAAGACATCTTATAAATGTAATTGGCAATATCGGGCCTCTGGAATATATCCCTCGGCTGGAAAATGCCAAGACATTTCGAGATGTTCAGGATATCATGAAGAGAGTGGGGGAAGCTTGCAGCACCACCTTCCTTCAGCTGGTACCAAGGCCCTCATCAGAGTCAGCACGTAAGCCACCCCTTTTTCCCTTCTTCTTCCTCCTCTTTTTTTTTTTTCCTTTTTTTTTCTTCTTTCTTTTTTTTTTATGGCGACCTCGTCTTCCAGCTACTCCCGCTTTGAGGATTAACGGGGATAGAGGCAACGGGACTCGCCCTGGCGCTCCTTCTTCCTCCACCAATAGAAGAGCCGAAAAGGCCAAAGAGGTTGCATATGCCTCCTCGAGCGGTATATTCTTCTATCATTTCCCCGCCTCTCTGCTTTCTTTTATCATCAGTTCTCATATTGATTTCTTCTATATTCTTCTGCGCTAGATGATGAAACTGATGAGGCGGGCGCCGGCTCACCCCTTCCAGATGAGTGTGGTTCTCTGCCCGAAAGTCCCCCTATTTTTCATAGAGAGGGAAACGGGAGCACAGTGCATGGTACAGCAGATCTTTTGCCCGAAGAGGGGACTGATGGTGCTCCCTCCCATTTTGCATTTCCTGGGGTGGTAGGTGCCGACGTTGACTGCCCAGGATTCACATATACTGAACTGGGAGTTTCAGAAGGAGAATATTCTTCTGCCCCCGTTGAGGTCTATATTCCGAGACCTGTGGAGGAACCTCCTGTAGGGACAACTTCTTTTGGTGAGCCGATTTTCTCAAACCCGTATATAGTTTTTCATGACATATTTCTTTTCATGGCTAATCCTCCTCCTTTGCTGTATTTGCTTTTAAAAGGGGCAGAATTCTGCGATCAACTGTTCGGCTGGGGAACGACAGATTCATATTCTGTCTCAGGGGCGAACTTCTCCATCCCGAGTTGGGGAATTTCGATGAGCCCGTTTTTGGACTTGCCAGCTCAATCTGCCTTTCAAGTGGGGGACACCACAAGTGGAGGCGGAGGCCTTCACCAGACAGATTTTACCTATGTTCCTCCAACCTCCCATATGATGGGGAGCAGTTTTATGCAAATCCGCAGTATTTTCCCAGCTCCTTTCAAGATCTGCATTCTGGACCATCCAATCTCGCTCCACCTTCAGAACCTGAAGCTGAAGAGGAAGGCGAAATCCCCGTTCCAGGTGAAGAAGAGCCGAGCTTTATGCCTTGCATCTTTGACTTGCTGTTTTACCAGCTTTGTCTTGTTAACAGCTTTTTCTTTGCCGCTGATTTCTTTTTCTTGGGCAGATGTTGTGCCGAATTCTGACGAAGGCGGCTCTCCGCCCCGGGAAGTTGGTGTTCCCCCTGAGCATGGTATAAGATGGCCTGCAGGAACGCAACCGGCTCCGCACTTTGCTGATGATGGCTGCTGGGAATTCCTTGTTGGCCGAATTACGGCATTGGCAGACTCCACAGACCCGGCGCCAATTGAAGTCATTCGAGAGGCGCTGGAGCAACATACTGGATCCGCCTTTAGCATGGGAATCCAGCAGGAGCGTTGGATGACTTTCATCACCGATGTTTGGAACAGGGTGTACACCCGTCGGATGGAGACGACCTGGGCTCAGCGGATCGAAGCTCTGGAGAGCGATGCTGAAGCCGATGATCTCCAGGCTGCTGAAGTGCGCAAGCGTCGAAAGACGCGAGAACTGCGGATGGCTCGGATGGAACGCGAGCTTGGCGAGGCAATATCTTGTCAGGCTCGAGACGCCGGAGATGAAGTTGAAAATCCCGAAGAGAGAGGCCCTCATGTCAGAGATGGAGACGACTCTCGCCGGACCGGATCTTCAAGAGTTAAGAAGGGAGAGCGGCTGCAGAAGAAGGCACCCTCTTGGCTTTGCTTCTCATCATAACCTTTGTATATTAGGCTCGTTGTTCTAACTTGCCTTGTATGTAGTGTGTGACTATCTGTCACCCTTTGTAACTCTGTAACATGGTGACTTATGATCTTACGGCTATATGAATATGAAGGACACAGAAATTCCTTCTTTCATTTTCTGTTTTCTCTTTTTTTTTTTCACATTACCAGCCTTAGCGCCCTTTCGGGTTTTCACCGAGACTGGCCCCCTTTAGCTTTTTCCAACGCGCCCTTTCGGGTTTTCACGTTGAGGGGTTATCCGTTTTTGCCTGAAGCGCCCTTTCGGGTTTTCACTTCAGCTGGATTCTTTTGATCTTTTTACCCTCAAGCATACAGTGGGCCGTATACTTAAGTCCATCGGGGTATCTCTATTTTTAACCCCTTCCTTTTTTTTTCTTCTCTTTTTTTTACCAAGGCTGTCGAGGGCTTGACTGACTTGGATGCATGAATGGCTAAGGGTTTGGGTATGGTATGAGTGATGGTTTCAGATGTGGTTTGATATCTGAATATGGCTAATGGTTGTGAATTCGGATTTGGAATTTGGTTTTGGATGTGAATTTGGGTTTGAATATGAGTATGTTGGGCGACTTGGGTCACCTTTGTGGTATTTTGGATTTGGGTTTGGATATGAGTATGTGATTTGGGTCTGATTTGGCCCTGGACTTAGTTTTGAATGGGTTCTGGAATGGTGTTTATCATTTGGCTTTGGGAGTTGAATTTCGCCCCTTTTGATAGCTTTGTGCCCGGAAAAGGGGTTTGTATTTGGGTTTGAATAGCTGGAAAGGAGGAAGCTTTCCTGCCCTTGCTTCGCAGCAGAACATTTGTATATTGGGCTTATCGCCTTGATTTCCTTTCTATGTGGCATCTGTCACCCTCTGCAAGTTTGTAACGTGGTGACTTGTATGAATGGAGAACTGAGATATCCTCCTTTCCATCATCATTTTTTTTCTTTTTTTTTTTGTCACATTACCAGCCTTAGCGCCCTTTCGGGTTTTCACCAAGACTGGCCCCCTTTAGCTTTTTCCAACGCGCCCTTTCGGGTTTTCACGTTGAGGGGTTATCCATTTTTGCCTGAAGTGCCCTCTCAGGTTTTCACCTCAGCTGGATTTTTTGATCTTTTTGCCCTTAAGTATACAAGGGATTGTATACTTAAGTCCATCGGGGTATCTTTATTTTTAACCCCTTTCCTTTTTATTATTTTTTTTTTCGAAGATTTGACTGGCTCGGATAATCAAAAGGGTGAGGGTCTGGTTCTGAAACGGGTGGTGAACTGGGATGGGATGGGTGGTGAGCTAGGATGGGATGGATGGTGATGGCTTCTGAGCGTGAAGATTTTTTTTTTTTTTTTCAATTGTGGGTATTGTTATGGGCTTTGGCATGGAGTTTGGGTTTGGATTTGGGGTTTAGGTTATTTCAGTTTTGGCTTTGGTTTTGGATTTGACATAGCCTACCTTTATGGTTTGTTGGCTATAGCCATGGTATTGGGATTGACACAGCCTACCTTTTTTGGTTTGTTGGCTATGATTTTTTTGGTTTGGTTTTGACATAGCCTACCTTTTTGGTTTGCTGGCTATGATTTTTGGTATTTGGATTTGATATAGCCTACCTTTGTGGTTTGTTGGCTATAGTTTTGGTATTTGGATTTGATATAGCCTACCTTTGTGGTTTGTTGGCTATAGTTTTGGTATGGTTTTGACATAGCCTACCTTTTTGGTTTGCTGGCTATGGCTTTGATATTTTGGGTTTGACATAGCCTACCTTTGTGGTTTGTTGGCTATGGTTATGGTATTTTGGGTTTGACATAGTCTACCTTTTTGGTTTGCTGGCTATGGTTTTGGTATCGGGATTGACACAGCCTACCTTTTTTGGTTTGTTGGCTATGGTTTTGGTATTTGGATTTGATATAGCCTACCTTTTTGGTTTACTGGCTATAGTTTTGGTATTTGGATTTGGCATAGCCTACCTTTTTGGTTTGTTGGCTATGGTTTTTTGGTATTTGGATTTGATATAGCCTACCTTTGTGGTTTGTTGGCTATGGTTTTGGTATGTGGATTTGATATAGCCTACCGTTTTGGTTTGTTGGCTATGGTTTGGGGTATTTGGGATTTGACATAGCCTACCTTTTTGGTTTGCTGGCTATGATTTTTTTGGTATGGTTTTGACATAGCCTACCTTTTTGGTTTGCTGGCTATGATTTTTGGTATTTGGATTTGATATAGCCTACCTTTGTGGTTTGTTGGCTATGGTTTTGGTATTTGGATTTGATATAGCCTACCTTTCTGGTTTGCTGGCTATGGTTTGGGTATGGTTTTGATATAGCCTACCTTTTTGGTTTGTTGGCTATGATTTTTGGTATTTGGATTTGACATTGTTTAGCATTGTAGCTTGGAACCTCATTTGGCGGGATAAGCAAAATAAGCCTCCATCTTTCATTGAATTTTCCTTTTTTTCTCTTTTTTTCTTTTTTTTGGTTTATACATGGAATGCCCTTGGCTTCATGCTCGGTAAGGACTGAAAGATTTGGGATATATGACGGGCAGGTGGAAATTTGATTCCTTTGCCCCCATGTATGGCAAACTTCATTTCATCATCACTTTTTTATTTCGGCTTCGAGCCCTTTTGGGTGGTTAGGTTTTTTGTTTTGGCGGCTGGCCAGGGAATTCACGCTCTGGCGCGTGATACAATTTCAGGTGTTTCCCGTTAAGCGGGGGAAAGGGCACATTACCTTTATGGTCAACTAGCCGATATGCGCCTCCTTCATATGCCAGAGTGACGATATATGGACCGAGCCATGTGGGTTGAAGTTTGCCACATGACTTTCCGGCCATTGCTTCTCTGCATTTGACCATGACAAGATCCCCTTGCTTAAAAGCTCTGGGTCTTGCTAATTTGTCGAATGCTCGAACCATTCTGGCCTGATATACTTGGAGAGACTTGTATGCCTCGAGGCGCCTTCCTTCTAGATTGGAGAGCTCCTCAAGTCTTCTTTCCATTTGATCTTGATCTTGATTTTGTAGTTCACCTTGGATTGCCACCCGATAGGATGCCATTTCAATTTCTATAGGAATCATGGCCTCAGCTCCATATACCAAGGAGAAGGGCGAACATCCGGTAGGGGTTTTATATACAGTTCGATAAGCCCACAAGGCTTCATGAACCTTTTCTCCCCATTCCCGCTTTCTGTTGCCGACTATCTTGGCAAGCAATTTACAGAGGGTTTTGTTGAAGGCTTCTGCCAACCCATTTGCCTGTGGATTATACACTGAGGATGTTCTCCAATCTATATGAAATTTTGCCGCCAAGGCATATATTGTTTTGTTTCTGAATTGAGACCCATTATCGGATATGATCCTGTGAGGAGTCCCAAATCTGTATATTATGTTTTGCTTGACAAATTTGGCGACTGACTCTCCGGTTACCTCCCTCAAAGGGATAGCTTCAGCCCATCGAGAGAAATAATCTGTGGCAGCCAGTATGAACTTGTGGCCTTGAGATGAAGGTGGGAATGGTCCCACAATATCCATACCCCATTCGGCGAACGGCCAGGTTGGCGCAGTGGGATGCAATACATTTGGTGATTTCCTTGGTATGGGGCCAAATGCTTGACACTGATGACATGTACGGGCATATTGAATGCAATCCGCGTACATGGTAGGCCAGTAGAAGCCTTTCAACTTAATATTGATTTTCATCTTTTCTCCTGCTTGGTGTGCACCACATAACCCGGAGTGAACCTCTTTCATGATGATTTTGGCTTCTTTGGGGGATAAGCATCTGAGGAGCACTGATCCTTTCTTTTCATGGACCAGCTTAAACAATTGATCTGCTATTATTTGATATGATGTAGCCCTGCGTAAGAGCTGGATTCTTTGTGTTCGATCTGGAGGTAGCCAACCTTTCTTGATTTTGATAATCGGCTCACGCCAATCTTCAGGTTCATTTGTTGTATCTAGCTCTGCATTATATATTTCTTCAATTGTAACATCAGACTCGTTGTCAAGGATACTCGGCATGAGCCTTCTGTGGCGGACACTTATGTCCAATTCCCCTTCAGGAGGCAATTTTATAGCAGAAGCCAATTTGGCTAAAGCATCAGCCTGAGAATTTTCACTTCTCGGCACATGGGATATGTCGAAGAAGTTGAATTTTTCTTTGAGCTTCATGACAGTGGTATAGTATGGAAGCAATTGTGGTTTACGGACTTCATACTGGCCCAATATCTGTCGGATGACCAGCTGAGAGTCACCATAAACTTGTATGCCTTTGATTCCCATTTCGAGAGCCAGTCGGAGCCCAATAATCAGAGCTTCATATTCGGCTTCATTATTTGTGAGTGGCTTCATAAGAGCACAGGAGTTGTATAAGATTCCTCCACATGGAGTGACTAAAACAATCCCTGCTCCAGTAGAGACGGTGGTAGAACCATCAGTATAATGGAGAGTTCGGGAGGCTCCATCGAAATATAATTCCCAAGAGGGTAGCTCAATTGTGGCAACCTCTTCGAGAACTGAATTTTCACTTGCAGGAGAAAGAGTTTCTTCTTCTGGGAGATTAATAGATAAAGGGGAATCCTCTGGCACTGGATGTGCAGCCAAGAACTCGGCCAAGCCTTGCCCTTTGATTGCCCTTTGTGGGATGTATATGATATCAAATTCCATAAGGAGCAGAGCCCATTTCGCGAGTCTCCCTGACAATATGGGTTGCCTCAGCAGATATTTGATTGGATCATACTTGGAGATGAGTTTAATTTCATGAGCCAGCAAATAATGTCTCAATTTCTTTACAGCAAATACCAGTGCTAGGCATATTTTTTCCATTGGAGCATACCGGAGTTCCGGACCAATTAGCTTTCTGCTAAGATAATATAAAGCTGCTCTTTATCATCTTCATTTGTTTGTGCCAATAGAGCTCCCAGAGAAGCATCCATAGCTGCAATATAGAGTATAAGAGGCTTTCCATTAACTGGTGCCCCTAGGACTGGAGGAGTGAGTAGATACTCTTTAATTTGTTCAAGAGCATCCTGACACTCTTGGTCCCAGATGAAGGGAGCATTCTTCTTCATTAATTTGCCGAACGGCATGCATCTTCCTGAGAGATTGGATATAAATCGCCTGATATAGGCTAATCTCCCTTGAAGTGACCTTAGCTCTGTCAAATTCTGAGGAGAAGGCAGTTGCTGGATCGCCTTGATTTTGTCAGGGTCTATTTCTATTCCCCGATATTTGACGATGAAGCCCAGGAACTTGCCACTTGAAACCCCAAATGCACATTTCATAGGGTTCATCTTCAATTTGAATTGACGAAGCCTTTCAAAAACACGGCGAAGATCGTATAGATGATCCTCCCGTTTTTTGGTTTTAACGACTAAGTCATCCACATAGCATTCAATCACATCATGGATCATTTCATTGAATATCTTGGTCATGGCTCTTTGATATGTAGCCCCTGCATTTTTCAGGCCAAAGGGCATCCGCTTGTAGTTGAAGATACCTTTGGGTGATCTAAATGCAGTATGATCTTTATCTTTGATTGCCATCCGGATTTGATTGTAGCCGGAAGACCCGTCCATGAAAGACAAAGCTTCATAGCCGGTGGTCATATCCACCATTGTTTCAGTAATTGGGACTGGGAAATCATCCTTGGGACATGCTTTATTCAAGTCCCTGTAGTCGATGCATATCCGGATTTGACCATTCTTTTTCTTCACAGGAACAATATTGGCGAGCCATATTGGATATATGCACGGCTCGATGAAGTCTACTTCAGAAAGCTTGTCGACTTCAGTATTTACTTTCAGTTCTAGTTCATGCCGCATACGCCTTTGAGCTTGTTTGACAGGCTTGGCCGTGTGCAGTATGGATAATTCATGCTCAGCGACTGATGGCTCCAGTCCTGGCATTTCTTTGTAATTCCAAGCAAAACAGTCTTGGAATTCCAGGAGAAGAGTTTGATAGGATTGCCTTTCTTGTTCATCAAGAAGGGCACTGATAAAGATAGGCCGGGGCTCTTGTTGACTCCCGAGATTGAGTTCAATTAATTCATCAATAGTGGCCTGTCCACCATCTTCAATTTCTTGAGGAGCTGGCTGAAGATCTATGAAATCTCCTTCATCGTCAGAATTGGCGATGTAGACTCCATAGGAATTTGTATCTTCAGAATTTGTGAATGAAGATTGCTTGCAGAATTCTTCTGGTAACTCTTCATTTGATATTTCATTTGGTAGAGCTGAGGTAATATCTTGAGAGTTGGAATTGGAACACTCCTGATTATTCTGGGTGCTGCAGACCTCTGATGATGATCCAACAACATTGACTGTATAGGAGGATCTGGTATCATAACCTAATCCTCTGGTATCTCTTCCAGAGAATGGAGGTTGCCCCCGGACTTGAGAGGTTCCCATAGTTGCTTGAAGAAATTCCTGCGGGAGACATCTTGTTCCTGAGGAATTTTCTGCTTTTTGCACATTTCTTTGATCTTTGCTGGCATATCAGCCATTTCTTGTATTGATTCTAGTTGGTTGTTGGAGCCATCTTTCCAACCAAAATCATCCTCTGTATAAGTTGGGAGGACCAATTCCCCTTTGTAGAAGAGGATTGGCTTTGCTGCCTTTCTTGCATTCTTTTTTTCTTTTCTTTGATGAGTGACGACGAAAGTTTTTAATAGCCGGACACTTTGTTCTTGTTTCAGAGAGCAGATTTGCATGCAATTGGATGGCAGAGGAATGCTCCCATTGATGACTTGACTTACATGATCGGCTTCATAACTGATGCTCCGCCGTTCTGGGCGGGTGCTTTACTTTGAGAAGTATTTGCAGGTAATTTGGCAAGGCTTTTGTTTATCACAAAAAGCTCGCCAGTTTCATTGTCTTCATTTGAAGGACTCAATTTGCTTACTCTCCCTTTAGAGAGGGAGGAGGGTGAAGATTTGGTCCTCCAAGATATAAAGGGGCATCAGTCAGATTGCATTCATCTTCCCGAAACGGGGCTTGATCAGCAAAGACTGTGTGCTGCTTCCCTTCTTTTGCATATTTAATGCATTGATGGAGAGTTGATGGAATGACCCAATTTTCATGTAACCAGGGTCTCCCAAGCAAGACTCTATATGATGTGTTGGCATCAATAATAAAGAAGGTCACCCTGGTGACAAAATCCCCCAGAGTCAAATTGACGGTGACTTTTCGATGGCTTTTTCCGAATTCTGATTGAATCCTGTGATCTTTACATCCTTCACCCTTTGCATATAGGGCATAAGATATAGAGATTGAAAGGTCTTGAAGGGCATTAGATTGATGGATGCCCCTGGATCAACCAAGATCCGATTTAATGCCTGTCATGATCTTCCCTTCATATATAAGGGACGATTGTGGTATGGAGAAGATAATAGCAGATCTTCATCAGTGAAGGTGACATTTGCCGCCAGTGCTTGCTCATGCTTGCGATTGAAAATTTGCCATATGGGCTTCATAAAGTTTCTCTTGGAGTATCTTGACGAGAGTTTCTCTCAAGTCTTTGCTCCAGGCAATTGCTTCCCAGACAGTAATGTTGACGGGAAGTGACTGTAATTGTTGGAGAATTTTGTCGTCAGCTTCGGAGCGTATCTGGTCCAAGTGGGAGGATTCCCTTGATGAGGACCCAGAAGGCTCTTTTGATTGACGGTCTTCTTTTGAGAGATAGGAGCCAATAGCTTCTCATTAGGAAGAGGAGGACATTGTCTGGCTCATTTGATGAAGCATATGGACTTAAATTTTTATCTTCAGACTGGGAAGGCTTGTCGGTAGTAGTCCCCCTTCTTCATCTGAAGGATCAAATATATAAGAATCCGCCGGATTTGAGGTTCGGGCAGAGGCTTGCTTCTTCGCCATGAAAGAGTATAATCTTATCTGGCTGCTTAGTAGTGGAAGATGCCGCCTTTTGATGTCTACCACGACTCTTCTTAGGATGACGATTTGAATTACCTGGAGGTCGACGCTGGTATACAAGCGTCGTTGGTTTATCTCCTGTTTGTGCAGTGGTATTGCTTGTGGAGTTTGTAATTCCTTTGGAGGAGGAATGAACACCATGTAGCAATGGAAAGAGCTGAACATAGAGTCCAACTGTTCCATGGTGATTTCTTCATCTCCATTAAAGAGACTCAGATTCGGCGAAGGAGGGAGGTCACCTTCTTGGAGTGCTTCATGTTGAACTTGCAATAACCAGTTCCGGAGCCGCCTTTTCGCTCGATTTCTTCCCAAGGGATATATTGGTCGAGCGTTGGTTTATCAGAGGGCTCGGAGACTTCGTATTCTTCCAGCTCATTGATCAACAGCTGGAGTCTTTGGACAGCCGTCAACTGCTGAGGAGCTTCTGCTCATAGCATCCTCCATTTGTTTTTCATCTTTCTTTTTTCATTTCTTTTTCTATTTTTCTCTCTATTTTTCATTTGTAGAGCTTCTAGTGAATCATCACTTCTTGCTCTGAGGATGGTTCAGGAATATTTTTTCTACTAGAATGACCTTTGACGACAGATTTGCGGGGTCTTCTAGAATTTCTTGACTTTCGAGGGCCAACAGTGACCCATTCAGCTTCTGAAGGTTGTACCTGAAAGGTTGAGTTGATTGATTCTTCAACGATTTCAGGAGGGAGTTGGTAGTAATCATCTACAAACTCCTCATCTTGCTGCGAGATTGGTTTCGCTGCAGTTCTTCTGATATTCCATTTCTGTATTGAAACAGGCCGATTCTAAATTGTTCAAACATCCTTGCTTCTATGTTGCCCATAGCCCAATGGCGATGATAATATTCACATAGATCTTGATATTGTGCTTGGAACTGTGGACTTGGATCATATTTGTGATGAGGGGGTCAGGAGACTTCCCTCTTGATCGATTACTCCCTCCCGGATCTTTGTTCGATCAATCATGGAGATCTGGGCAATCTTTAGTAGGATGTATGACCATGGCATGATATTCACAATAGAGATATGATTGCTTTTCCTTTCGGAAATATAGGACTCAGGGGGATACCCTTTTATCAACCCTCTGATCTTAAGCTGATGAATATGGCCTGAGTATCTTTACATGAAACGAGCGTTGATGTAGAGGGTGCCAATCATCATACCATCGGCTGGATAGATATGGATGCGGCATAGGCGGTTGTCCCTCTGGTTCAAGAACTCCAGAGAATGATGCATTGATGACATTGACCGAATAAGGTCCAGGATTGTATGGCGCATTAATGGTGGCTGAATATGAGGTTGTGGGGGATTGACCAGATAGTCACCCATATTGATGCGTCCTTGCTGGATCTTCTTCCACTTCTTGTTTGAAAATTGGACAGTCTTCAATGACGTGTCCCAGTAGTTGATGATATGGGCAATAGTTGGGTCTCAGTTCCTCCGGGACCAGATAATCTATATATCCTGATCTCAGGCATAGCGGAAGAGAGGCATTGTATGCTGACGATGGAAGGAATATGACCTTGTTGCTCGACAGGATCTGGAGGATTTTCAATGCCGGTGGAGATCTATGCATCTCTATAAAAATTAATGCCGGTGTTTTCCTGAAGGGTGAAACCGGACAAAAAAGCAAAGTTCAAAACTGTTGGAGATGGCGTCACCTACGGACGTCGTCGGTGTGGCGACTCGATTGTGTTCGGAGATTTTTCCAGCCATCGTCGGGCCCCATTACTTCTTAGGGGTGGTCCTGGCCCAACAAAAGGAGGATGTTGCTCAAAAGTCCTTCCAACAAATCAACAAAGAAGACCGGCAAGAATCCAGGGCATGTCAAAGCTCGTCCTGCTATTGTTCAACAGGGCACCAAAAGCCCTCAAAGATGATACTGCCAAAGGGGGTCAAACCACCAAACTCAAATTCGGAGGTTATCTGTTCGAGTTAATATCCTCTGAAGTTGTAGTTATTGTCCCCTCACAACGGGGGCAATACAGAAATCACAAAAATAAAAGGTCATCTGCTGCCACCTCAAGATCCGGACAATCCATTATGGTCGGAAGCCTGCAGGTGCGGCTCGACGGAAGCCAGCCTATCACCCTCGTGATAGGCATATTCCAATAATTCCTACTCGAACTGCCTTCTCAATTTTGCGGTGGTTCTGAGGGAAACAAGAAGATTCCAAGGGATGCTGAAAAAAAAAAGACCCAGCGGTCCACCAAGCTCAAACAAATCTGGGTTCCCGAAAAGGAGGCCCAGAAATTCAAGAAAGCTCAAGCAGACACACCAAAGGTGGTCGGAAGGCGAAGCAACGCCAAATACACTTCTCTTCAACATGTTAAATCCGAGCACGTCAATGGACAAAAGAGAAAAGGGGTGTACAAAAAATCAAACTATACCCCTCAAGGCCCGGAGAATATCCGAGTAGTCAAAGAAAATCCAATTCAACTCCTCAAACCTCGCGTATCAGTCTTCGACCGTATAATCGCGAATCTCGGTCTTTGACAGGCTGGGGGCAATTCCTAATGCCAGTACCTATTCGTCAAAAAGACAACGGGTCACCTGGGCAGCGGGGAGAAACCCAGGCTCAGGATCTTCTCATACTATGCCTTGGGAAGAACTCTGGAGAACCGCGGAACAAATCGCGGAAGCCACTCCAATATTCCCACTGAGGCTATTCATCCCAACACCAGACAATTTGCCAGAAGAAACCGCCAATTGGGCGGGCAAGCTGGGACGTCTGGTCAAGCTCCACCTCGTGCTGAGCCCAACACGAGGGAATTCAAGTCCCCTTCTTCGAAGAATCAAATATTCAAATTGAGGAAGGCGGACTCCCTACTTCTACTATCAACTCCATCATCGACTTGCCTACAAGGGAGAATTTCCAAGCAATGTCAGACGACGATAAATATCAAGTTATGCAGCAGTGGCAGTCTAAAATGGCCATGCTCAGAAATGAAATGAGGCGGCTGGCAACTTCAAGCCTTCGACAATCCATGGAGTCAATCTCTATTCAAAATCAACAACAAAATCAACATCTGGATGGGTCTACCCTGGTAAATCATTCGGCGGCTTCTACAAGTGGCCTTCTTCCTCAAGTTACGGGTCAAGACATCATTGATCCGTCCAACACCATGCCTCCCCAAACAGGAGCAATGCAGGTTATTGCCATACAAAGGCATATGATACAAAAAATCATTGAAGACATATTCGCTCAACAAGGCGAAGGGATCTGGGTTGCGGATTTATATTCTGTCCCATATCTGGTACATCATCAACTCAAGAAGCTGCCACTGGAGTGCCCTAAAGTCCCAAAACTACAAAAGTTTGATGGACACGGGTCACCGCTAGAGCATCTGGCACATTATACTACGGCCATGGGATCTCGCCCTTGAGGAATCATATCTCCTCAGATATTTCGCAACTTCCTTGACTGGTGCATTCCAATGGTATTCAAAGCTGAAGTCCAATTCAGTTGCTGATTGAGCTGATCTACAAAAGAAGTTCATTAACCGTTTCCAAACGGCTAAAGAAAAGTCTCTCTAGCAGAGCTATTCTCCCTCAAACAAAAGAAAGGAGACTCGACTGTTGACACGGGAAAAAATATCACTTTGACATATCATTTGATTTTGGATTGCTCATTTGATTTTATCGGGTTCATGTATTCATTTCATTGGGTATTCATTTATTTCACATGCTTTGATTTGTGTATTGTGATTTGCGGGGTGTGCCAGTCTGTCTAACAGACAGAAGAAAGAGTCCGCGCAATGCGGAGAAGGTATTTTTGGGTGTCCATGGAACGGACGGGTATGATGTCCGAGGAACGGACGGGTATGATGTCCGAGGACCGGACGGGTATGATGTCCGGGGTGGACGGAGGGTATGATGTCCGTGGACGGACGGGTATGATGTCCGAGGGGACGGACGGGATGATGTCCGAGGAACGGAGGGTGCGCCGTATTTTAATCTGAACTCCTTGAGTCCCGTATCTATACTCATCAGGTGATTGAGGTAGCATGTGCTGGACCTCTGTCTCCATCGACCGGAGTCGATGTTACATTTACATCGAGTTAAGACTCTTGGTGTTATTTTAACACCAGTTTTAACTCGAATACCATTCATAGCAAGGGGATGAGAAAATAACACACTTTTTTAGAAAATCCTGGTCATGATGTATCATTTTTCTTTTGGTTATTTTGAAATACTTTGCTTTGAGTGTTTCATTTTTGAAAAGACTGCCCTTTGTGGAGTCCGAGAATGACTTTTAAGAAGGGAACAGATGTATTCCGTGAACCCATTTGGGGTCTCCCTCCTCTCCCTTTTTTTTTTAGAAAGATGTTGTTTGAAGGTTTTATTTGGAAAACCTGAGGATTATTATTGCAGACGGGTATATACCGTGTATTTGATTCTGAACTTGGGGGAGGTCGTGATTCAAAGTAGCATTTCTGTATTAGAAGAGTTGCTACATTAATTTTTTATGACATGATATTTTTAAACATCCTTCTTTTAAATGAAGTCTGAATGAGGCAGAATTTCCTTCTCCTCGTTCATTGTTCATTTATTCATCATTCATTTTTCTTTGCTTGTATGAGTATGATTTTCAAAGAACGTATGTACGTATTTCCATGGACGTTCTTGTCAATTTGAAGCTCCTTTCTGAAAACTGTCCACATGAACGCAGGTTCTTGTGAGTATGCATTTATGCTGCTCTCTGGAGTAACTGAGCACAGTTCGGGTCCTATCACAGTTCGGGTCCTGTCACAGTTCGGGTCCTGTCCTCTTTTTCTTTGGGATGTGGGTATATCATCACCACTATCATAAATTTATTTTGACAGAGTTTTCTGCCTATGCGGGAATGCCTTCACGGCGATATATTCATATGAACATGTACTTATATCCATGTGTCCTCAGAGAATCTTTGCCCGGAGGAATTTGCCCTCAAAAAGGTATGTGTATATGATCATAAATTTGCAGTTTACGCATATTTTCTCACCGGATTCCTATTTGAATGGAGTATCCGGCAAAAGGTACCATCTGCATATGCAGAATCTTTTTGAGAGGCATACGATATAATTGCGGATTTATGATTATATAGACATGTCCGTAGTCGGAGACTCCATTGGGCAGAGTTTCCTCTTGGGAACACATGTATATAAATACAAAGTTTTGATTATATTGATATGTTTTTAGAGGGAAACTCTGACATGGGCAGAGCTTCCTTTCAAGTAACAAGTGTGTATAGGCACAAATTTGAATTTTATAGGTATGTTCTTAGGCGGAATCTCTACTTGGGCAGAGTTTCCTCTAGGAAACACATATAAAAATACCAATTTGTGGAATATACAAACATGTTCTTGGGTAGAATCTTCCCTTGGGCAGAATCTCCTCTAAGAAAACATATAAATATAAACACAGATTTGAAATTTATAGATATGTTCTTAGGTTGAATCTCCACTTGGAGAGTTTCCTCTAAGAAACACATATATAAATACGAATCTGTGAATATATGAATATATTCTCGAGCAGAATCTCCATTGGGCAGAGTCTCCTCTAAGAAACATATGCATATAGCACAAACACACCATCCCGGAGAGTTTAAAACTCGATGGGAGGTGGCATGAATAACAGAGGTATCTAAAATACCATATGTCCGGAATGGACGGTATTTAGAACCTATAGCCCGTGAGGGCCGGTGCCGCTATTGCGGACTTTTAGCCGATGAAGTTTGCCGATGCCGCATCGGACAACCTCTCAACACTCGGGGGAAGAAGATTTGGTACCTTCACTCATACAAGAAATGAGATTGAGAGGGGATCGGGAAACTTTGGGAATTTGGAATTTTTCTATTCTTTGGGGATTTCAGAAAGTAGGGGACAGCACTTTGGGGAGAGGGCTGTCGCTCCTTCTCCGGGGCCCGACCTCTTGAAATGGGGGGGATGGGGTGCCTTTTATAGGGGAAGGCACCCATACATTGCATGGGATGGGGGGTTTCTAACCGATGGGGTTCCATCAGTTAGAGGGAAAATTCCCTCTAACCGAGGGGGTTCCATCGGTTTAGAGGATTTTAAAATCCCTAACCGATGGGGTACCATCGGTTAGGGGGAGGGGCACTCCTCTAAACATGGGGGGGTACATCGGTTAGGGGATGTGCCTAATCCCTTTTTTTTGTTTTCTGTTTTTTTTTTTGAAGGGGACCCCTAAACCGATGGAACATCCATCGGTTAAGGGGGAACCCCCCTAACCGATGGGGGTTCCATCGGTTAGAGGGGGAGACTCCCCTAACCGATGGAAGCCCCATCGGTTAGGGGATTCCCCTTAACCGATGGAACTTCCATCGGTAGAGGGGAGTTCCCCTCTAACGATGGAAGCACCATCGGTTGGAGGTGTCTCCCCCTCCAACCGATGGAAGCACCATCGGAAGGGGGAAAAAACCCCTTAACCGATGGTAGCCCCATCGGTTAGGGGAAAAAAACCCCTAACCGATGGTGCCTCATTGGTTTAGAGGAGGGGGATTTCTGGGAATAAATTAATGGGGGGATTGACACTAAATTTATTTTTATGTCAACAAATGCCCCCCACGGAAGTGCGCCGAAGCCAAAGGCGGAGGGGGACGTCCCGTGCGTTCTTCAAGCCGTGCTTCTGATCTTCATGACTTGACAATAAACTTGGATAGGAAAGTTGTAGCCCTTTGACACGCTTCAACACTTGCACTGTGAAGTCAACAACTCGGGCAATGATCAACTTTGTCATGCTTCTTGTGCTGAGCGATCGGCTCCGCTTCCTTGGATTTACTCAATACTGACTTTGGCTTTCTTTGCCTGGGTCTTTACCTTCTGGATTTCATCTCAGAGAGATTTTTTTTTAGATCTGCCTTTCTGGCTTTGTTGTGGACTTGAATTGATTGAGGACTCAATGGTGAGACTCGTCTTTCTGACTTTGCTCAACAACTTGATTTGAGAGAGATTTTTTTTTTTTTGACTTGTGATTTGACTTGATTTGCAGTTGGATCTGATATCACTTTCCTGAGCTTTGCAATTTGCTTGGATTGGATTTGACATCTTTTTCTTGAATCTTGTCATCTCGGCTTTGTCTGAGATTTGACATGGTATTCGGCTACTGAGGCTGACCTTCTTGTTTAGCGGCTATCTTCTTTTTTTTTTGTATCTGTTTGAATCTCAACCATCCTTGCTCCGGAAGTTGTTGGAGACAGGATGGTGAAACTCATTTGAATATTCCCTCTTCTTCCAGACCCAAGAGAGCTGGAAAAAGGAGGGTGGCGGATTCCGTCTTATCTGGCGGTGACTTTCTTTTCTTTTCTTCTCTCATCATTGTCATTCATGACTCTTCTTCTTGATTCACCACTTATCCTTTTTTTTTCGACTTATCTACCTCAGATGACGAGACAGATGAGGAAAGGTGCTGGGCGGCCATGCTTCTTTGCCCTGAGGTTCCCCTCTCCTTCGTGGTGGTAACGATAATGAGTCATCATTCGACTGTCTGTTTCTTAAGATAGTCGTGATGGATGACAGTGCTTCTACATTTGCTGAGTGGGGAGTCTCAACGGAAAAATATTCTTTTGCTCTTGTCGAGGCTTATATCCCGATGCCTTTCGAGGAACATTCTGCCACGAAATCAACTCCTGCAGGTGACTTCCTTTACTGAGCTCATATACAGTCTTTAAAGATGATGTTTTCTTTTCTGATGTTGACTTTCCTTCTTGTGTTCAGGTGGCCAGATTTTTTATGTCTAACTTTTCTCCTGGGAGATGATGGATTCATATTTGTATCTGTGGCTAATCCTCCCTTCCGCTTTGGGGAAACGCAGGGAGCCCATTCTTGAACTCATATAGAGTTTTTTTTTTTTTTTTTGACATATTTCTTTTCATGACGAATCCTCCTCCCTTGCTGTATTTGCTTTAACAGGGACAGGAATTCTGTGATCAATTGTTTGGCTGGGGAACGACAGATTCATATTCTGTCTCAGGGGCGAACTTCTCCATCCCGAGTTGGGGAATTTCGATGAGCCCGTTTTGGACTTCCCAGCTCAATCTGCCTTTCAAGTAGGGGACACCACAAGTGGAGGCGGAGGCCTTCACCAGGCAGATTCTACCTATGTCCCTCCAACCCTCCCATATGATGGGGAACAGTTTTATGCAACTTCGCCATATTTTCCAAGCTCTTTTCAAGATCCGCATTCTGGACCATCCAATCTCGCTCAACCTTCAGAATCTGAGGAAGAAGGCGAAATCCCCGTTCCAGGTGAAGAAGAGCCGAGCTTTATGCCTTGCATCTTTGACTTGCTGTTTTACCAGCTTTGTCTTGCTAACAGCTTTTTCTTGCTGCTGATTTCTTTTTTTTTTTGGGCAGATGCTGTGCCGAATTCTGACGAAGGCGGCTCTCCGCCCTTGGAGGTTGGTGCTCCCCCTGAGCATGGTATAAGATGGCCTGCAGGAACGCAACCAGCCCCGCACTTTGCTGATGATGGCTGGGGAATTCCTTGTTGGCCGAATTACGGCATTGGCAGACTCCGCAGACCGCGCGCCGGTTGAAATTATTCGAGAGGCGCTGGAGAACATACCGGATCTGCCTTTAGCATGGGAGTCCAGCAGGAGCGTTGGATGAATTTTATCACCGATGTTTAGAACAGGGTGTACACTCGCCAGGTTGAGATGACCTGGGGCCAGCGGTTTGAAGCTCTGGAGAGCGATGCTGAAGTCGATGATCTTCAGGCCGCTGAAGTGCGCAAGCGTCAGAAGACGCGAGAACTGCGGATGGCTCGGCTGGAACGCGAGCTTGGCGAGGCAATATCTTATCAGGCTCAAGATGCTAGAGATGAAGCTGAGGGTCCCGAAGGGGGAGGCCTCCGCGCTAGAGATAGAAACGGCTCTCGCCAATCCGGATTTTCCAAAGCTAAGAAGGCAGAGCGGCTGCAGAAGAAGGCACCTTCTTGGCTCTGCTTCTCATCATAACCTTTGTATATTAGGCTCGTTGTTTTAACTTGCCTTGTATGTAGTGTGTGACTATCTGTCACCCTTTGTAATTTTGTAACATGGTGACTTATAACCTTACGGCTATATAAATGTGAAGGACACGGAAATTCCTTCTTTCATTTTCTGTCTCTCTCTCTTTTTTTTTTTTTACATTACCAGCCTTAGCGCCCTTTCGGGTTTTCACCAAGACTGGCCCCCTTTAGCTTTTTCCAACGCGCCCTTTCGGGTTTTCACGTTGAGGGGTTATCCGTTTTTGCCTGAAGCGCCCTTTCGGGTTTTCACTTCAGCTGGATTCTTTTATCTTTTTACCCTCAAGCATACAGTGGGCCGTATACTTAAGTCCATCGGGGTATCTCTATTTTTAACCCTTCTCTTTTTTTTACCAAAGCCGTCGAGGACTTGACTGACTTGGATGCATGAATGGCTAAAAGTTTGGTTATGGTATAAGTGATAGCTTAGATGTGGTTTGAGATTTGAATTTGGCCAATGATTGGAAATTCGGATTTGGAATTTGGATCTGGATGTGGATTTGGGTTTGAACATGAGTATGTTGGCTTACCTTTGTGGTATTTTGAATTTGGGTTTGGATATGGATATGAGATTTGGGTATGATTTAGCCCTGGACTTGGTTTGAATGGGCTCTGAATGGTGTTTATTGTTTTGGCTTTGGATTTGAATTCGCCCCTCCTTGATGGCTTAGTGCCGGGATGAGGGGTTTGCACTTGGATTTGAATGGCTGGAGAGAAAGAAGCCTTTCTGCCTTTGTTTCAAAGCATAAACACTTGCATATTGGGCTTGTTGCCTTGATCTCCTTTCTATTTGCATGTGGTATCTGTCACCCTTTGTAAGTTGTGATGTGGTGACTTATAGCTTTGTGGATGTATGAATGAAGGACTGAGGAATCCTCCTTTTCATTCATTTTTTCTTTTTCTCTTTTTTTTTTTCACATTACCAGCCTTAGCGCCCTTTCGGGTTTTCACCAAGACTGGCCCCCTTTTGCTTTTTCCAACGCGCCCTTTCGGGTTTTCACTTGAGGGGTTGCCATTTTTGCCTAAAGGCCCTTTTGGGTTTCACCTCAGCCGGATTTTTTTGATCTTTTTACCCTCAAGCATACAGTGAATTGTATACTTGAGTCCATCGGGGGTATCTCTATTAACCCTTTTTCTTTTTTTTTTGACCTGACTGGTGAGTGCTCGACTGGTTTGGGTAGTTGAATGGATGGTGGTCTGATTGTGGATGGGTGGTGACGTGGCTGCAGATGGGTAGTGACTTACCTTTGTGGTATTTTGATTTGAGTTTGAATATGGATGAGATTTGGGTTTACTTTAGTTTCAGGCTTAATTTTGGATATTGATATAGACTTTGGCATGGAGTTTTAGGTTGGATTTTGTGGTTTTGGGTTTGAATTCCGCCCATCCTTGATGGCTTGGGGCAGGGAGGGATAAGGGATTTACATTTGGATTTGTATTGGAGTTGAGATTGGTTTGTTTTCGGATTTGGATATGGACATGTCAGCTTATCTTTGTGATATTCTGGATGGAATATGAGATTTTGATTTTGCTTTTGGATATAGGATTTAGGTTGATTTGGTTCTGGACTTAGTTCTGGTTTTTGATTTGATTTTGGTTTTGGTTTGATTTGATTTGGTTTTGGGTTTGTTTGATTTTGGTTTTGGTTTTGGTTTTGGTTTTGGTTTTGGTTTTTTTTGGTTTTGGTTTTGTTTTGTTTTGTTTTGTTTTTTTTTTTGCTTTTGGTTATGGAATTTCGGACTTCTATTTGGTTCAGCCTATATTGATGGTTTGTGGCTATATTGGAATTGTATGAATATGAATTGCCTTGATGGCCTTGGGATATGAACTTGGAACTTGAACTTGATGTCCTACCATGATGGTTTGCTGGTGAGACTTTGGTTTTAGGGTAGCCTACCTTTATGTTTGCTGGCTATGAGTTTGGAACTTGGATTTGGCATAGCCTACCTTTTTGGTTGCTGGCTATGGTTTTGGTATTTTGGATTTGAGATAGCCTACCTTTTTGGTTTGCTGGCTATAGTTTTGGTATTTTGGATTTGACATAGCCTACCTTGGTTTGCTGGCTATGGTTTTGGTATTTTGGCATAGCCTACCTTTTTGGTTTGTTGGCTATGGTTTTGGTATTTGAATTGACATAGCCTACCTTTTTGGTTTGCTGGCTATGGTTTGAGATTTGGATTTGACATAGCTACCTTTGTGGTTTGCTGGCTATGGTTTTGGTATTTGGATTTGGCATAGCCTACCTTTTTGGTTTGGCTATGGTTTTGGTATGGTTTGACATAGCTACCTTTTTGGTTTGCTGGCTATGGTTTTGGTATTTTGGCATAGCCTACCTTTTTTGGTTTGTGGCTATGGTTTGGTATTTTGAAATTGAGATAGCCTACCTTTTTGGTTGCTGGCTATAGTTTTGGTATTTGGATTTGACATAGCCTACCTTTTGGTTTGCTGGCTATGGTTTTGGTATTTTGACATAGCCTACCTTTTGGTTTGTTGGCTATGGTTTGGTATTTGAATTTGACATAGCCTACCTTTTTGGGTTGCTGGCTATGTTTTGAGATTTTGGATTTGACATAGCCTACCTTTGTGGTTTGCTGCTATGGTTTTGGTATTTGGATTTGGCATAGCCTACCTTTTTGGTTGCTGGCTATGGTTTTGGTATGGTTTTGACATAGCTACCTTTTTGGTTTGTTGGCTATGGTTTTGGTATTTTGGCATAGCCTACCTTTTGGTTTGTTGGCTATGGTTTGGTATTTTGAATTTGACATAGCCTACCTTTTTGGTTTGCTGGCTATGGTTTTGGAGATTTTGGATTTGACATAGCCTACCTTTTTGGTTTGTTGGCTATGGTTTGGATATGGATTTGGCATAGCCTACCCTTTTGGTTTGTTGGCTATGGTCAAGATTTGATTTGGGTTTGTACATGGAATACCCTTGGCTTTCATGCTCGGTAGGGAGTGAAAGTTTGGGGTATAAACGGACAGGTGGAAGTTTTGATTCCTTTGCCCCTATCTGTTGCAACTTCATTTCATTTTTTCATTCTCTTCGGCTTCATGCCTTTTGGGTGATCGGTTTTTGTTTTGGTGACTGGCCAAGGAATTCATGCTCTGGCGCGTAATACATTTCAGGTGTTTCCCATTGAGCGGGGGAAAAGGCACATTACCTTTATGGTCAACTAGCCGGTATGCGCCTCCTTCATATGCCAGAGTGACGATATATGGCCGAGCCAGGGGTGAAGTTTGCCACATGACTTTCCGGCCATTGCTTCTCTGCATTTGACTATGACAAGATCCCCTTGCTTAAAAGCTCTGGGTCTTGCTATTTGTCGAATGCTCGAACCATTCTAGCCTGATATATTTGGAGAGACTTATATGCTTCAAGGCGCCTTCCTTCTAGATTGGAGAGCTCCTCAGGTCTCTTTCTATTGGTCTTGATCTTGATTTGTAGTTCACCTTGGATTGCCACCCGATAGGATGCCATTTCAATTTATAAGGATCATGGCCTCAGCTCCATATACCAAGGGAAAGGCGAACATCCGGTAGGGGTTTTGTACACAGTTCGATAAGCCCACAAGGCTTCATGAACCTTTTCTCCCATTCCCGCTTTCTGTTGCCGACTATCTTGGCGAGCAATTTATAGAGGGTTTTATTGAAGGCTTCTACCAACCCATTTTCTGTGGATTATATACTGACGATGTCCTTCAATCAATATGGAATTTCGCCGCCAAGGCATATATTGTTTTATTTCTGAATTGTGACCATTATCAGATATGATCCTGTGAGGAGTCCCAATCTGTATATTATGTTTTGCTTGACAAATTTGGCGACTGACTCTCCGGTTACCTCCCTCAACGGGATAGCTTCAGCCCACCGAGAGAAATAATCTGTGGCAGCCAGTATGAACTTGTGGCCTTGAGATGAGGGTGGGAATGGTCCCACAATATCCATACCCTATTCGGCAAACGGCCATGTTGGTGCAGTGGGATGTAGCATATTTGGGGATTTTCTTGGCACGGGGCCGAAGGCTTGGCATTGATGACATGTACGGGCATATTGGATGCAATCCGCGTACATGGTAGGCCAATAGAAGCCTTTCAACTTGATATTGATTTTCATCTTCTCCCCTGCCTGGTGTGCACCACACAGCCCGGAGTGAACTTCTTTCATGATGATTTTGGTTTCTTTGTGGGATAAGCATCTGAGGAGGACTGGTCCTTTCTTTTCATGGACCAGCTTATATAGTTGATCTGCTATTATTTGATATGATGTAGCCCTACGTAAGAGCTGAATTCTTTGTACTCGATCAGGAGGTAGCCAACCTTTCTTGATTTTGATAAGCGGCTCGCGCCAATCTTCAGATTCATTTGTTGTATCTTGCTCTATAGTATGTGCTTCTTCAATCGTAACATTAGACTCAGGGTCGAGAATACTCGGCATGAGCCTTCTGTGACGGACACTTATGTCCAATTCTCCTTCAGGAGACAATTTTATAGCAGAGGCCAGTTTGGCTAGAACATCAGCCTGAGAATTTTCACTTCTCGGCCCATGGGATATGTCGAAGAAGTTGAATTTTTCTTTGAGCTTCATGACTATGGTATAGTATGGAAGTGATTGTGGCTTTCGGACTTTATACTGGCCCAATACCTGCTCCAGTAGAGGGGCTGGTAGAGCCATCTGTATAGTGGAGAGTTCGGGAAGCTCCATCAGAATATAATTCCCAAGAGGGTAGCTCAATTGTGGCAACCTCTTTGAGCATTGAATTTTCACTTGTAGAGAAAGAGTTCTTCTTCTGGGAGGTTTATAGATAAAGGGGAATCTTCTGGCACTGGATGTGCGGCCAAAATTCGGTCAAGCCTTGCCCTTTGATTGCCCTTTGTGGGATGTATGTGACATCAAACTCCATGAGGAGCAGAGCCCATTTCGCGAGTCTTCCTGACAATATGGGTTGCCTTAGCAGATATTTAATGGATCATACTTGGAGATGATTTTAATTTCATGAGCCAGAAGATAATGTCTCAATTTCTTTGCAGCAAATATCAGTGCTAGGCATACTTTTTCTATTGGAGCATATCGGAGTTCTGGACCGATTAGCTTTCTGCTAAGATAGTATAAAGCTTGCTCTTTTCACCCTTTTCATTTGTTTGTGCCAGTAGAGCTCCCAGAGAAGCATCCATAGCTGAAATATAGAGTATAAGATGCTTTCTAGCGATAGGTGCCCCCAGCACTGGTGGAGCGAGAAGGTATTCCTTGACCTGCTTGAAGGCAGTTGGCATTCTTGATCCCAGATGAAGGGAGCCATTCTTCTTGATTAGTTTGCCGAACGGCATGCATCTTCTATAAGACTTGAGATAAAATGTCTAATATAGGCTAGCTTCCCTTGAAATGACTTAAATCGGTCAGATTTGAGTGAGGGGTGGCGATTGCTAGATCGCCTTGATTCTGTCGGGGTCTATTTCCATTCCCCGATATTTGACGACGAATGTCTTTTCAATCGTCGAACACTTTGATCTTGCCTTGGAGAGTAAATTTGCATGCAACTGGGAGGTGGAGAAGTACTCCCTTATGTGGTCAGCTTCACAGTTGACACTCTGCCGCTCTGGGCGAATTACTTTGCTTTGAGAATTCTTTGCAAGTGATTTGGCAAATCCTTTGTTTACCACAAAGGCTCGTCAGCCTTACTGTCTTTATCTGAGCATTTAATTTGCTTACCCTTCCCTTTAGACCGGGCAAGGGGTTGAGGGATCGGCCCTCCAAGATATAAAATAGCAGCAGTCAAGTTGCATTCATCTTCCCGATACGGGGCTTAACTGGCAAAGACTGTATACTGCTTCCCTTCTTTTGCATACTTGATGCGTTAATGGGGTGTCGATGGGATGACCCAAAAATTTTATAGCCAAGATCTTCCAAGTAATATTCTGTATGTTGTATCAGCATTAATAGAAGGCTACCTTGGTGGTGAAGCTTCTAAGAATTAAGTTGACAGTGACTCTTCCATGGCTTCTCCTGAATTTTGGTTTTAGAACCAGTGGCTTGTACATCTTTTACCTGTTGCACATGAGGCATGAGATGTAGAGATTCAAGGGCTTTATAAGGCATTATATTGATAGATGCCCCCAGATCGGCCAGGATCTGACTCAATTTGTTGCCATTTGACTTGTCCTTCAGGACGATTGTGACATAGTAGCATTCCTTATCTGTGAAGGTGACATCTGCTGCTAGTGCTTCATATATTTGAGCTTGGAAATCAGCCATATGAGCTTCATATATTTCTGTTTCTTGGAGTATTTTGACGAGAGTTTCCCTCAAGTCCTCACTCCAAGCAATTGCCTTCTAGACAGTAAGGTTAACGGGGAGTGATTTGAGTTGCTGAAAGATTTTGTCATCAGCTTGATGCGTATCTGGTCCGATGAGGGAGATCCCTTTATCGAGGACTCAGATGGCTTCTTTGGCTTGACAGATTTCTTTGAGAGAGAGGAATCACATCCTTCCATTTGAAAAGAGAGGAGCGTTGTCCGGCTCATTTGATGAGGCATGGGGACTTTGGCTCTTTCTTTTGTATGAGGAGGCATATTGGACAGCTCTTCTTCTTCATCTGAAGGGTTGAAGACATAAGAATCCGCCCGTATTTCGGCTTCAGGCAGAGGCTTTGACTCCTTGCCTAAATGAGAATGACTCTGCTTGATTTTGTGATATCAGGCTTCTTGAAAATAGTAGATGCAACTTTTTGCTCTTTACCATGCCCTTTCTTGCGACGGCAATTTGAATTATTTGTTGGCCGACGCTGATATGTCAGCATTGTTGGCTTACCTTCAGCCTGTTTGGTATTATCACTTGGAGAGATTTATAGCTTCTTTGGTTGAGGTTTGGACACCATATTGTAAATTGGTGAGTTAAATATGTGATTTGATTCTTCAATTTTGATCGATTGATGATTTTTTTTTTTTTTTTTTTTTAAGTTGATACTTGAGGTACCTCAGCAGCAGCATCACGCTACATTTGTTCTTTTTCATTCTTCTTTTATTATTATTATTATTATTCTTTGTGGTTTTTTTTTTTTAGTTTGTTTGTGTTGTTTTTTTTTTTTTTTTTTTTGTTCTGTTTATATATAATATGTATATATATTTTATTTCATACCTGAAGAGCTTAAGTAAGCTTATGACTTTGTGCTCTGAAGATGATTTGGAGATGCTTCTCTTGTTGGAGCCACCTCTTAGTTGTAGAGTTGTTGACTCTTTTGGAACTGGCTGATTTTGAGGGCCGACAGTGACCCATTCTCAAAGGTTGCATTAATTGCTTCTTGAATAATTGAAGATGGGAGTTGGTGATAATGATCCACGAGCTCCTCTGCTTGCTGGGAGATTGGCTTTGTCGCAATTCTTTCGATATTCTAATTCTGTATTGAAAAAGATCAATTTAAATTGCTCCATTTCAGCTTTGACTTTGTATCGTCCATAGCCCAGGGGATGATGATAATATTCACATATCTTTGGATATAGAGCTTAGGATTCTGGACTTGAACCATAGGCTCGTTGTGACACCTTATTTGCTGGCGCCAAAGAATTCCCATATTGATCAATTTTTTCTTCCCAGATATGAGTTTCGACCAAATCATGGAGATCCAACAATAGTCATGCATCTCCTTTCACTCTTGAAAGATATATGATGCTGGTTTAAGTATGGAAACAAGATTGTCTTCTGAGATTGTCAAGTATAAACTTGGTGCTCTTTGTTGCAAATGAGAGCTTATTATAGAAGATGCAGATTTGTATACGATTGACTGGATAAATATGGATTTGAATGCTCCCCCACTGATAACCGAGGAAGACCAAAGGATGATGATGCCCTAATGACTTTCACCACATAGGATCCAGGATTGGCTGGTCCATTTGGTGGTTGTTGAGTATGAGGCTGGTTGACCCGAGAATACTCAGGTCAATTAGCTTTTGAACATCATTTTTGAATCTTATGCAATCTTTGATACTATGTATGACCCATCACTTGATGATATGGGCAGTATAAAGTTGGCTAATATTTCTGCCGGAGCTCGGTAATCCATTAATCCGGATTGAAGGCATAGCCGGAAAAGTGAGTAAGTGAGATGTCGAGGGAAAGAATATAACCTTGCCGGCTCGACGACAGGAGTTGAAGGATCTTCGGATAGCCACCCAATTGAGTCTGCATATGGCGACATAGGAGGCGATTCTGAATATATTTGAGTATGCATAAGAGTATATTTGCCTTTGGACTTTCCTCATTATTATGTGGATCATGCCTTGATCTTAGTAGAGAATGAGCTCCTAAATTATCTTGAGGAGGATCACATGAATGACCGTTCTCGGGATGATTTGAATTTGTTGGAAGTCTCGTCATATAAATGACATTGACAGATTGCTCTGGTCGATCCCAAGCATGAAGTTGAGGAGGGTCAGCCAGAGCATTTTGCATAGATATGAGGTCATTTGAATGATCTTCTGGGCCTCATTTTGAAGATGTAGCAATCTTCAATTACATGCCCCACCATACGGTGATACGGACAAATCAAGCTGATGTTTTGCTGACATCTGCCGGTTCTTTGGTGTTGGCAGTGATATTAATTGGTTGTCGAGGCAGAGATCAAAGAGCCTCTTTAATATGCTTCTTGTTTTTTGAAAGAATAAGGGTCTTCATGCGCCCCATCAATGATGGCAGTGGAGCTTTAGCTTCTGATTTCTTCTTTGGGGCAGGAGAGATTGTTGCCCCCTTTGCTCATCATCAGGTGAGGAGTCAATGATGTTGACTTCTTTTGCTAACTATTGCGCTCTTTGGGAGCTTGCCTTATGAGATGTATGTGTCATTTGCTCGGCTAGAAACATCTCAATGTCTGCCACTATGGAATTCAATTGATCGAAGCTCTTGATATTTGCTCCCAAGAGTCTCTCATTGATTGTTGATATGAGGCCTTTTTGACAGATAGGGATTGTATCTTCTTGAACAGGAGGGTTATTGCATTTCATGCTAAACTCTCTCCATCCCTTGATGAAGTGGATTGCCGACTCCCCTTTTCTTCTGTTTGAGGGAAGATAATTTGGCAAGAGGGATACCTTCCATTCAGCCGTTTGGAAATGGCCCATGAATTTCTTTTGCATATCTGCCCGATCGGTTAACTGAGTTGGGCTTGAATTTTGAATACCATTGAAATGCGACTTCAATCAAGGAAGTTGCAAATATCTGAGGAGATAAGATTTGCCGATGGCGAGCTTGCGCAAGGCAATAACATAATGTGCCACATATTCCAGTGGTGACCTATGCCTATTAAACTTTGATAGTTTTGGGACTTTAGGGCATGTTTCTAGTAGCTTCTTGAATTGATGATGTACTGGATATGGGACAGAATATAAATCTGCCACCTGAATACCTTCGCTCTGCTGAGCGAACATCTTTAATGATCTTCAGTATCTCTGCCTTTGTATGCAACACCTGGAGGGTCATAATATTGGACGGATCAATGATGTCTTGAACCGTAGTTTGAGGAAGAAGACCAGTCGTAGAAGCTGCCGGATAATTTATCGGGGCAGCCCTATCTGGATGTTGATTTTGTTGATTTTGAGCAGAGACTGGCTCCACAGAATGGGGAGGCTTGTAGTTACCAGTTGCCCCATTTCATTTAGAAGCACAGCCATTTGAGATTGGCATTGCTGCATCACTTGATATTTGTCGTCATCTGACATAGCCTGGAATTTTCCTTTGTCGGCAAGTCGATGACGGGATTGATGTTTGAAGTTGAAGGCCCACCTTCTTCGACTTGAATATTTGTTTCTTCGAAGAAGGGGATTTGAATTCCCTCATGTTAAAATCATACGAGGGAGAACTTGACCAGGTGCTTCAGCTTGTCTGCCGGGCTGGCGGTTTCTTCTGGAAATTACTTGATGGCTTCAGCAGGATTATTTGAAGTGGCTTCAGCGATTTGTTCAGCTGGTTTGCCAGAGTCCTTCCCGGCGGCATAGCATGAGAAGATTATAAGCTTGGGTTTTTTCCTCAGCTGCCCAAGTAACACGTCGTCTTATTGACGGACGGGTACTGGCATTAGGAATTGCCCCAGCCTATCAAGTACTGAGATTCGCTGTATACGATCAGGGATCGATACGCGAGATTTGAATTACTGATTTGGATTTTCTTTGACTACTCGGATATTCTCCGAGCCTTGAAGAGTATACCTTGATTTCTTGTATCTTCCTTTTCTCTTTTTGTCCATGATAGTGTTTGGATTCAGCACGTTGGAAGGGAGCATTTTGATGTTGCCTCTCTTGCTGAAATTGTGTGTATTTGCTTGGATCTCTTTTGAGCTTCTGAGCTTCCTTTATGGGATCCCAGATTTGTTAATGTGGCAGAGTGCCGAGTCTTTTGCTTGACATCGGCTCTTTCTTGGAATCTCTTGATTCCCCTTGAAACCGCCCAAACAATCAGAAGCGGTTTGAGGTTGGGATTGTAGGAATATACCTATCCGTGGGGTGATAGGTTGGCTTCCGTCGAGCTGTACCTGCAGACCTCTGATCATGATGGATTTGCCAGATCTTGAGGTGGCAGCTGATAGCCTTTTACTTTCATAATTTTATTTTGTCCTTGTTGTAGAGACAGAAAACTATGATTTCGAAGGAAATTGTCTGGACTGAAAAAGTCCAGATTTGGGTTGACTTAGTCTTGCTAAATGGCTACCCCTTCTTTTTTTGTTTTTTTTTTTTTTTGTCAAAGATGGTATGAAAATTTGGTGGAGCCTACCATTGAGTTTGGTGGCTACGATTTGGAATTTCAATTTGGATTTTGGTTTCGGATTCAGCCTACCCTGATGGTTTGTGGCTATATTTGGTTTTTAATGTATTTGGAATTGCATATGGTTGGAATTTGAATTTGAGATTGGACATGACCTGCCTTGATGGCTTGCTGGTCATGAACTTGAGTTTGGATATGGCTTTGGATTTGGATTGGACATGACCCGCCTTGATGGCTTGCTGGTCATGAGCTTGAGTTTGGATATGGTTTTGAATTTGGATTTAGACATGACCTGCCTTGATGGCTTGTCTGGTCATGAGCTTGAGTTTGGTTTTGTTTTGAATTTGGATTTAGACATGACCTGCCTTGATGATGCTTGTTGGTCATGAGCTTGAGTTTGGATTTGTTTGAATTTGGATTTAGACATGACCTGCCTTGATGGCTTGCTGGTCATGAGCTTGAGTTTGGATATGGTTTTGAATTGGATTGGACATGACCTGCCTTGATGGCTTGGGTCATGAACTGAGTTTGGATAGTTTTGATTGGGTTGGACATGACCTGCCCAGGCTCATAGCAATAGATGTTGTTGGCCAGAGTTAGGCTGATCCCCTTTATTAGTATACCTTTAGAGAGCATTCGGATGCCCTGTGATGATATAGCAGGACGAGCTTTGACGTGCCCATGACTCTTGTAGGTCTTCCTTGTTGATTTGTTGGAGAGAGGCTTTTGAGCAGCCTTCTTCATAGGCCGGAACCACCTCTGGCACGATTGTTGATGGCGAGTGGTCCATAAGTGACAGCCATCTTCAACGGTTATGATTTGCCTTTTTGTTTGTACCTCAAGGAAATAATCAGTATTAGGACTTTCATGAAAAATGTACGTATGTCTCATCCTTTGCTATGAATGGTGAGAAAACAGGTCCCACCGGGCGTGCCAGTTGTTGACACGGGAAAAATATCACTTTGACATATCATTTGATTTTGGATTGCTCATTTGATTTTATCTGGTTCATGTATTCATTTCATTTGGGTATTCATTTATTTCACATGCTTTGATTTGTGTATTGTGATTTGCGGGGCGTGCCAGTCT